>JAVIAB010000101.1:41867865-42215365 GCA_032433765.1 Megaustenia siamemsis | reverse complement strand
GTATGATGGTTACACATGTGCAGTTCGAACAGAGGAAGGACTGAGCGAATGTTTCCCAATATAAACTGGGTTTAAACAAGGATGTATTTTATCGCCCTTGTTATTTGGAATTGTTATGGACTTCATAATGAAGAAATGCTGCACTGGTAATAAAGGCATCGAATGGATACAAGGAGACCATTTGGAGGACCTGGACTTTGCTGATGACATAGTTCTCATCAGCAATCAGATAAAAACGATGCAGGAAAACACAAATGAACTATCATCAATAGCCAGCAAAATTGGGCTTGAGGTCAATCATGAAAAGACTAAAGTCATGAAAAGTTTAATTCCAACAAGTGACAAAATATACATGGAAAACAAACCAGTAGAAGAGATCGATCACTTCATCTATCTTGGAAGTCACATTGATCGAGAAGGGGATACGAGCAAAGAAATTAGAATCAGACTGGCTAAAGCAGCAATGTCTTTCAGAAGCCTTGAAAAGTTGTGGAAATCAAAACTCATTAGCACAAACACAAAACTTAGGCTATTCAAATCAAATGTACTATCAACCCTTACGTATGCGTGTGAAAGCTGGAAAACAACAAGAGATATAGAAACAAAGTTGAACGCATTCGAAAATAAATGTCTAAGGAAAATACTTGGTATAGAATGGAACGAATTCAAAACAAACGAGGAAATTAGAGAAATCGCCAATCAACCACTAATATCTTCAGTAATAAAGAAAAGACGATGGTCATACGTTGGACATGTGATGAGAAGAGATAATAATCGAATAGCAAAGCAAGCCCTCATATGGGAAACAACAGGTAAAAGAAAAAGAGGAAGACCCAGGGAGACACTGAGAAGAACATTGATGAGAGAGGCAAGAGCAGCAGGAATCGGCTCCCTCAATGAGATAGAACTGCTTGCACAGAACAGAGACAGATGGCGAGATTTGATAAAATATCTTTAAAAGAAAACTGCTAGAACAAAAATTCATATAGGAGAAGGTGTATCTTGGTCTACGCCCTATGGGCCGGTTACGGCTCGAAAGGTCAATAGATAGATAGATTGTATTGTATATATATTATATTATATTATATTATATTATATTATATTATATTATATTATATTATATTATATTATATATATTATATTATATTATATTATATTATATTATATTATATTATATTATATTATATTATATTATATTATATTATATATATATATATTATATTATATTATATTATATTATATTATATTATATTATATTATATTATATTATATTATATTATATTATATTATATTATAATATATTATATTATATTATATTATATTTTATTATATATTATTATATTATATTATATTATATCATATCACATCATATCACATCACATCACATCACATCACAATATTATATTACATTACATTATATCATATCATATCATATCATATCTTATCATATCATATCATATCATATCATATTATATTATAATATATTGTATTGTATTGTATTGTATTGTATGTATTGTATTGTATTGTATTGTATTGTATTGTATTGCATTATATTATATTATATTATATTATATTATATTATATTATATTATATTATATTATATTGTTTTACATTACTTGCATTACATTACATTACATTACATTATATTATATTATATTATATTATATTATATTATATTATATTATATTATATTATATTATATTATATTATATTATATTACATATTATATTACATATTATTATATTATATTATATTATATTATATTGGTATTACATATACACATTATTATATATACATAAATAATGGTAGCAACAATGAACAATAGACACCACCACAACACATAGTAAAGAATAGTGGAGCAATATTAAAACGGGTTAAGGAATTTAAACATCTGAGAACCAAGTTAGCCTCAGATGATAGATGGTCAACAAAAGTGAGATGCTCAAGCAAAAGCAGCTTCCCAAAAAATTAGGACAAATCTGTGGAATATGTTTTTGACAATAGAAACAAGAAAAATATTTCTTAAATGTTATGTTGAACCAGAGATTAACTCATGGATATGAATCTTGGACACTATTACAACAGTCTGGAAAATCACTGAAGGCTGTCGAATTGTGGTTTTATAGAAGAATGTGAATACCATGGATAGCTCAGATGAGTAATGAAAACTTTTGTGGAAAAAAGTATTAAAAAAATATGTATGGGCATTGATATCTATGTATATATGTATAACAACAGATATATATATATATATATATATATATATATATATATATATATATATATATATTTTATATATCCAGGTATGTGTGTGTTTGTTGGTATGCAAATATATGTATGTGTATGCATGTATATGTGTATGGTGATATGTGTAGGTATGTGCATGTCTGTTTGTACGTGCTTTTATGTATACACGCATCTGTGTGTGTGTATACATGTATTTATGGGCCCTTAGATACTTTCAGACATTGTCAATGTCTTTGCAGTCGAGGTAACCTACTCAGCGTCCCCCTCACTCGTGTATTTTTAGAACCCTTCACCTGACCTGATGGTATAATTACAGCTACACTCGTGGGGCCAGCAATTTTTCATTCTGACCACAGTCCACGACATAGGGAAGTCATTTTTATTTTCTTTAACCAATTTCGATTATTTTTGTTTTGGATGTTTCGTTACTAGTTAGCTATGCAGGATTAGTTTTATTTACTTACACTTCTGTGTGTGTTTTTTTTTTTTTGATCCTGCTGAAGGCCTATTGCGCCGAAACGTCGTTCAAATCTGTGTCGTCTACTAATCACGAAAAGCTTCTAACATACCATTTTTTTCTTCTTTTTTTTCAATTTTCCCTCACATTCAGCTTTACTGCAGCTTCGCATTTGTATGCATTCATTTGCATTTCTTTGCCTTAACCCCTTACTATGGACAAGTCAGCCTATTACTTCCGGCACTATGAAAGCAAGAGGCTAAGGGGAATGGCACTCATGGTAGCCAACTCTGAGACAACACTCAATAGTGAATCTGTATTATGCCATTTGCTGTTTAGTTGTAACTGATAATGCACACCTGATAAGACGAAATTATGCCCACAACTATTCATCGATCCCTTCCTTTAGTAACTGTTAATACGTTAAACTAGACATGGTATCATGTAAAGTAGTCTTTCAATCTCTTAGATGTCATTATTATATAACTATGATCGTGTCACTCAACTAGGCCTCACAACTGGGAATTAATCGAAGAGTAGTTTTTGACAACAAGCATTTATATTCCCCAACTCATAGGTCAAGGTATACATTATTTCGTCTGAGACATATTCCCCGGTATTTTTTTTTTGTTTTCCGCATTGTTTTTGTGATCTTACTTACTTTACCTGTCTACATTTTCTCTCCAAATTTTCCTGAATCATTTTCTTTCAGCCAGCCCTGTTCACAGAAACACGTGACCTTACACCTCCGCTGAGTAAACTCTGCTTTGATGACATCAGCATTATATCTCTTCTTATAGTTTTATGACAAATATAGGACCCCAAGCCTCGCAAGTCAATTCGTCAACCATACTATGAATAGAAGGGAACAGATTATCATCATACGCCAAAGAACAGGACACAGACGTCAATGTAGTCACATTATCATCATCATCATCATCATCATTGAGTACTGTCTCCGCATCGAAGGTTGGCTATCATAGAGCGCCATTCGGATTTGTCTCTTGCTTGGAGGATTCAGGTTGTCTACAGTCACACGTATACACAATTCAATATCGGTACCTGAGCCAAATGTGCATACGGACTAGGGCCAATTAGACTAGTAGTAGTCCGCCAAATGTGCGTTTCGCCGTATGTCGTTTGGCGTGTGCTGAGACTGCTACGACGGTTAATACAGTTACCTTTCTTTGCTTGGGAGATGAAATATGAATTCGGATGATTACGATGGCACGTGCGGTTGAGCAATTATGGATTTTAATTCGTTTGCAGTGATACCAGGGCCTTCCATAACCAAAGTACCAAAGGGCCAATTACCTTACACATACTTCAAGACAAACCGTATTGAATATAGTAGACTGAAGAAATCCATTGGCCCATCGATACAACACTACCCACTGGTTTTAAGGTCTACTGCATGAAGAACAAAGAAACCACTGAAATATTTTTTTTTAAAGTCATGGCATATTCAGACTGTTTTCAAGCAGACGAGACGAGAGAAACTGCGAATATCACCGTTGGTCTAACGATCTATACAATTAATGTGTGTACATTCCATTACCCTTTTACTGAATTGACTGTTTTGAGGTAGATAACTCCACGAATTGAAATTTGGGATTCTTGTGATATCTTTATATTGCTTTTTTAATTTACGATTTGCTCGCGATACTTACATACGTGAATCCTCCGTCAAACTGAAATTAAAACAAGAAATAAAAATTAACGTAAATCAAAGCAGGCTATCTCGAAGCAGGTTTTTTCACTCATAGAAGAATGTGATATGTAATGTGCAGTGTTTGTAGGGTCTTCATAATGTACCCATTTAATCATAGCTGTTTTACAAGTTACTGTGCCCATTGCCATACATAAATGTGTTAATACACTATGCGATTTATTATTATGCTACAGTGTTAAATATGTGTGTATATATATATATATGTATATATATATATATATATATATATATATATGTACAAGTGGGAAATGCACGGCATAATGATTAGAGACTGGAATAGTGCACAGCAGTGTGGACCGTTCATAAAGTGACGATTCATAAAATGGTGAAGGTTATCATGGGTATGTCGGTTGAGGCGTCACAAGAGGGATCGAGAAAGAAGAGGATAAGAAAGTCAGTTGGGAGACAGAGAGCGACCTGAGCAGGAAGGTGGAATGCCAGCTGGTCAACATGGAGCTGACGTTCCATCAATCATCATCATTGAGTGCCGTCTCCGCAACGAAGGTTGGCTACCATGGAGCGCCATTTTGCTCTATCTCTTGCTTTGATGGTGCAGGTTGTCATCGGTTGATTTGTCCATCTTTTGATGTTACTCGTCCATGTTAATCTTGGTCTGCCTCTGCCTCTTTTACCTTGTATTTTCCCCTCCAGGATCACTTTCAGTAGGCTGTTGTGTCTTTTAACATGGCCTAAGAATCGCATTTGTCTTGTTCTAATTGTGTTCAGAAGTTCTCTTCATTTTTAGTTGTTTTAAGACTTTGTCATTTGTTTTCTTTTCCTTCCATCCAATTCTACCTATTCTACCTATCCACATTTCAAAGGCTTCAATTCTCTGTTCTGTTTTCTTGTCTAATGTCCATGTTTCAGCACCATATAGGAATATTGAGAAGATGTAACATTTTGCTATTCTTAGTTTTAGCTCTGGTGTTATTTGTTTTGATGTTAGTATGTCCTTCATGGCATTAAAATTACTTTTTGACATTCCTATTCTTTTGTTTATTTCAGTTGTACATTTTCCATCACTGGTTATAGTATGTCCAAGGTAGTTATAGTTCTGAACTGTCTCAAGGTCTATTCCTTCAATTTTGATATCCACTTGTGGGTTTTTGGTATTTTCTTTGTTTATGATCATAGTTTTAGTCTTTTTGATATTCATATCTAGTCCATATTTTTTGCTTTTCGTGTTTATTTCATTAAGTAATTGTTGTAGGTCTTTAGGATTTTCTGCTAGTAGTACAGTATCGTCAGCATATCTTAGGTTATTGATTATCTTTCCATTAATTTGTAGGCCTGGCATCTCTATGATGTTTTTAAAGATTTGCTCAGTGTATAGATTGAACAAGCTTGGTGATAGGATGCATCCTTGTCTTACTCCTCTTTTTATATCAATGGGTGTAGAGAACTCTTTGTTATATTTTATTATTGCTGTTTGCTCCCAGTATAGATTGCATATTAGTCGTATATCCATGTCATCTAGATGTATCTCTTTTAGGCATTCTATAAGTTGTTTGTGGTGTACTCTATCAAAAGCTTTGGTGTAGTCTATGAAGCAGGCATATATTGGTTTGTTTACTTCTGTGTATTTTTCGATTAATGTTCTCATGCAGAATATGGCTTCTTTTGTCCCGCTATTTTTCCTAAATCCAAATTGCTGCTCATCTAATTCAGTATTGATTTTATTCTGAATCCTTCCTTGTATAACTTTTAGCAAGATTTTTGTAACATGGCTCATTAGGCTTATTGTTCTAAAGTCACTGCATTCAACAGCACCATTCTTTTTAGGCAATGCAATGAAAGTTGATGTTTTTAGTTCATTTGGTATGTATCCTGTGTGGTATATGTCGTTGCATATGTCTGTAATCACTTCAATGCCAAAATCTTCAAGTGTCTGTATCATCTCTATCTGTATGCTTTCAGGTCCTGCTGCTTTTCCCCTTTTCATTGTTTTTATAGCTTTTTCCACCTCAGATTTTAAGATTTTATAGCCTGATGTACATTTTATAACTGGTTTCTTGTCCCTTTGATCATGAAATAGTTCTGTTATATATTCCTGCCATCTATCTATGATATCCTTATTGTCTGTTAGCATTTTTCCTTTTTTGTCTGCAATGCATCCACCTTCTGTGGCTTTTTTATTTTTATTAGTCATTCTCTTTATTTCTGTGTGCATTCCTCTTAGGTCTTGTTTGCTTTCCATAGTTTCTATTTCTCTACATTTTTGGCTGAGCCAGTCTTCTTTTGCTTTTTTGCACATTTTGCGTATCTCATTATCTATTTTATTGTATTGGGCAGTGTTCTTCGCTTGTCTCCTTTCTTCCATTTTTTCTAAGATGGTGTTAGTTATCCATTTTTGTTTTTTGTTCTTTTCTCTTTTGGGTAAGGTGTCGCAGGCTTTTTGTATGCTTTTCTTTATGCATTGCCATTTGGTTGTTACTTTTTCATCAGGATTTTCTCTTCTGTATTGTTCAATTCCTTCCTCTAGCAGCTTCTGGTATGTGTTCTTTACTTGTATTGTATAGGTATCTTTAATATCTTTTTGATTTAAAGCTGTTATGTCGAGTGGGTTTGTTGATGAATCAGATTTTTGCTTGTTTCTCTTTAGTTTGATTTTCATTTTAATC
This sequence comes from Megaustenia siamemsis, assembly GCA_032433765.1. Classification (NCBI taxonomy): domain Eukaryota; kingdom Metazoa; phylum Mollusca; class Gastropoda; order Stylommatophora; family Ariophantidae; genus Megaustenia; species Megaustenia siamemsis. The sequence goes on along the minus strand of JAVIAB010000101.1, from coordinate 42,208,307 downwards.
ATTACAGGATTGTGATCAGAATTAATATCTGCTCCTGGGTAGGTTTTGGCTTTCTTTACGCTGTTACGGAACCTTTCTTTTATCATTATGTAATCTATTTGATTCCTCTTCCTATCTCCAGGGCTTTTCCATGTGTATAGTTTCCTTTTCTCTTGCTCAAAGTAGGTGTTACATATTATCAGCCTGTTTTCTTCACAGAATTGTATTAATCTTTCTCCTCTGTCATTTCTTTTTCCTAAACCATGATTTCCTATAATTGTCGTATATCTACCTTTTCCTACTTTAGCGTTCATGTCACCCATTACAATCAAGATGTCTGAAGATTTCACTTGCTTCATAACTTTATTTAGGTCTTCATAGTATGCCTCTATTTGTTCCTCTGTGTAGTCTTGAGTAGGTGCATATGTCTGTATTATTGCTATGTCGAATGGTTTTGCTTTCAACTTGAGTAGTATAATCCTATCACTGTATGTCCAGTGGGTACTTATATATTTTTGTAGCTCTCTTTTTATCAGTATTCCTACCCCCCTTTGATGTTCTGTTGTGTTTCCTGAGTATATAAATGTATATTATTCGTCTTCAATGTACCCACATTCCTTCCATCTAGTCTCTGATATGCCTAAAATATCTATATTTATTCGTTCTGCTTCTTGAATTAGATTTTCCAATTTTCCTTGTTGATATAGAGTCCTAACATTCCAAGTACTTATTTTAAGATCTGTCCTCCGACATAAGTTCGAATTTCTCCGACTCTCCATGGCTTCCTCTGGACTGGTACGTGATGAGGCTCCAATCTCTTTCACGGTGGTCAGCCATGTTCGTCTTTCGTGTTCTGAACATGCCTCTTGTGTACCACACACTTTGCTGTTTTCGCTTTCTGGGCCGTTGATCATTCTTGATTCCTCCGCCTCCATCCACCGTCACAGACTTTTCACATAAGGGTTGAACATACCCGTTTTTCCGTTGACATTTTTGTCAAACCATGTGCTTGCCTATCGAACCGCGAACACACAACACAAAGAAGAATAAATCATATTCCACTTAAATATCGGCAATCACAGTCCATCCCCACGTTAGAAGTGTTCCATCAATAGCCAGCATTAATAGTGAAATTGTTAAACTTAGTAGAACATGGGCACGCGCACTATGATAAATAGTTGAGTTCAGTCCAGATGGAAAGTGCAGTTAGTTTTCAAGGATTGTACATGCAAGGAAATAACGGAATTCAGTTAGACACATAGTTCTATCGTATTGATGCGTATTGAGAGAACTGTTGGGGCTAAAGTCTTAACGGAACGCTGGGCCAAGCATGAATATCTACATGTCTAGGCCATAGTCGTTTATGACAAGTGTCAAGGACAATCTTTTTTAGTGTTATTCAAAGTGATTAGCTTGGGCCAAATGGTAACAACACTTGTATACGGGGTTAGTCGTACATTGTGTCCGTGAACAAATATCTACTGAGGTTTCATGTTGGACAATGCATAAATACAAGTTTCGTGGTTTTTCAAATTGAACTTCTAGTTGGGATTTTTATTTATGATTTCTCGCTGCGGCAACCGCCCCTGGTCTCAGCAGTGAGGGCCGGCTTGAAATTGTGTTGTGTTTTGATCTTTCTGCCTTGTCACGTGGCCAAACCATGTTATCTGTTGTTTCTTAATATATTCTATAGCGAATGCTATTCCTAGCACTTATTCTCAGCTCTTCATTTCTGATCTTATCTCTCAGACTGTTTCATGTCATTCGTCTAACACATTTCATCTCAGTAGAGGTTATTTTTTCTTATTGTTCTTGCATCTAGATTCCAGGTGTGGCATTGGTAGCACACCGTTGAGATTAAAATTATACAAATATATATATATATATATATATATATATATATATATATATATATATATACACGCGCGATTATAATCTAAAACAAGATACACTAATTTAAAAAAAATTATATACATATACTGCTTATATAAAATGATCACTTTTAGTGATTATAGAGCTTTTTTCTTTAATTAAATGTTTGAGAAATTTGGAACTGGAGTGTGCAGAACAAACAGAGTGCTTTGTAATAACATAATAAAGGAACAAACTAGTATCTTGAATTATATACACAACTATGCATATACTGGTTTGCTAACTTGGAGCTTATTCATGATAATATATTAGCTCACAAGATATACAGCAAGTGGAGATTCGGCAGTACTTCTGGTTGTTATGATAGTGGTACATTGTCTTTGGAATATTTAAAATGCTTAGTTACGTTCCATAATAATAATATACATTATATCTCAAGAGAGAAATTGATGGGTAACTCGACGGTGGGTTACTCTTGTCATAGGAAAATCCGAGCCAGTGTAAGTAGACGTTTTGTCCAGGCCACACAATGTTCGGTCTGTTGGTTGATTCCAAAGAAATAAAAGTGTTCTATGTTTGGTAGCATTCTGTGATAGTTGCCGATGCAGAACCGATATGTATTGAATCAGTCTTATTTTTTTTTTCCACCTGTATTTTCTTCTCCCGTGTGTTACCGGGGCCTCATTATGTGGGAAGTAAAGAATAGTGACACTGTGAACTTCCAGGCATGTCGTAAGAGGCGACTAAGGAGGTTGATCGATGGCTTGACAAGCTGTCATTGTAAAAATCATTGTTATGGAAACAGAACCATAGATTTTAGAAGCAGTGATCTCTGCAATATGTGTCACTTCGGCACGCAGGGGTTTCTGTTTTTGAGATTGTAGTTCTGCCCTATGTGCCGTCTTCGGCTCAAAAGGACAATAGATTTTCTTCTTTGGGATTGAAGTGGATGTTTGGGTTACTCCCAGAGGTTTTGCCTCTCTCAAGACTCTCACAAAGTAGAGGAAGCACAATACAAGAATGCCACTATGGATTATATATTTTCGACAAGTGAATGTAGTCTATATATCGACCATGATACAAGGAAAGAATAAATTATATTCTTCTTAAATATCAAGGAATTCTGACCGTCTAACTGACTGTACAAGGTTGAACATAAAGTATCGAACGCCCACTATAACCAAACATCGATCTTTAAAAGGGGCATTCTCATGATGTCTACTTATCTCGGAACCAGATTATGGTTATGGTTATGGAAGGCCCCGGTATCACTGCGAACGAATTAAAATCCATAATTGCTCAAACGCCAGTGCCAGTGGAATCATCATAACCAAATAAGGACACGTGACGCAATAATCTTTTACCCCTTGCTACTTTATATCAACAGATGCATATTTTTGTCTCTTGCATCGTGTCCTTGTTTTCTGCTACCATTTCAAATTGTCAGTAATATCAAAATGTACAAAATCATTATAATTAGTTGTACACATTTCAATATATATATATATATATATATATATATATATATATATATATATATATATATAATTGCTGTCTTATCCATGTAGCGAGCATATATCGGCTTATTTACTTATGTTTACTTGTCATAGTCATACCGAATTTCTTTCCTTATACCTCTGTGTTTACCACAGTCAAGATTTATGGTTAACCATATTGTCATTTTATTTGTTTCCTCAAGAACTCCATTAACATGCTGGTTCACATGACTTACCTCCATCTTTATTATTCTTTCAATGGGTTTTGTTCTTGCAGTCTACAAATACAGAAAGGTAAAGTGTTATAAATGTGTTAGAACACCCTTATCGTCGGAATGCTAATCTTTGGTTTGACATATTCAACAAGATCTTGAAAATAATAGGAGTTGTTTTTGTAGACTTTGGTTGCATGTAACTCTAATGTACTGAAGTTGAGAGGTTCTGATAATAATTGCGTGATTTAAGTCACGAATGAATAAATATATTCCCTAATTAACATTGCACACAAGGCGTTTACATAAATGTATTTCCTAAATAGTTGTGTATGTTAGAGAATCGAATAAATATATTCCCCTAGTATTATTGTGTGTTAGAGAATGGAATAAATATATTTCCCCTTGTATTATTGTACGTTAGAGGATGGAATAAATATATTCCCCTAGTATTATTGAATGTTAGAGGATCGAATAAATATATATTCATAAAAGTATTACAGCACGAGAGGAGGTTGAATAAGTGTATTCCCTAAGTATTATCGTACGTTAAAGGGTGTTGAATAAATGTATTAACTAAGTAATTGTACTTTAGAGGGTGTTGAATAAATGTATTCCCCACTTATTATCACAGGTTAGAGAAGTGAATAATATGAACCATCTGTAACAGTGGAGAGGGGAGGGTGAGGATGTGTAACAATAACATATGAGTGAGTGATTCAGGAAAACGTGGACATTTCACGGGAGAGAGAGTGAGGGAATCAGCTCAGTTAGAATAACGAACTCTCAGGATGTTAAGTGTTCAGTGAGAGGGTAAGAAGATGTAAGAATTGTGGGGATTGGCTGAAAATGAAAGAGATAGTTGAATCACAAAGTTAGGGGGAGAGATTTTACTCATACGGTAGGTTTGAGAGCTTTGTTGCCGGAAGGCGGTAGCCATTAGTGCTTACCAACCTTCAATTGTGTCGTGTTAAGTGATCATGTTAATTAGGTACGAGCCAAGAGTTCAGCATTTTGATTAGTGTTTTGTTGGACAGTTGAAGTCTTAGTGTGAGGATGTGAGAGCAAGGAGCTCGCTAACTGATTCAGCTTTATGTGAAAAATTGAATATTTTCATATTTATTATGTATGAACAAGGAGCTCGCTAACTGATACAGCTTTAGGGAAAATTAAGTATTTTTCCTATTCGTTATGTGTGAGCATGGACATCGCTAACTGATTCATCTTTAATGAAAAGCTGAGTATTTTTCACATTCCTTTACTGTGAGCAAGGAGATCACTAACTGATTCAGCTTTAATGAAAAGCTGTGTAGTTGCCATATTCATTTTGTGTGACGAAGGTGATCACTGAATGATGCAGCTTTAGTGGAGAGCTGAATATTCTATAAAACATTTTGTGTGAGCCAGGGTCAGTCTTATGGTTAAAATTAAGACAGTTAGGATGTTTACGTAGGGGGTGGAGTTTGGGTTATTCAGTAAGAGGAGGAGTTTCAGTGTGATCCTTGGCAGTGCTAGAATGGATAAGGCACAAGTGTAATAAACCGTGCCTTTAATATATTTAATGTGTGTGAGCAGCCGAGCTCTGAGCAGGTCACTGGTTTTGTCTACTTTGTGGTGTTACTGGTCAGATGAACTGTGAATAAACTCAGTCCTATTTTATGAGTGAACAATTTTGGGTCAGTCATTTCGTCGATGTTTGTGGTTATAATCGTTATGGTGAAGAGCGAACAGTAGGGTTGCGGTGAAGTCTGGGGTCTGAACGTCTGCATGGCCGTCCATCAGTGTCTGTGGGTATGATCGTTATGGTGAAGAACGAACAGTAGGGTTACGGTGAAGTCTGGGGTCTGAACGTCTGCATGGCCGTCCATCAGTGTTTGTGGTTATGATCGTTATGGTGAAGAACGAATAGTAGGGTTACGGTGAAGTCTGGGGTCTGAACGTCTGCATGGCCGTCCATCAGTGTTTGTGGTTATGATCGTTATGGTGAAGAACGAACAGTAGGGTTGCGGTGAAGTCTGGGGTCTGAACGTCTGCATGGCCGTCCATCAGTGTTTGTGGTTATGATCGTTATGGTGAAGAACGAACAGTAGGGTTGCGGTGAAGTCTGGAGTCTGAACGTCTGCATGGCCGTCCATCAGTGTTTGTGGTTATGATCGTTATGGTGAAGAACGAACAGTAGGGTTGCGGAGAAGTCTGGGGTCTGAATGTCTGCATGGCCGTCCATCAGTGTTTGTGGGTATGATCGTTATGGTGAAGAACGAACAGTAGGGTTGCGGAGAAGTCTGGGGTCTGAACGTCTGCATGACCGTCCATCAGTGTTTGTGGGTATGATCGTTATGGTGAAGAACGAACAGTAGGATTGCGGAGAAGTCTGGGGTCTGAATGTCTGCATGGCCGTCCATCAGTGTTTGTGGGTATGATCGTTATGGTGAAGAACGAACAGTAGGGTTGCGGAGAAGTCTGGGGTCTGAACGTCTGCATGACCGTCCATCAGTGAAACAGCGCGAAGTACCGCTATACGGAGATCACAAGGGGAAGCTCAGCTTTAGTTTCCTGGCAAGTCTTGAGCTGCTGTTCCATCAAGTAAGAAGCAGTCATGAAATGACGCAAGTCACGAGTCCATCCTTCCAGCAAGGCTGTCAGGGAGGAGGCCGACAGTCAGTGCAGCAGGCGACCAGCGTCAATGCGGACATTGATTGGTGTCCAGTGGGGAACGTGGCTAATCACTGACAACGCTATAATCAACGCATTGATGTTGAGACATTCAAAAGGGAAAAGTGATACACATTGAGTAGCGTAAGTGATAGGTAATACTGTTGTAGATATATGTTGTTTGAATAGATTGATAAGCTGCGATATGTATATGTGGATGTATCAAACATTCTAAATATTTGTAAAACACGACATGCCATAAACATGAGTGCATATCATGAAAAAACATACTTCAGGACGATGTATGTACGTCCTCTAAGTGTGATGAAGTGGATTGACTATACATTCAATAGATGCATTACAAAACATGCGATGATGTTTCAATATATAAAGTATTATTTTGATTATTTCAGTTTGGAACTAAAGTTATTTATTTAAGTTCGATTCGGATAATTGAAGCATACCTCCACACCTCAAATTTCTTTCACCTAATTATCTTTTTTTCTCAAAGACGGGTCGCATCATCAGATTTCCATATTTGACAATGATCGTCTCCCGGTATATTAACTATTTGTACAGGCCCATACAGTTGTCTCGCTAGAAATGGAGCACACACATTCGTTGTTAAGCCACATCTATTCATGGTAGTACCATTAAAAAATAACGAAATAAAAACACATTATATAGCCGCTATATAATTTATTTATATATATACCACGGTTTCGAGAAGAGTAGATCAATAACTATCCAGATAATAAATGTGTGTATAATAGGTGAACAAAGCTAGGAACTACAGACTCAAATTTATTTTCACTTTCAAATCGCGAATTAAAGAAAGTGCATATATATATATATATATATATATATATATATATATATATATATATATATATATATATATGTATATAAGAATATTTGAGGGCATGCATATTACACACCTATACCACTCCTATATATGTTTATTATTTAAGCACGCTCGGCAGGCAGAATAGTTTACGAAGACAGTGGTGCATACCTCGTGACCACGAGTAGCATGACAATGGAGGCGATGGCTGTGACCAAGGCATTCAAATGGTTAGAGTCACAAGACTACATACACGCATGTATACTGAGTGATTCGATGAGCATGATAAAAAAAAGTGGAGGCAGGCTCTGTACGCATATAATGGGTAGAGTCGTTGCAGAAATCCAAAATACGTAAGGTCGGCTTTGTCTATGTCCCTGGACATGCGGGAGTACGGGGAAATGAAAGAGCGGACAGGTTGGCTAGCTGCGCTGTCGTTGAGGACGGGAAAACAATGGATCGGGCGGATATCATCAATGCCCTCCGAGGTGTGGGAAGAGCACATGACTTCGACAAACACAAATCCACGTCACTTCTTCGGATGATGGAAATGGGAGTTAAGATGGGCACAGCCAGAAATGAGAAACTTAGTGGGCGTGTAAGAAGACTTATCAACCAACACAGAACTGGAGTCGTCAGTCGCTGGACACTGAGGGAATTGCTGAGGAGGGAAACTGAGCACCTATGGACATGTTTGGAGTGGAATGATGATGACACGCAAATAACTCAATAACTCAATATGTGTGTGTGTGTGTATATATATATATATATATATATATATATATATATATATATATATATATATATATATATACATATAAGCAGTTATCTCTGCAATATGTGCCACTTTGGCATGCAAGGTTTCTGTATTTTGAGATTGTGGTTCTGCCATATGTGCCGTCCCGGTTCGAAAGGACATTATATAGATAAATAGATATACATATATGTATCACCAGGAAGGACAAAGTGTCAAACTTGCACATGCCTCCCGAAAATCTACAGGGGGGCTCAAACAACATAGGTTACGCTGGCTAGACCACGTACACCGTATGAAAGATGCCCGCATACCGACAGATATATTCTATGGGCAACTAGCAGATATCATAAGAACTCTCTCTCTCTCTCTCTAAGCGATCAGAACTCAATCAGAGTAGGATTCCAGACTCTCACATGAAGTCAGCTGTCAGGCTAAGTGTGTTGATCGCCCTCACAGACAGAACATCACAATTAGAGTCTGCCATATCCACTCTGATTGAACACCCATTAAATCGATGCACTGTGTTCTGCGCCAGTGGCCCAGTGCATCCGATTTCAACCAGCATTTTATTCAGGTTTACTTTCCTTAGCCCTTGATTGTCCTCAATCTTCCTGCAAGGCAACAGATTGTCTTTTCAGTAGGGGGATTCTGCCCTTAGATGTTCGGTCCTCCCAGGTTTACGGGCACCATCTGCCCGAGTCACTCGAGTTGACTAACACAGACATGCACACACAAAGATATGAGGTGTGACTAACACAGACATGCACACAGCGATACGAGGCATGACTAACACTGACACACATCAAGATATGAGATATGACTAACATAGATATGCACACACAAAGATATGACACAGGTCTAACGTAGACATGCACACTAAGATATGAGATATGACTAAAATAGACATGCAGACACAAATATATAAGATGTGACTAACATAGCCATGCACACACAATGATATGAAATGTGGTAATCACAGACATGCACACACAAAGATATGAGATATGACTAACATAAACATGCACACAAAGTTATGAGATATCACTAACCCAGACATGCACACACACATATAAGACTCATGACTAACACAGATACACACTAAGATATGAGATATGACTAAACACAGACACACATAAAGATATGAGACATGATTATCACGGACACACCAAGATATAAGATATGACTAACATGACATACACCAAGATATGAGCCATGGCTAGCATACACACACACACACAAGCTAGGATATGAGCCATGACTAGCACAGAAACACACTAAGATATGAACCATGGCTAGCTCATAAACACATTAAGATATGAGCCATGGCTTCACGGAAACGCACCAAGATATGAACCATGTCTATATCCGAGCCATGGCTCATTTCAAGAGAAGCAGAGAGGAGGTAGAAGAGCAGCGATCGCGAAAGGTGGATATGCTTGGGTTTGTTGTAGTCGGCAGACTCTTCCTAATGTGGGAATCAACGACATACGAGACGCAGGCCCCGGTTAACTGTTCACAGGTTCTGTTCAAACAGTTGACCGGAGATTTGAGAGTGTAGTCGGACCTGTAGTAAGTTTCCTGTGCACGTACAATCTGCACTTTCCGGGTCACATATGATGTCACAGCCATCAGAATACGTCTGTTAACACTGTAGCCCAAAATTACCATCGGGACAAGTTTCATTACAGGTATAGCCAGGATGTTTACATTGTAGCATTTTCCTGATTTGTTTCTCACATAAAGGACATACACTAAGACAAGACCTGGAGCAGTCGTGTCCATAGATCCCATGTAAACAGTTGCCGTGACACGTACCGATGATGACGTTGCAGCCTTTGCTACACCCACTACACACTTCACAAAACGACCCAGAATACCCGTCCAGACAATAGGTGTCTGTAAATGTTTGCACCTCACACACCGTCAGTGCACTGTCGGCCTGCGAAATGGTCGGTGAGGACTCAATCTTAATGTGTGCCACTGGCGTATGTGTGGTGACTACAATAGTGTTCACAGGGGCATTAGGGTAATATATATATACAATTATACTGGAACACTACGCCACCACTGTCAGAGAAAGCCTTTAGTGTGGCATTCTTTACCCGAATCATAGTGCTAGCTCGATGATAGATTCGAATGGTGTGAATCTTCTGGAGCGGGGCAAAAGTACAGATACCAGTAAACAGGAGTTGGTTCCACTTCTCAATTGTGTGTGTGTGTGTGTGTGTGCAGTCATTGTCATAGAGATTGGTCTTTGTTTTGCCATTAACTGCGACCTCTGGTCTACATCCGTCTTTTGTATAACAAGCATTAAATGTGTCGGTCTGGTTTGTGTTCTGTTTGAGAGCCACATTCCTCCCCCACCAATGTAGATGGAGCAGATATATGCAATTATCGCCCCTTCAATCCGTAAATTGTTGATCAGACCAGCCCCAGAGCAAATGACATCAATCTCGTGCGGACTAACTACAAATCTTGATTCATTGTTACATGAGGCAGAACCATTTAGTTTTACTTTGAAACTGTCCGGATTGGTTGAGTCATTCACATAAATCCTAAACCAGGAGAACGGCAAAGATTGATTGAGAGTTGCCTCAACTGATGTAGAATTTGTGTCCGGATTACATGTGGTGTCGTTGTTATCAAACAGGAAAGTAGGTTCAGACTGTTTTTTCGCAAGTTTCCAAAAGAACTAGGGTGCGCTTAAAAATGTGATATGTAGGCGTGTTTAAACGTAACATGAAGATTCTGAACATAAACCCTGCACCCTAGGATGAACATGCACCGGTCTCAACTCAACATGCACTGTTCTCAACTCAAAATGCACCGTTCTCAACTAAAAATGCACCGTTCTCAACTCAAAATGCACCGTTTTCAACTCAAAATGCATCGTTCTCAACTCAACATGCACTGTTTTCAACTCAAAATGCACCGTTCTCAACTCAAAATGCTCCGTTCTCAACTCAAAATGCACCGTTCTCAACTAAACATGCACCTAACGAGCAATGAATGCACAAGCAAATATCAGTACATATTTTTCCGTCGGATTACAAATAAACAGAACAATAAACATCATCATGTGTTCACTTAAAGATAAGACTTATTTCAAGATAATACTAATAGTGATTCTGAAGTAAAGGAAACATATATCTCCAAATGATACCAAACTTAACGAAAACCAACGATAGAAATCATCAGTGAGATAAATAATCAGGATTATAAAGCCAATTCTTTGGACAAACTGATGAGATTTTCAGCAATGTGTTGTTCCTGATGTTTTAATAAATAGTAAGAAACTGCGTTTTAATGTTTTAAAACAACTAATAAATAAAATAGAGCTACTATACACAATTAGAACAAGACAAGTGACATTTTTGGGGCATGTTAAAAGACACAACAGCCTAATAGAAGTATTATTGGAAGGGGAAAATGCAACGTAAAAGAGGCAGAGGCTCACCAAGACTAACATGGACGAGTAACATCAACAAGTCAACCTATAACAATGTGCACCATCAAAGCAAGAGACAGAGTGGAATGGTGCTCCATGGTGGCCAACCTTCGATGCGGAGACGGCACTCAATTATGATGAATAAACTGCAGTAGAAACTTCATCGCAATTTGAATTGATCTCTTCCTGGACTGATGTCGTTCAGCCATAAACTATTACAAACAAAACACAATGAAAATGATTCATTATTATTATTAGTATTATTATTTAATTATTATTTTAATTGCTGCATTTACCTAAGTTCAAGATCATATTACTTACATTAGTGAAGTGAGCAATTTGATTGTGAAACTAAGAAAATTACGCATTTTGTTACCAAAGAAATATACACTAGATAAAGAATCACTTGGTATTGTATAAACAATATTACATAATAATATATAAAATAGATTAATAACAGAGGCCAAAGCAAAAAGAGAGCTAATTTCCTATATTAGGAAGAAACAATCATCATTTTATGGCCATGTAATGAGAAGAGAATAGTTGGAATATATTGTAACGACTGGGAAAAGTGAAGGACGAAGAGATAGATGGAAGCAAAGAGAAAAGGTACCAGACAGTTTAAGAGAATGGCTTGGCAGAAGGTCAACAACAGAAATGATGAATAACTGTCGAGATCGAAAGTTGTGGAGAGACATGATTCCCTACGCCAGCAGGCCCGGTGCTTGATGATGATAGCGATAAGCAATAGTACTTTCAGAACAACAACAAAATAATATATATAGTTGTCTCCATCAGTTAGAATTGACTATGGATTTGCCAGAATCTCTAGGAAATATTATTTTGTTGTACAATACAAAAATAGGGAAGAAAAAAGTGGGATGGTATTTATTTATATGGTTTATTATTATTTATATTTATTTTCATACGGTTATTTTTTTTTTTTCACTTTCCTTCCACCAAGTGTTCCCATTTTGTATTAATGTGTCTGAATTGTGCTTGGGTTGGAGCTTTAGAATGTGTTTCTCAAGATTGTGGTCTATAGATATGCCTTTCCAAGCTGCAGGGTTTATGTTTAGAGTTGTTACGTCACATTTGCTTACGTCTATAAATGCGAGGTTTTGGCGCCATTTAGTTCTTCTGTCGTCTGCTAGTTGTTTGAAAAGTATACCTTTTAGTATGTGATCATCTTACATATGGTGCAAGTGGCCAAGCCAGCGTTAACTACAGTGCTTGAGCAGCCAGTGAGGCCTCCAGGTGTGTCACTGTCCTCCCAGGTGATACCAAGACTACGGTGCTGACATCGCATAAGGAATGTTTAACCTTCTCAAATTTAACCTTCCCTCTCCGGCTTTGCATATGTTGGTCATACATAGTCATCTTACTCGGAAATTAGTTAACTCATATGCTCCATGCAACTTACGAAAGAAACATACTTGTGTTAATACATTATTCCTTTCATCAATCACTCTCTTCATGATCGTATACGAATTCTACGGAAGTGTGAAAGACTGCAAATTATATCTCCCCACGACGCTGAAAGGCAAATGGAGAATGGAAAAAAGGATATAGAAAGATCATTAACTTTCTAATTCACTTCAACACTCATTCTTTTCTTAGAGTTGAGTAAGTTAGAAATTTGGCGACGCCTATGACTTGTATTTAGTTATGACTCCCTCCTTCCATTTTCTCCATGATCATTTTTGTTCAATTACATTTATCTGAAATATTGTTCCGGTTGCAGCCTTTAAGACAGAGATACGTGATTCTACCTCAGTTTTAGTCTCTTCACAAGATTGACGATCATTGAGTTATTGACTTATTAGCGGGTCATTATCATTGCATTCCGAACATGTCAATAAGTGTTCATATTCCCTCATCAGCAAGTCTCGCAGTGTCCAGCGACTCCAGTTCTGTGTTGGTTGATAAGTCTTCTTACATGCCCACTAGGTTTATCGTTTCTGGTTGGCCCATCTTAACTCTCATCTCTTTCATCCAAATGACTGACGTAAACTCATTGGTGTCGAATTCCTGCGTCCTTCCCACTTCCCGGATGGCATTGATAATGTCCGCCCTATTAATTAGTTGTCCGTTCTCAACAATACCGCAGCTAGCTAACCTGTCCGCTCTTTCATTTCCCCTACTGGGACAAGCAAGTGGCTAGTCCTGGGACATAGAGAAAGGTGTTCTTACATAGTTAAGAGCTCTGCAATGACTGTACCTACTGCATACGTACAGAGCCCGCCTCCACTTTTCTTATCGTGCTCATAACCACTCAGTATGCAGGCGTGGGTGTAGTCTTGTGACTCTAACCATATGAATGCCATGGTCACTGCCATCACCTCCATCATCATGCAACTCGTACTGTCTTCCTTGACTATTATGCCTGTCGAGCGTGCTGTAAATGCCCATGCACTTCTTTGGTTTCGTATTACAGATCCGTCTGTATAGATGACTGCATCTTTCTCATCGGCGTTATCCCAGATGAGACATTTGACCCGCTGGATTTTGTTATCACATAGCGGGCGTGGTCCCGAAAACACAGGCTGCGATCTCCGATGTATGTCACTGCCCTGTCCTTGGTCACCTAATCAGCTCCCATCCGTACCACCGGTGTTTCCATGTTAACCATATGATTGTTAAGTGATAACCATGCAATTGATGCGTTATTAGGATTAACCAATGAACCTGAAAGGAAGAAACACCAGGAAGAAATGCGATCGAGTTCGTTTTGCATTGTGGAGGCGATTTCCCTTCTGTTCTTCCCCATATACCAGAAAATCATCAGCAAAAGTCATAATTCTTCCCCTCCCATCCAACTGTTGTTCTATGATCGTTATTGTGTACACGTTAAATAGAACTGGTTACAATGGTGAGCCTTGTGGCAGCCCTGGACAAAAGAATGTTGGCTCGGATGGCCAACTTCCATGTCGAAGTTTCACCTTCCTCTGAAACAGTGCAGCAGCGATCCATTTAATGAGGAAGGGATGCACCGCCAGTTTCAGGAGCATATGCATGATATATTAAGGTGGTTCTCTGTTGTATGCATCCTCCAGATCTATAGCAGCAGCCCATGTATCCTATCGTCTGTGGAGGCCTTGGAAGACGTCATAGGCGAAGACTGTTGGTTTTAAGTCATGTCTCTTTGTTATATCTATACCCACCGACTATGAGTGGGGGTGCGCATATCTGTTCAAGGTGACAGGTGAGGACACGAGCAACTATTTTATCCAGTAATAGCCCGCAGTGTTCTACATCGTGATAATTGTGTAGGCACGGACCTGATAATTGTTTTTGCTTGGCTTCTGTAGCGGTAGTAAGTAGCTATGTAGCCACTCCTCCTTAAGCTTACCATCTGAAGGCTGGCATTAAAAACTTTGGCCAGTTGTATCAAGTCGTCTTCAGCTAAATCGCCTATAGCGTCGTACCAAACAACATCTGGATAAGGAGCTGTGTTGTGTAGCCATTTTAAGTGTTGTGTGAATGGTATCACTTGTGATTGTGAGATCTTCTTCCGGCACACCATCCTCACACAACAAGGGACCCCCGTATCCTCATTCTTACAGCTTCATCTCTTTGGTCAGTGTGCTCAATGTAGTGGCCATCAGTGTCTTCCCTTTGCTCCCACCAGACTTGTGCAATCCATGCTCTGATGAAGGCGCCATATGGTGGCTAGCAATTTTTCTGAGCATACTTTTTTACATAAATCATCCCACTTAGCATCCTTGGCCTGCTTAACCCATAGTTTAAAGTTCATCATGTTTTGGTCGACCCTATCTTTCAGACGCTACAAGACCTCAGGTTGTGTTCTTCCATTCCTTCTGGTTTCTACCATGTCTTGAACGATTGTCTCTTGTTCCACCAAGCTTCCTCGACTTATGCGTTCCACCACATGCAGGGTGGCTGCATCAATCTCTCCTGCCTCCTGCGATGGGCGCTCTGTTTCCTATGTCTGATTTTGTTAATGACGTCCTGGTCGGTGTTCTGATAGTGGAATGTGCGGAGCTGTTTTTCTGGCTTCTATTCTATATCCGCCTGTCTCAGTTAGGAGGCCCATGGATAGTGATCACTTCTCAGTACACTCCACCTGCAAACCGGTGCGAAGGCGGAAGGCACCAGTGTCAGGTCTATGACACTATCAGAATCCCCTGTTCGAGTAGCCATTCGGATTGCCCTTCCATCATTCAAGCACACTAAATCGACCGACACCAGTGCATTTCCTATGTCGTCTCCCTGCTTGTTGGTTATGACGTTACCCCACAGGTTTCCTCTAGCATTAAAGTCTCCGCAGAAAAAGACGTACTCCTCATCGAACTCAAAGAGATTCTGCCATTGGTGTGTGTCCACCTTCCCATTACAGGCGTATACATTTACAACCACGAAAGGATCTGGGTCTGCACCCTAACAATGACATCTAGGGAGACTAACAGTCCTATCACCAAGATGCGTTACTTTGACAATCATTATATCGGCGCCCCACAGTAATTAATCAAGAATGGGATGTCGTTGATCTATAGATGCATAATTCTAATGTGTATCGCGCACATACCTTAGGTCTAGCCTCTCACACTTCGACAATTCCATACCACCGGGTTTACCGTTTCCAGTTTTCCTCCGTCGTTGTAATATTGTGGGCTACATCTGAATATTTACTTTCGCTCATGATTGATTTGGTCGCTAAATGTCGATGCTGTGGATGATCTATTTTTTTTTCTTATTGGTATTGCGATCATCTCTCTCCACATCACACAGTCCTTCATTGATGTCACAATCTCAGTCGATGATTATGTTATAATGCATTTCAATAAACTGTTCAAATATTTTTTCCCTTGACTTTCATCTGCTCTTCTTTCCATCCATTATTCATGTCGTTATAATATTCTCAGTGACTTCTTTTCGCATGACATGTCCAATAAAGTTAGATTGTCTCTTCCTTATGATCATCATGATTTGTTTCTTTTTCTCCAGCTCATTTAACACATACTTATATATGTACTACATTTAATTTTACTGACATACCCTAGGTCTGTTATAAGAGTGGAGTCAATAGCATAACATGTCATTGGTATAACTTGTCAGTGGCATAACATGTCAGTGGTATAACATGTCAGTGGTATAATATGTCAGTGGGATAACGTGTCAGTGGCATAACATATCAGTGGTATAACATGCCAGTGGTATAACATGTCAGTGACACAACATATCAGTGGTATAACATGTCAGTGGTATACCATGTCAGTGGGATAGCATGTCAGTTGTATAACAAGTCAGTGGTATAACATGTCAGATGTATAGCATGTCAGCGGTATAACATGTCAGTGGCATAATATGTCAGTGGCATAACATATCAGTGGTATAACATGTCAGTGGTATAACATGTCAGTGGGATAGCATGTCAGTTGTATAACAAGTCAGTGGTATAACATGTCAGATGTATAACATATCAGTGGTATAACATGTCAGTGGTATATACCATGTCAGTGGTATAGCATGTCAGTGGTTTAACATGGCCGGCCGTGTGTTATTCGGCCCTAGTTTACTTCTTCAATTGAACTCATTTCTGGTTGACCTTAATTAGACAACTCGTCCATGTTTTGCTACGAAGCATCAAGTAGTTTATATTAAACGTTGAAAAAGTCCAGGCACTCCGTTATTTGTCTTTGAAGAGTGTAACAGGCTTTAGCAATTAGATCAGACGAACGTAATATAAAGCAAGCTTGCTATACAACATGGGTATGAAGGCAAAATATGTCGCATCTGATAAATGCTTCACACGAGCAATGAACTTGCGAGGACACCAGACTCAAGGGTCGACCATGTAAAAGATGGATTGATGGAATATGAGAAACACTAAGCAACATAACAGCAGCTAAGAAGTCTGGTATCGCTTGTTGAGTTGTGTTTTGGTATTTCTATTTACCGCACGGCTAGACTATTTGTCTCTTGTTTCAGTATATAATCGTTGGCGGTAATTATTGCTAGCTTTTTTTTTCTTCTTCTCAATTTTTTTTCTCATTTCTGATATATGTGCTAGGCTGTTTCCTCTCATTCGTCTAACACTTTTTGTCTCGGTAGTGCTTATTTTTTTCTCATTGCTCTAAGTCTGCTTTCGCAGCACGTCGGTGGTATAAAGATTGTATTGTAGAGTGTCCTTTTTACCTCTAGCATTATTTTCTTCTTGCACAATAGTGAAAACATTAGTTCAATGATATGACAAGCTTTGTTGCATCTGGCGTCTATTTCTGCTGCTTGTGAACTGTCGTTTGTCATTAGACTTCATTGATATTTAAATTCTTCCACTTGATTTAATTGCCTGTCGCCATTTGGTGTTTGATGTTCTGTTTCTCTTTCGCGGTTTTCATGAATTATATTTTTTATGTCAATTTGTATGTTTATTGGTTGCAATTGTTGTTAAGTCTATTGAAGCGTTCTTGTAGGTCTAATATTTGTCCATGTATTAGTGCCTATTCGTCTGTAAATAGAAGATCATTAATGACCTCTATCTCCGATGGGTTAATGTACACGTGTAGTCAAGTTATGATAATAAATATTGTGGGGTATACTGTGCCGAACCCCTACTTTCTCCTGATCTAACTTTGGAATTCTCTGTGTTACAAGATGCTTTTCTGACTGTGCATATGACGTTGATGTATATATTTTACATAGTTTAGATAGATGTTGACTTACTCCATATGATGTTGATGTATATATTTCACACAGTTTAGATAGATGTTGACTTACTCCATATGATGTTGATGTATATATTTCACACAGTTTAGATAGATGTTGACTTACTCCATATGATGTTAGTATCACCCCTACTTGTCTCTCATTGGTTTAATCATTTAGAGCAGAGGAACACAATATAAGACAAGCCGGCTATTCAACATTGCTATAAAGGCACAATCTGTAACTTCTGACAAACTCTTCACACCAGCAATGATTCTATTGTCGTTATAGTCTATTAATTTGTTATCAACCTCCCATTAGAAAATGATTATAGTCTTTATGTGGGTGTTGGTGTTAACATTGACACATCCGATGAAGTGCGATTGATGGACTTTTATAGTTTTATAGCTGAAGAGACGTCGGGTTACGTTATCAGTAACAATGATATTAATGAACATACAACAGGCTTAAAATCGTTAACTATTTCTGCAACGTGTAGAGAGCACACACGTTTAATCCCTTCTTTGTGTAACCATATCGCTTTGAGATCACATGACCTACCTTTTGCACAGCTTCCCCACTCTGCAAAGGAAGTTGAGAGAGTTTATGAACGTAATTTTTAAACATTTTGTTATTAAATCAGAAATGTAATCCTAACATCCCATTTTTTCCGAACAAATTCTAGTAAGATACGAAGTGTTTGCTGATACTCCAATTGTGTACGATGAATGATGATATCGTATGACAGGGAACAGTTGGCTGTGTTCACTTTCTGTGCGGTTTCGCCTTATGTCTTTTGGCGTGTGCTGAGACTGCTATGATGGGGAGTACAGTTACCTTTCTTTGTTTGGAAGATGAGTTATAATTCGGATGATTCCACTGGCACGGGCGGTTGAGCAATTATGGATTTTAATTCGCTTGCAGTGATACCGAGGCCTTCCATAACCAATAACCAATATATTTTATATTAATTGTCGGCATCACTGGGAATCACTTCCTTTCGTCGCTTCCAAAACAATGACTCGAAAGAGTGGTGATAATTCAGTAGTGGCATATCAACAAGACAAAGTAGATACAGTGCAACATTAGAACAATGTATGTACGCAAGATTGCTCATCATAACAGAAGATCAACAAAATGATGGAATATATTTATATCATCAGCAGCATGTGCAATACCGGTTGGGGTAGATAAATATGTCCATCCACAATTTTCAATTACAGTGCAAGGTAACATTACTGTTGTTGATTGTTTTCCATGTCATGTCACCAAGCAATCCAATATTTTCTTTCTTTGTCGTCCACGATCTCTTTTTCATTTTATTTTGCCTGTTGTAACCAAGTATTCCACCTTTCCTCTTCTTATGATGTTCCCGAAGAATGTTGATTATTTCTTTCAAATGTTTTTTAGAAGTTCCCTTTTTTGTGTTGGCCTCTTTGAGTACTTCCTGTTTGGTCGTTTTAGCTGTCCAGAACTTTCAACATTCTTCTTAGAAATCTTAGAATGAAAACAAAAACATGGATACTAACAAGGTATATCCTCCTTCTTCTAGGAATAGTGCAGTTGAATAGCACATTCTAATACGTTGAGTCATCTATTTATATTTTCACACCACATCTACATCAGTTGTGTTACAAATGTCAGTCCTGGACCCTAGATGCAAGAACGATAAGAAAAATAACCTCTACAGAGATGCAATGTGTCATACGAATGACAGGAAACAGATTGAGAGACAAGATCAGAAAAGAAGAACTGAGAAAAAAATATAGGAATAGCCCCCACCATAGAATATATAAAGAAACACTAGATTAGCAAGGTTCGTCGCGTGACAAGCCAGAAAGATCAAAACACAACAAGCCTTCAATAAACGTTGCGAGAATACCAGACCCAAGGGTCGACCACGACAACGATGGATCGATAGAATATTAGAAGCACTAGGAAACCACCATAAGAGCAAATGATCGTAAATGATATATACCCTCGACGATGAAAGGAAAATGAGGAAGGAAAGTAGAAGAAAATCTACATCAGATGTCTTGCTCAATCTATGATTTGATCCACTAGTGACATTCGATTATCGACATTTTACAGGTCAACCCGTGGATCACAAAATCTAATTTTCTAAAAGTATAAACGTCAGCTCATTCACATATTGTTTGATGTCAGCAAAACTAGAGCAAAATTAAACAATAAATGATTTCTTCTTTCTTCTTCTTTTCTTTTTTCACTGATACCTAAAACGTGTCGTGATTTATATCATGTGTCGTTCTTGAGCTGCTCGAACTGTCTGAATTAGTGATTTTCCTTTGTTGTTATTAAATGATATAGTATGTAATTGATATTAAATGATGAATATAAAATGATTTACAGTTCATATATTTGCTATTGTACAAACATCTATGTCATTTAACTTTAAAAAAAAAAAAAATCATATATTTACTTCACTTATTGCAAAGATGACGCTTGAAAGCTAAAAAAAAGATGTCAAAAATGTATTTTAATTAGAAAAGAAAACCAATTCTAGACACGACTATTTATTATTACTATTATTAACTAATAGTTCTACTCCCAAAACAGAAAACTAAAATATGTCCATTATTCCATAGAGAATATTTAAGACAGTACACAAATTTGTATCCGTACTTACTTTATCTGTTATTTCTTTATTATTACATTTGCAGCACAGGAAAGTAACAAAGAAATATCACACAATAGAAATGCAATGTTACACATTGATGTTCCTTTTCCAAGTCTTTTTTTTTAAGTCGGGTTTTGTGTCAAGCGTCTCTAAGGGCATTCATGTGAGAGCCGCTCCATAGCCTGCCCGCATTTCAGATCAGAGAAATTAACAAACCTGTCAGCACGTTCATTACCTCATACATTGACGTTCCCTGTTGCGAAATGAAGCAGGTCTATTTTTGTTTAAAGTCTAGACCTGTGTTTTTCAACCGGGGGCTATATGGAAGGGAGAACAATTTTCCATGGTGGCCACATGTAAAAGTTGCTTGGTCCGTCTGTTGTTCCAAGTCTGTCCCCTTACGTACCCAAAGACCGGCACCTGACGTGTCCACAGTCCGTATCATTACGTGTCTGTAGTCCGTCTCTTTACGTGACTATAGTCCATTTCATTACGTGTCTTAAGTTCATCTCCTTTCGTGTCTATATTCCGTCTCTTTACGTGTCTATATTCCGTCTCTCTACGTGTCTGTATTCCGTCTCTGTATGTGTCTATAGTCCGTCTCCTTACGTGTCTACAGTCCGTCTCCTTACGTGTCTTAAGTCCGTCACCTTACGTGTCTACAGTCCGTCTCCTTACGTGTCTTAAGTCCGTCTCCTTACGTGTCTACAGTCCGTCTCCTTACGTGTCTTAAGTCCGTCTCCTTACGTGTCTACAGTCCGTCTCCTTACGTATCTTAAGTCCGTCTCATTACGTGTCTACAGTCCGTTTCCATACGTGTCTTAAGTTCGTCTCTTTACGTGACTATAGTTCGTCTCCTAATGTGTCTTAAGTCGGTCTCCTTACATGTCTACAGTCCGTCTCCTTACGTGTCTTAAGTTCGTCTCTTTACGTGACTATAGTTCGTCTCCTAACGTGTCTTAAGTCGGTCTCTTTACGTGTCTATATTCCGTCTCTTTACGTGTCTACTGTCCGTCTCCTTACATGCCCAGAGTCCATCTCCGTTCATCTTTTTTTTTGTCGTTTCCCCCTTCTTGTCGTATTTCTCTTCTCATTCTTTTAATAACTTGAATTTTTCTTCATGTTTCCTCAATCACTATTTATTGTCTATATTTCTTTACTTGTGTGGACATCTCCAAGATTTTGACGCGCGTGTTCAATGGGTCATTTCGTGATATATAATCCCTTCTTTACGTTTTGCCATCCATGACTTCCAATAGACGTGCAAACCCACTGTATCCGGGTCTACATTCCAGACTCACTCAAATTAGTATCGCCTGCACTGTTCATGTACTACTCTCGTCCTGTACTACTCTCGTCCACTAACAAGTCCAGTATCTTGGCTACGGATTACCCCGTCACTTCAATACAACACAAAACCCATGCGCTTAATTTGTGGTATTACACTTTTCAATGAAAATATAAGAGCATGTAAGTGCGACCAAAGGCATTTAGAAACCAACACATTTAAATGGCAAATGTTTAATCCCTCCTTATAAAATACTCAAGCATTGATACCGAAAGTAGGAAAAATATTGTACTATAATTGGAAATCCTTGTTTTGCCGATTGATTAGTTTTGTTTTTTAAACCGTCATAAAAGGGCTTAAATATCAGATAGTTATCGTTTTAGTGAAAGAAGAGGAGGCACCAGGAGGATAGACAATCGCATGGAGGTCACGGTAGAGAAAATGTTGAGAATCACTGGTCTAGACCTCCCCAGAAACAATAGCCCCTGCCATTATGCCCAGCTAGTTACGGCATAAATTGCGAATACTTACTTCTACTTTTTGCTTGTCCGTATTAGTTTTCTAAGAACAATTATGATATTAGTTGTAAAAAAAACTAGCTTTTGAAAAGAAAATGTGTTTTACATCAGAACTGCTAATTAGAATTTCAAATTAGCACGGTAGTGCATCTATTCAACATTAGTAAAATAAGTGACATCACATTCTATATTTGTGCATGGATGACTTCACCCAAAAGTTATTGGTGTATTGGTCGTTTCAAAATATTTTGAAGGTGTTTAAAATTCCATATCTCTGCAACCAATTGATTGATAATGCTGAAATTTTGCATATGGTCTTGTGATTTTTTGGTCCCAAGAAGTACATTCATTTCCTCACCAACAAACGTATAGTTTTAAATATTCTTTATTTGAAGTATACAAATTTAAGGCATTTTGGTCAAACCATATATTTGGAGGAATTACCGCTTCATATGAGTGAGCACCCACGGACTTGTCATCTTGAACGTAATGCGCGCCAATTTCCCTGTTTTAAGCACTAAAAAACACATAAAACGCGTCATAGTTATAATTTTATATCCGGTGCATCCCATTTCCTGTCGTTTTGTTGTGATTTATGTGCAACGGCGTATCCTAATTATTGGGTAATTTCATTAAATTTGTGATCTGTTAGTCAATGGGTATAAAAGTAAAGTTCCTTACATTGCAATCAGTGGCAATAAAGGTGTATAAATATTTTTGCATAGAAGCTAAGCGTGGAAAACTGTATCGAAGCATCTCAAAGCCAGAAAAGAGAACTATTCACGCATTGGGTATAAGCAAACGCTTTTTCAAACAAGTGCTTAAAGCTAACGGAGTGTCCAGTTCAATCAAGACTAGGACGCTAGGAAGAAAGAAAGTAGTAGATAGTTTTAACAAGGAAGTGATTAGAAGAGCAATTTGTAAAATGTTCGATTCCAAAGAAACTGTGACTTTAAGAAAACTGAAAATTCGACTGAGAGCAGAAAATGACATTGTTGTGTCGAAAACAACATTATGGAGAACTGTTAGAAGCATCGGTTTTACGTTTAGAAAGTACGATAGTGGTAGAAATGTCATCTATGCATTGTCATCCATGCAAGTACGGGAAATGCGTAACCAAGGTTATGATATTGTATTTCTAGATGAATCTTGGATAAATTCTCACCACACAAGTGCCAAGGAATGGCAGTTATCAGATGGAAGTATTAAAAGATGTGTACCCACTGGAAAAGGACAGCGTATTATAATGGCACATGCAGGCAGCCGAAAAGAAGGGTTGGTGAAAAATGCAGAACTTATATTCACCTCTAATTATACTGACAACAGGGACTATCACACCGAGATGAATGGCCATATATTTAGAGAGTGGATTGAAAATACTCTTCTTCCAATTCTAGACAGACCATCCTGTCTGGTAATGGACAACGCGTCGTACCACAACGCTGTGGCAGAAGAAGACAAAATTCCTACATCTACCAGTACAAAAGATGTTATAAAGATTTGGCTAAGAAAGGAAGGAATTCCATTTAACGAGGGATTTTTGAAACCTGAATTACTGTCACTTGTTAAGAAATCGCAAAAGACCAAAGTATTCCAAATAGACAAAATCATTCAACAGCATGGTCATACGTGCTTGAGACTGCCCCCTTATCATCCACAATTAAACCCCATTGAACTCGTTTGGGCAAAAATTAAAGGGCAGGTGGCAGCTGAGAATACAAGTTTTAAACTATGCGATATAAAAGGACTGACATATGCTGCTCTATCACAGATTGACAAAGATTTTTGGTGCAAATGTGAAGATCATGTCTTAAAAGAAGAAAATGACTATTGGAAAAAAGATGGACTATCGTTCGTTCAGCCCAGATTAGTAATCAATATGTTAGACTCCTCTGATTCAGAATAAATGAAATAATAATGGACGTTTTTATATGTCCGCATGATCAATCTTTAGCTAAAGTTGATAACGTTTTGAAAATGTAAAGATTCTTGATATGTGTACTGCAGGCATGCAAAGAAACTAAATCACTTTCATATGTCTTGTTTACGTAAAATAATGAAAGTCACATGGAAAGACATAAAACGAACAATGTAGCTCTTTACAGTGAAGAGGATCCCGTGCTTACATCGGACTCTTTAGTCACATGCTTATCCATAAACAATAACTTTGCTAGATAAGTCATGCTCGTTATCGCTCGCAACGGATAATTAATTTTTTAAAATGTATTCTTTGTTGTATATTGTTTAAATAGTTTTCATTAATGGAACTGTTTATACGCTGATTTGTTTTAGACCGTCTGTAAAGGCTATAACATTGACATTCTCATAGTATTTTAAAGAAATTAAACAATAGAAAGTAAACAGTTGATAAACGCCTCCAACTTTCAAGTTGTGTAGAGACGCCTATGTCGAGAAGCTGATTTCCATTAATGTACGGTAAATTATTTTCTCCAGGAGCAAAAAGATCCGTAAATTCACTGAGATCAAAGGAAAGTGCTGCTTCATGATGAAGCATACTTCCTACATCATTAAATTTTGTGAAATCGGTGGGACCTTGGAAAAACAAGGCCAGATGCAAAAAATCAAGTTTGTAAGTGCAGGGAAAGAGGAGATATTTCATGTTAATCGTGAACATTTAGATTTGAAACGACCAATAAGAAAGGAAACGAGAGACAGGCCCGTGTTATATACAGGGTGTTTCTAAAGTTGCAGTGCAGTGAATTTATACTCTCGGAAGAAAAAACGTCACATCACACAAATTGTAAAATAAATGGTATTATTCAAATATACTTGACTACTATCGGCGAGCTTATAATGGGTAATGTTGGTATTAACACAATAAAGTTGTGTTAACACCATTGTAAGCCAGATCTATCATGTAGCAGTGATGTTTAAATGAACACGTAAATGGTGCTTGAACTATTACGTCATACATAGATAAAATTTAGGTGCGTAATTATTTCAACAACAAAAAATGTACAGTCATTAAAGAGACACCCTATATAATCATGATATATATTTCTGAATCGATTGCAGGAAAATCCCGAGACCAAACAGAAACTTACAGACACAAGTATCAGAAATGTATCGCCTCAAACAAATGTAAAGTTGGTCTCCTAGAAGGAATCATGACAAAGCCATATTTGTTAACACGTTCTACCATCAATATACTGGTTGCCATGTAATGAGTAGGTGAGACCTGGGGTGTTCAGTAACCTTGAAGAAATCTGTGAAAGTTGTGATATACAGAAATACAGAGAAACGTTACCGAATGATTAGGTTGAAAAATATGAGCTGGAATTTCATTATCTAAATTAATAAACGTTAGCCAACATATCAACTTGTGGAGTTGTATGGTCGACCAGCAGTAATTCAGTTCATCATGAACTGTTTCTCCATTAAGTGTCTACCTCTCGGTTGTCGTTTTAGATGAGTTGTTAGAATAACATCAACACTGAAACGTCTGCTTCATCCATTGGATAAATTACATTTCTTGGACATGAACTACGGCACAAAGTTAATCCATGATTACTGACTCACAGTCTTATGTGGCTACAAATAAAGGCTGGGTGCCAATTTTATGTCGTTCTGAAGTAATCAATTAAAAAATGGAAAACAAAGTCAAATACATTGTTTGTTTTAAACAAAATAATGAGTGTTAATTCATGCCCATGCTTACTAGCTGATTAAACACGAACCTTTAAAGATCTGTTTGTTCACATTAACTATTTGCTAACCTTCCCCTGTCTCGAGTCAAACCATTAACATGAAGAAATAGTGCGCGTCCATTTCTCAGGTAAACGAAACAGTTTGATACTAAATAACGAAATGTTTCGCCTAAACAAAAACAGTAAGCCCGATAAACTAAACGTATGTAACATAAACATTTTATATGACACTATGATAATGTCACTTTAACGATCAGTGTACAGTGATAACTCATCATTAGATATTGTTCATGACAACATGAAATGTAGAACAAGATAAATAACACTCAGTCATGTAATCAGGACGCTCAGTAGGAATAGAGGTAGCAAGACGTAAATAAAAAGTCAATCGTCAACCTTGTTAAGTTACTGTGTTACAAAATAGGAAGAACAATAAAGACTAGAAGTCAATTGATCAAGGTTGAAACAGGCAGACGGAAACATTTACCTCTAGTGGTATGGTCACATGACCGGATTACAACAGCTGAGAAAAGTTGGATCAGGAAAAAGGGGAGGGGGGCATTCTTAGATAGGAGTTCGGTGTGAGTAGATCGATGAGAAATCAATTTGTGTTTGCCATCAAATGGAAGGAGATATACATAACAGGTTGGTTTCTTTTCTTGAGTGCGACATATTACAACAGTGTGTAACATTCATTAACTATATATATATATATATATGACCTTTTCTAGTTCGTTAATATAAATTCAAGTTCAGAAGAGTAACGTCCCATTGAGTAACATTACACTTTATTCGCACGCCTAATTGTAGGGAAAAGAGAAACAACAATAGTGTCAAGCCATAGACCCAACTCTAAACCCAAACCCTAAAAAAGTGTTTAATATTTCACAACTACCGTTGTTCTCTTGCGACGCGAACTAAGGTCAGATCACTCGTTTCGCTTACATTAATTTATATGACTAAACTAGAACTTTCCCTATATACGCTTGCTCTTCCTAGACTTAATATTGCTCAATGGAGATATATGTGAAGACAGGTAACTGTTTGTCAATCAATATAAATTAAATTTTGATGGAAATATGATACCGATGAGACGTTTTATTAACAAGAAGACGGAGAACCATATAGCAGATACACATGAACTGTGAGCTAAAGCAGGTTTATTGTGGTTCACAATGTCCGTAACAAAGTGGTTTATTGAAGCATACATTCTACAACATACAACGCCGTGTTAAACCCACACTCATCAACAACACCGTCATTCAAGTCTGCCACATAATGTATTAACCGTGGTCTCTCGAGATGATCTGTATAGGAATAGCTGTTCTATAGTGAAGTGAGATCTAAAATAATGTATGAGCCATCAATAAATCAACATTAATACGTGCTGCAAAAACATATGATTCATCACCAACATCACACATATAGAAGAACGAAACAAGAAGTTTCCAATACGCAAACGCAGTGTAGGGTACTACACGGTAAGCGTCACAGAACTGTGAAAACTCATTCACCACGTACATTGATTAGGTCGATCATCTTGAGATCAAACACTACAACAAACGTTTATAAAAATACCGACCAATGGTGAAAGGTAGAAAAAGGGAAATAACAGTGCATTTATACCATTTTGAATAGTATAATTATGTGTAAATTATCATCATCATCATCGTGTGCCATCTCCGTAACGAAGGTTGGCTAACATGGATCGCCATTCTACTCTGTTTCTTGCTTTGATGGTGCAGGCTGACAGATTGAATTGTCCATCTTTTGATGTTACTCGTCCATGTTAGTCTTGGTCTGCCTCTGCCTCTTTTACCTTGCATTTTTCCTTCCAATATTACTTTTAGTAGGCTGTTGTGTCTTTTAACATGCCCCAAAAATTTCATTTGTCTTGTCTTAATTGTATTTAGTAGTTCTCTTTTTATTTTCAGTTGTTTTATAACTTCATCGTTTGTTATCTTTTGTTTCCATCCAATTCTACCTATCCTTCTATAAATCCACATTTCAAAGGCTTCAATTTTCAGTTGTTTTCTTGTCTAATGCCCATTCTTGTCTAAATTCTATCATATAGTTCGGTAGATCTTGCACTTATTATTTATTATACATGACTCTCATTGACACTTTCTTTAATGGTTTCCATGACAGGTAGTTATCCTCATGCGTATATTTCATCAAGTAGGTCATTGCTACCTTTGACTGGTCTTGTCTATGAGTGACACCTTCACTCAGAGTGTGACTGTTGTTACCAGATTGTGTCATTACTAGAAGATAACACATTTATTGTGTGAGGTAGAACAAACCCAAACTTCTTTAGCTGTGTAAACAACACTCCAGTTGTGTAGATAATGCGTATAATGAGACAATCATAGAACATGATCTCTGCAACGAAAAGGCAGCGCAAACATTAGAGAAAGGTTGAGAAGCAATGCTGATAATTTTAATCATAATTGGGTCTCGCCCGGGTCATGATCCCCATGGGTCTTCATCCGACAGTTTTCTGGGTCGACTATCCACTCCTGACTTGAACAAGAAAATAGAGAAAAGTAGCAAATTAAAATATGTTTATGTGCATTTCAGAAACACGCCCGATCTTGATAACAATTAGCAATTAACTTACTGTCCTTAGTTCGTTTATTCTCGATATATTCTGAGAAGATGAAGACATGTTATTTAGAGAAATGCAGACGTTCATTTATATGTTACATTCAGCTTTTAAATTGTTATATATAACCGGCGATACAGCATTGTTGTAATATGTTCACCTGAAGCAAACTAGCATTTAATTCTTCAGCTAGAAACATACACAATGTACCAGATTTTAATCAAATTAACTAGGTGTATGTGAGATTTCGCCTGTTGCGACAACAGCGGTTGAGTTGCGATTGAAATGTCGTCTGTGGTGCTTTCATGACACAAACAATATGAAAGAAAGTGCTCTTCCAAATAATTAGGCACAATAAGAACAATTCTTAATTGGGGAAATAAAAATGTAAGTTCAATGACATATCTAGAGTGAAAGCTGTATGTTGTAGACAAAGGAAGAAGACGAACCCGACCAGGTTAGCCAGTCTGTTACATCAAGTTGTCTGTTCAAGTTGATAGATAAATGAGAAAGACGAACCTGACCAGGTCAGCCAGTCTGTTACATCAAGTTGTCTGTTCAAGTTGATAGATAAATGAGAAAGACGAACCTGACCAGGTCAGCCAGTCTGTTACATCAAGTTGTCTGTTCAAGTTGATAGATAAATGAGAAAGACGAACCTGACCAGGTTAGCCAGTCTGTTACATCAAGTTGTCTGTTCAAGTTGATAGATAAATGAGAAAGACGAACCTGACCAGGTCAGCCAGTCTGTTACATCAAGTTGTCTGTTCAAGTTGATAGATAAATGAAGAAGACGAACCTGACCAGGTTAGCCAGTCTGTTACATCAAGATGTCTGTTCAAGTTGATAGATAAATGAGAAAGACGAACCTGACCAGGTCAGCCAGTCTGTTACATCAAGTTGTCTGTTCAAGTTGATAGATAAATGAAGAAGACGAACCTGACCAGGTCAGCCAGTCTGTTACATCAAGAACTGGAACAATGTGCTACCCTGGTCCGATTTAACAGATTCCCAAGACGTTCACACAGAGCAGAACAACCAGTGCTGACTAAGCCTTCTCATTCTCACTTCTCTTGTTTTCCAAACTTCCCAATAGAGTATCTAAAAGTGCTCGGTAGGAAGTCGCTCAAATTGCCTAAATGTTATTTTTGTTTTATTAGTTTAAATGTTTATCTGTTTATTGTTGCATTCTTTTGAAAAAAAAAAAAAACATCTATGCATGGTCCTTATCCAATTTTTTTTTATTTTATTGAATAAATGTGATATGTAGGTTTAACCTTTACATTATATGTGAATACTTCGACTTAACATAAGTAGATCTTTTTTAATCAGTTAAACAAATAGCATGCAGCAAACAAATAAATATGTCCCTGACGACTTAAGTCTGGACTGTTTTAGATACCGATATGGTAGAAAAAAAAGTGTAATTTAAATGTAAAAAAAAAAGATAATTCAAACTATTTGATTCTTGATATCTCAAATTAGTGTTCAACGAATAGGAGAAACTGATTGCCCATTTTAAATGATAATGGTAGAAATAAATAACTTTCAGTTTCCAAGATGAGATCGTCACGTGGGTGCAAAAATAAGGTTGGATATAGTATGTTGTTAGGGAGCCGCGATAGCTCAGTTGTTATTGAACTGGACTACAAAGGACAAGGGGTAGGGTTCGATCCCAACCGACGGCCCCGGGTTCTTCTTCTTCTTTTACCTTTTAGCTCCCGGTGGAGCATAGGTCTTCAACAAACACTTTCCAAGTCGTTCTGTTTTTTGCCATTCTTTTAAGATCATTCCATGTCTTCCCCATCATCTTCATCTCTGCTTCTATCTGTCTTCTCCAAGAATTCCTTGGTCTTCCTCTTTGTCTTTTCCCCTGGGGATTCCAAAAAAGGGCCTGTTGTGTAATACTCTCAGTTGGCTTCCGTAGTGTGTGTCCTATCCATCGCCATCGTCTTCGCTGTATCTCTTTATCCACTGGTATTTGACCGGTACATTTCCATAATTCCACGTTAGTGACTTTGTCCTGCCATTTCCATCCCTTTATTCTGCGCAAGCATCCATTAATGAAAGTCTGTACTTTCGTGATTGTCAATTTTGTCATTCTCCATGTTTCACAGCCATATAATAGGACCGACTTAACATTTGAGTTGAAAATTTTTATTTTTGTATTTAGCCTAATTTCTTTGGATTTCCATATGTTTCCCAGTGCAATGAAAGCTCCTCTTGCTTTTGATATCCTTATTTTGGTATCATTTTCTGTTCCTCCCTCTTTATCTATATTACTGCCCAGATATATATAAGATTGTACGTCTAGTAGAGGTATTTCTCGTAGTTTTATATGGTTATTGCCAACTGCATTAATTCTCATAATGTTGGTCTTATCTCTATTAATCTTTAGTCCTAGCTGTTGTGATCTCTCATCTAATATACTCATTTTATCCTGCATCTGTTGATGGCTGTGTGATAGGAGAGCTATGTCATCAGCAAAGTCTAAATCATCAAGTTGTTTGGTCAGTGACCACTGGATCCCATTTCTGTTGTTTTGAGTTATTTTCATAATCCAATCTATGGCCAGTAGAAAGAGAAATGGAGAAAGGAGGCATCCTTGCCTTACTCCTGTTTTTATTTCAAATGCTTCTGTAAGCTGTCCTTCATGCACCACACTACATTTTGTTCCTTCATACATTGTTTTTATCAGGTTAATAAACTTTATGGGGATTCCGTAATGACTCAGCAACTTCCAAAGCATTCTTCTGTCTAAACTATCAAATGCCTTTTCGTAATCTATGAATCCAATATATAGTGGGGATTTTAGTTCTAAACTTTGTTCAACTATTATACGTAGGGTAGTTATTTGATCAGCACATGATCTGTTCTTCCTAAAACCTGCTTGTTCATCTCTCAAGTTTTTCTCTATAGCCTCTTTTAGTCTCTCCAGAATGATTCTGCCTAATATTTTTCCTGGCACTGATAGTAGCATAATTCCCCTATAATTTGTGCACTCCTGTAAACTTCCTTTCTTTGGTAGTTTGATCATATAACCTTCTCTCCAGTCTTTAGGTATTTCTTCCCTCTCCCAAATTTTATCCAATAGATCCTGTAACATCATGGTAGAGGTGTTAATATCTGCTTTGATGGCTTCCGAAGGAATTTCATCTGGTCCTGTGGCTTTACCATCTTTTAATAGTTTGATGGCTTTCATTATTTCTTCTTTGCTTGGTTTTCCGCAGTTAACGTGTAACTCTTCTTCTGCTGGTAGTATATCTGGAGGATTATTTAAGCCGGGTCTGTTCAAAAGTTCTTCAAAGTGCTCTTTCCATCTCTCCATTTGTTCCCTTATATTACTAAGCAGATTTCCTTTCTTGTCTTTGATAAAGGCGTTGATCTGTTTGTATTTTCCACCTAATTTCTTTGTGCTGTTGTACAGTTCTTTCATATTCCCTTTATTTGCTGCTTCTTCTGCCTCTTTAGCTAGTTCATCTATATATTTCCTCTTATCCCTTTTAATGCATCTTCTCACTTCTTTGTTCACCTCTGTGTAAGCTTCCTGTGTCTTGGCTTTATTACTTCTTGTTTTGCTTTTATTTATGTCTGCTTTCTTGTTCTTTCTTTCTTTAATTTTATCCAGGGTCTCTGCTGTCATCCATGCCTTATTCTGGCGTTCTCTTTTCCCCAGTGTTTCTTCGCATGTCTCTTTCCATATATTTTTTACCTGTTTCCAATGATCTTCTATATTTATTATATTTTCTAGTTGTTGGAGGACTTGGTATTTGTTTGATATTGTGACTGCGAATTTATCTTTAATTCCTTGTTCTTTAAGAAACCCTACATTGAAATACTTTCTACCCTTATTCGTTGTATTATACCTTTTTAATTTAATTTTAAGTTTGGCTAACAGAAGATGATGATCAGAAGCTATATCTGCCCCTCTATATACTTTTACATCCTGTAAGGATGACTTAAACTTATTATTAATACATATGTGATCAATTTGATTTTCCGTTCTATGATCTGGTGACACCCATGTAGCTTTGTGTATTCTTTTATGTTGGAATATTGTTCCTCCTAGGCTCATTTGATTAAGGGCGCAGAAATTCACAAATATCTCTCCATTCTCGTTTATATCTCCAAGTCCTTGTTTTCCCATAATCTCTTCGAAGCCTCTGTTGTCTGATCCTACCTTAGCATTTAGGTCTCCCATCAAGATTATAATATCCTTGGCTCGTCTTGCATCCATCTGCCATTGTAGCTGTTTATAAAAATCATCTTTAACTGAGTCATCTTTATCGTTGGTTGGTGCATAGCATTGTATAATGTGTAATTTTATTTTGTTTTTGGTTGTTCTAAATGTTGCTCTCACCAGTCTTGGTCCCACTGCCTCCCATTCTATTAGTGTCTTCTGTGCATTTTTTGATAGCATTATAGCTACCCCTTCGCTATGTTGTGCTCCTGGTTCCTGGTGTCCTGATGATAAAATCATCTCTCCTGTATTCAATTTTATTCTCTCCGCTCCCAGCCATCTTGTTTCACACATCCCCAGAATATCTATCTTATATATCGGTCATTTCTGCTGCCACTTGTGCCGCTTTTCCCTGTTCGTTAAGGGTACGAACATTCCAGGTGCCAATTCTGGATGATTTCCTGGTAGACAAAGGGTGAGTCGGCAACCCGGACTCCTTATGGCTTTCTCCGGATTGCGTCATACGTCTCTTAGACAGAGAGCCCTTCTCTTTCCTGGTTGACGGATTAACTTTATCTTTCTTTGACTTGTTCATGTTTGTGAAGTAAAGAAGCACGGACGTAATACCGACCACATTACCCCAAAAATCATGTCCTGAAGGTCTGTAAAATATAGGGTCACTAACACCATATTTCCCTATACGCCACTTGGCGTGACGGAAGGTACTTTACTTTTTTTTATAGTATGTTGTTATTCCTCTAAAATGTGTGTCTGTTTTACATTCATCATTTTTCTTAAAAGATTATTTCTAATCTTATATCTTTCTTTACAATATCTGAGAACAAGAAATTGTGTGGGTTACATTGCTATCATTGCAATAAGTTCACTATTATAGTTATGGTTATGGGAGGCCCCGGTATCACTGCAAACGAATTATAATCCATATTTGCTCAACCGCCCGGGCCAGTGGAATCATCCGAATTACTATTTCATCTCCCAAACAAAGCAAGGTAGCTGTAGTCCCTATCATGGCAGTATCAGCACACGCCAACAGACATACGACGAAACTGCACAGAAAGTGACCACAGCCATCTGTTCTCCGTCGTAAACAATCGGAATATCGAAACACGATCAAGACAGATGAAACACACAGCTCACTGTGTGCACAGAGCACTTAACTCAGTATCTCCTGCAACAAGCCGGACCTGGAATATGAGGAAATTACAACTAGGAACACTTTTCAGACATAACCTCTAATGGTTCCTGTCGTCCATCCACCATATTGACCGGAAGTTCACGTACTCCTGCAATTGATGATCGTAATTTTTTTTTAATGTGTTGCGCTTGATGATGCTAGGACATCACCCTGACTCCAAATTCGAACATATGAAACAGAGTTAGTTATCGTACTATCCCCGTCGCACATCAAGCAACAGACTGTAAGATCTCCCTGCAATGTGAATTTGTGAAATTATGAATCACTCCTGACTAACATGAACCTCCGGGAGTGATCCAGGTGCTACAAGGTAATGTACGAAACTCCATTCGCCTTTCACTATTAGTGTACCGCCGTTTTAGGGATAGCCATTATGATGACGTAGTACACACAACAATGGTTGCGTCCATAAAATCCCAATTACTCTAATAAATGCAGCCAACAACGCACAAAAAGATGATGCAAATCTCTAAGGTAAAAACTATGATATACTTGGCAGAGCAGTCCTTAATAATGAGTTGTAACATGTAAGTACTTGGTGTCAATTAATTTCAACGATGGCCTTGGAACAGCACTTAATGTGTTGACGTAAACCACATATTAACTCTAGAAAGGGGAAGGTCGCATTCACAAACTTGGACTTGACAAAGAGGAGCATTGAGGTGTATTAACCACTCTGCATCATCGGCGAAATTTGATGAGTAGATCATCAGATTGACTTTGACCCATAAAATTGCACTGAAGAGCCGAAACTAATTAGTCCACAAATGCAATTTATGCAAGCTGCTACGGCTATTATTAGTTATTTCTTCTTATCATCATCATCATCATCATCATCATCATCATCATCATCATCACCACCGATAGTTGCATTGAAGGAGGTGAAGTTTTTGGTTTAGTTTAACAGAAAAATATCACCACTTTTCCTTACTCAAACAATTTATACTTTCTGGGGCTACATAAATAGACTAGTATGTTTTGCGTTAAGTTAAAAGACAGTTTTAATTTGCATGTTGACATGTTTTATTACCAGTATCATGCATTATTGTAATTAGTATCATTAAATATAGGTGCATTAGAGATCGCATTAGCAGCAATATATTATTTGCAATACTCAAACCGTCAGGACATTGCCACTTATTCTTTTCTTGCGGAAGTGAGGTCATCGATTGACCATTCGCATTGAACGTCATCTTACCAACAAATTCAACACCTCACCTTGGACATTTATGAAAAAATAAAACAAATAATTAACTTGAGCCCTCATATTTCGGACGTCGAATAGCGATCACCTCCTGTCATTGTTATCGGTGGATGTTTTAGTTATTTCTGTCATGTTCTTTATAAATTATTTTCTGTTTCGTGATCTGTTCCGCCAACATCGACGAATCAGTGGACTGGTTTTTCTTTACTTTTGGGTTGACGAAATGATATATAATTCACCAACTGATTGTACACATTTAATATGTATTTTCCTTAATACACAACAATTATTTTTTTCCCGATTGTAATTAATTATTCACTAGTTTTTGTTTATTATTTTTTTCTAGTCGATGCAAATTAAAATATTAGTCACTAAACAGCTATCACCGATCTGTAAACAAGTAAACAAGCCAAACATCTCCATCTTATCTTTTTCAAACTACGACAGATCTCGTAGAACTCACATGTCAACTTAGTGTCTACCTATAACTTACTTACTGTGTATTTCTCTGTCTATATTTTCTTTAAAGTTTTCTACTGGGAGCAGTGATAGTTGAGCTCTGAAAGTTCACGCCCCCGACTTTGCTAGATACATTTGAATACTGTCTGTAAAGTGTTATGTTCACAAAGACTTCTGTGACTAGTCACCAGGGAAACGGGAGGACATGTTTATAGCTGGGAATGTTGGGATATGTGTATCAGGTGCTAGGAATGTTGGGATATGTGGTCGTGTCACATGATTTTCTTCAAACGAGTCAGAACATGGTCTTATATTGTCATACTAATCCACGGTAAATAGCATCTTCATACCAACTTTGTGCTACGAAAGTCAAACATGGACCATTTCTAAATCAAATTTAAGAAAGATCAACGCATGTGAGATGCGATGCTTGAGAAAAGTAACAAACAACACAAGAAGAGATAGAATACCAACTGAAACCATAAGAAAAATAGTAGGAACAAAACCCTGCCAAGAATATATAGAACAACAACAATTTAAATGGTTTGGTCATCTGGTCAGAATAAATCCTTACCAATCACCATCAAGGGCGTTCTTCTCGAGAATGCATGGAAAAAGACCAAGAGGAAGATCAAGAGGAAGACCCAGAGGAAGATGGATAGATGCAGTGACAGAGACATGTAACAACCAAGGAAAATCACTAATTCAGACAATTCGAGCAGCACAAGAACGACAAATGATATAAACCACGACACCCTTTAGGTATCAGTGAAAAGAGAAAAGTGGAAGAGGAATCCACGGTGTATTATGATAACACCAATGGTGATTTCTTATAATTGTTACTTTACTTTTTAATTTGATTCACCTTTAGTACGTCATCTGAAAGCACTTAGAGCATGCTATTTACGTTATAGGGTTAAGGCATAAAATGTGAGGATACTCAACCGCTACCGTTCCATTCTCCTCTCTGATCCCACTACCCGTCTACTTTTTAGTGATCCCCCGATGATCGCGTTTAAGCGTGACAGGAATCTGAGAGATATTTTGGTTAGGAGCCATCTCCCTCGCTCCCACCCTCAACACTTCGGTACGGCCCCTTGTGGTCGTAACTGTATCACCTGTGCCTATGTGCTCCCTGCTGACTCGGTCTTGTTCCCTAATGGACGGTTCGAGATCAAGCATAGCTTCACATGTGTGTCCCGCAACATCATGTATGCCATCATATGCCAACGATGCCACATGACCTATATTGGTGAGTCTGGGAGAAGATTAGCGGAAAGATTTTGTGAACATCTACGTGATGTCCAACAAAATACTGGTACCCCGGTGTCTTCCCACTTCAACTCCCCTGATCACAAGGGCAAAGACGACATCCGTGTCACTGGTATTGTCCTTTGTCACTCTGGCGACCGCAGCCGCTATACTTTGGAAAATCGCCTTATAGCCCAGGATGGTTCGCTGACACCGAGAACTATGAATGTATCACACTCATACGCATAGTTTCCTTTTGGTTGCTCCTTCCCTTTTGCATAGCCTTCTCTACTACACATATTTGGGTTCTTTGGTGTACTTACTATGCCATGCTTTTTATAGTTCTTCTCCTCTAGTCCCTTATGAGACACTTCGGTGTTCTCCTCTATAACTTTTTTCTGTGCTCCTTACCCCTCATTTATTTTTATTGTACCCCACTCTAAGACATCTCACTCTTAGCGTCTTTTTACACCTGTCAGACTACTATTCGATTCTTTCTCCTTTGTGTTTGCACACTGACCCCTGTGTTAACTCATCTGGTTCTGTGTACATTAACGCACTTTTTTGCACGATTTTCAGGACAGCCGCACTTGGTTGCGATTTAATTTTGGATTTGATAGGATAGTTTTATTTATTTTTGTCGTTTTCACATTTCGATTGTTTTTGTTTTGGTTGTTTCGTTATCAGTTTTGTGTGTGTGTTTTTATTGTTCCTGATGAAGGCCTATTGAGCCGAAACGTTGTTTGGTCTGTGTCGTCCACTTGTCACGTAAAGCTTCTTACATACCATTTTTTTTATTTTTTTTATTTTTACTTACGTTATATATCGCTCTAAAAATCTATTTTTTTAAAAAAGAACAAAAATAAAAAAAAAGATCATTTGGTTTAAAAAAAATTGTTTCTCTGCACGTGAAATGTAATAATAAAATGGT
This sequence comes from Megaustenia siamemsis, assembly GCA_032433765.1. NCBI lineage: Eukaryota > Metazoa > Mollusca > Gastropoda > Stylommatophora > Ariophantidae > Megaustenia > Megaustenia siamemsis. The sequence continues at coordinate 42,170,420 of JAVIAB010000101.1, read as the reverse complement.
CAACAAAGCAAATGAATGGTTTGTGCAGCATACATTCCAATCTCGTTATGGCACACATTGATGGGAATGCAGTGATGAGTGTGAAGTCATCAGTATACGGGTTCATGTGAATGCAGTAATGAGTGTGAAGTCATCAGTATACAAGTTGTGGAGTAATCAATATGAAGTCACAAGTACAGAACAGGGAGTTCATTGAAGAAAGCATTGACAATAGTCTTCTGTGAGAAAACAGTTTGGTATGTGCCTTATTACCCACCTTATTGCAGACAACAAAACAATTTGCAATTTGGGATAAACGTGTTACACTGTTACTTTATTGGTTTCAATGATTGCTTATCTTGTTTACTGTGAATTATGGCATCAGTTTTGAGACTGTTACTTTATTGGTTTCAAAGATTGCTTATCTTGTTTACTGTGAATTATGGCATCAGTTTTGAGACTGTTACTTTATTGGTTTCAAAGATTGCTTATCTTGTTTACTGTGAATTACGGCATCAGTTTTGAGATTGTTACTTTATTGGTTTCAAAGATTGCTTATCTTGTTTACTGTGAATTATGGCATCAGTTTTGAGACTGTTACTTTATTGGTTTCAAAGATTGCTTATCTTGTTTACTGTGAATTATGGCATCAGTTTTGAGACTGTTACTTTATTGGTTTCAAAGATTGCTTATCTTGTTTACTGTGAATTATGGCATCAGTTTTGAGACTGTTACTTTATTGGTTTCAAAGATTGCTTATCTCGTTTACTGTGAATTATGGCATCAGTTTTGAGACTGTTACTTTATTGGTTTCAAAGATTGCTTATCTTGTTTACTGTGAATTATGGCATCAGTTTTGAGACTGTTACTTTATTGGTTTCAAAGATTGCTTATCTTGTTTACTGTGAATTATGGCATCAGTTTTGAGACTGTTACTTTATTGGTTTCAAAGATTGCTTATCTTGTTTACTGTGAATTATGGCATCAGTTTTGAGACTGTTACTTTATTGGTTTCAAAGATTGCTTATCTTGTTTACTGTGAATTATGGCATCAGTTTTGAGACTGTTACTTTATTGGTTTCAAAGATTGCTTATCTTGTTTACTGTGAATTATGGCATCAGTTTTGAGACTGTTACTTTATTTATTTCAAAGATTGCTTATCTTGTTTACTGTGAATTATGGCATCAGTTTTGAGACTGTTACTTTATTGGTTTCAAAGATTGCTTATCTTATTTACTGTGAATTATGGCATCAGTTTTGAGACTGTTACTTTTGTAATTGAAAACAAAAAAAAGCGATTTATTGTCCGGTTACTTGTGTCTGTGATATCACAACAGTTTTCAAAATGGACAAAATGTATGTACATTTCTCTCTGCTTTTTTGACACTGCTATGTCTTTTTATTTCGAAGGGCCTCAATGTCTACTGTATCATTTGTTTACTTTCTGAAGCTTCATTCGTTCAGATCTACAGTTGAAACAGTTTCTTCTAAATTGAAATTGTCAAACATTTTACTGGACACCTTTAGTAGTGTAATTCATATTTAATTGTTGCTATTTCTTGGATCGCATTGCTTGGGTATCTATACGATTATTCCTCCATTTTATTTTCAATCTCAATTATTGTTTCTATGAGACAGAATTACAAGAAAAACGGTTTCTGAATGTTAGATAACAGTGCTGGAACTCTAGTCAATACTTCTGCATTCAACCTGAATTTGTGTTCATCTTCTGTTTCCCAAGACAATGATGACGTGTTGATTCTTATTTTTGTGGAAGATGTTTAGTGGCATCGAGATGTATTTTGGCGCCTACATATATGACGTCATCTGTAATGGTTTTGTTACATCCATATTTCATCGTGTCATTTACTTTGGTTAAATCTACTCTCTTTTATTTCTCCCGTATATCTTCTTTTTAACGGTTACAATATTAATTTGTTATTTCTTACTTGTGCGGCATTCTTTCCGCTGTATGCCTTGCACATTCATCGACTAGTGTCCTTTTATTTAACCATATATGTTATTGTTTTTCCTTTGCAAAACTGGAAATATAGTTCTTTGTTTATAGTTATCTTACTTTTGATCATATGAGGTTTCATTTCTTTATTTTTTTCATAATTTAGTAGTGTAGTTTCAGTTCTATCTGTTACAGACGCAGTTTAGTTTTTGTGTTATGTAGGGGTGTATATAACATTTTGTCTGTCGTAATATTGTTTGATCACAATCCTTGAGATTTATTATATCCAGTTTATTCCACTACGACAGCATGTGTTCAATCTCTGGTCTGATATTCTTCTCACTTTGTATTTGTTTACAGACTGCTTCAATAGTTACGTGATTGGATTGGTAATTGTAATGGCGTGTTGATTTCTGTGTACATGTGTAGATCACTGTATGAGTACAACGAGTACGCGCCTTTATCTGCTACGTGTGGTACATAAACGTGCCAAACTCCCCACCACTTTATTTATCACTGTGTCCATTCATTTCTCACATTATTAATTCGTTAATGTTGTTATACTGGAGTGAAAAATATAGAAGGTAAACGAGGCAAGAGTAGACACTTACTTAGGTGCACAGACAGTCAAGAGAACATATGTTACATTGAGCCATTATGACAAAAGACAGGATGAAATGGATAATTGTAGCAGCTAAACGTGAATGCGGAGATTGTATACTATTTTGTTTTTTAAGCCCACATTAGAATAAATACATTTCTATCACTTTGTACAAGGATTATGTTTTTGAATATTCTGTGCGTGCTTTTTGTAGTTATAAAAAAATATGATTCAAATATACTCAGGTGGAGTGAGCTAAAAAGAAAGAAGAGGAAGAATACTCTGGGGAACTTGTTGGTCTCGAGGCAAGACGCCGGCCTCGAGACAGAGAGGTTGTGAGTTCAAATCCTGGTTGGTTGGGATTTTTGTTTATGATTTCTCTCTGCGGCAACCATCCCTTGTCTCAGCGAGGCCCGGCTTGAAACATCAATTACTCATCGATGGAAAAAAAAAAGGAGTACCTCCAAAGTCGGAGTTGTGCGGCGATGGACCCCTGTGCAAACGGCTGCCAGGGAAAAATGGATTAACACGCAAAATTCAGTTCCTAGTCTCTAGGGACTTCGTCAGAGGTAGTTTTTTTTTATCATTTCTGTGTGCTTTTATTGATATATCAATATGATTTAATAATGAAAACAAACAAGTTAATGTATGTGTTTTATTTAATATTTTATTTTCCCCTAGCCCATCAACACAAGGTCTGGGATCTGACATTGTTATGAAAGTATGTACAATATTATTTAGTTGGCGAACGAAAAATAAAATTTAAAAAAATATATATACATATGTACTCTTATTATCATTGTATTTTATTTATTTATTACACATATTACCTTTTTGGACCAGACTGGGGTGTCGATGTTCGGACTACCTGTGTTCAACCACTGCCGCTGGAGGCAGTGTGATTTGTACTCGAGGTTGGAAACATAACTACCCCGGGGTCAACACAGCGTTGGCAGTAATTGGTACCAGGGTGGTACTCAGAGGAGGTGAGGAATACCGCCTCGTATCGTGAGTTTCGATGCTTGAAGCGACACTACACAGAAGTCTCCGAACACTTGAGGTGACCGAGCAGATAAGGGTGAAAACTCTCTACATACTATTTACACTTTAATATCAGCACTTTATTTTTCATGAACCTCACTGACATGTTTCAAATAACTTACCTCTGTCTTTGATAATTTTGGTTTTGGGAGAGCTTGCTAGAAATAGAAACAATTACAGTAACATGAATTAGCTGGATTTTGTTTAGAATTGCAAGGACATTGCTGCAAATGTTAGTAACCTTGGAGAGTGTCGCCATCAATATCAGAAGAACGCTGTCTAAGAACACAACAAGACCTTCTTGTTTGTTTTGTTGTTATGTTCTGTGTCGATGCGAAGGATCATGTCGCTAGAAAATTATATTAGCGGTCTTTGTTCTCAGTTAATATACCCACCCATTCAAAACGTAGAAATAGTTAAAATGCTGTAATGATAATCTGATTAATGAAATAATGGAATCATTTAGATTTGTGTAGCTTGCCCTATCACACTAAACATCATTTGTTGATATAAATACATGACGTGCTTTCTTGTACATGGTGACATGTACTGAAGTCATTAACGTAGTACAAAAATGGACTATCAGTGACGTATTTGAATAAATTGTTTGATTGATTAAAACCACTTCTATTTCTCAACCCTTCCCGCTTAATGGGATCACCAAAATCGTGTGAAGTTTTCTTCAGGATTACGAGCAGGAGAGAGGATTACATCATATGTATGGGTTCATTTGTAAATCTCCACTAATTAAGTCCCACGCGTCCAGTACATATGAATTTCCTAATAATTTTTTACGATAGGTCGATATTTGCAGAGCATTGCACCAAAAAAAAATAATAATAAAAATACTGTGAAATCAAATAATATCAACATTGATATATAAGACTTTAATAAAATGTGAACAAAATGTGTCAATTTTAATTTATTAAAAAATTAATTTGCAGAAACACTAAATTTCTGTCGGACACGACGTTATTTTGGAAGCTGACAGTTCGGGACCAAGTGTCTAATATTGATTACTTTGCAAAAAAAAAATGCATATAATTATTTTGACTGCATCCCTATTTTTGATTGAAGTACCGATAGTGATGATATCATCACAGACGCTTATGTAGAACAGAATGGAATAGTATCTTTAAATCTGTGATGGAATATTAGAAGTACTAGGAAACATAACAACAGAGGATGCCGAAGATAATGAACTTAATTCGACAAATTGGGAGCATGGCATGCTGACATCGTATATGTGTATCTCAACTGCAAGCCTGCTTTTTTTTCTGTCAATGATTTGAAAGCAGTTTTCTATCATTTATGTGTGCTTTTATTGATATATCAATATGATTTAATAATGAAAACAAACAAGTTAATGTATGTGTTTTATTTAATATTTTGTTTTCCCCTAGCCCATCAGCACATGGCCTGGGATCTGACATTGTTATGAAATTATGTACAACCATGTTCTCTCAGAGATATAGAATATTTATAGATAATAAATATACTTCTAATTATATTTTATTTGTGTTATTCTATAATTTATAATAATTTTATCATTGTATTTATTTATAAATTCATTAAAACGGAAATAACCAGCGTGTGGCAACATTTTAACAAATCTCCAACAGAGTAAAAAATAAAAATTTGGTACCAGGAATATTATATACAATTCTCAAACAGTAGAGATAGACTAAAGATGCTTCACAGCTTGTCAAATCATTGTACAGCAATCACCACTATTGTTCAACAAGGAAATAGCACTAGAAGCAAAACGTTGTGCTACCAAAGCCAGACCTGGACGCTAGATGCAAGAACAACAAGAAAATAACCTCTACTGAGATGAAATGACGAATGCCATGAAACAGCACGAAAGATAAGATCAGAAATGGTAAACTGTTATAAATGCTTGGTATATTCCACGCCGTAGAATATATAAGGAAACAACAGATAAAATGATTTGCCATGTGGCAAGGCAGAGTGATCAAAACACAACACAGAGAACCTTCAAAAAGCGTTGAGAGAACATCAGACCCAACGGTCGACCGCGATAAAAAGGGATCGTTTGAATATTAGAAGCAATAGGAAACATGACAGCAGCAGAAGCGAACAGAAGAGCAAAAGACCGTAAACTACATCTCCCTTCGACGCTGAAAGTCAATTGAGGAAGGAACAAAGAAGAAGGTAACAGGAAAAAGTGCAGTGTGTCAGATGAGATGGATTAGAAGGGACAAAATATAGATTATTCAGTAGAAGGATACTAAAACTGTTAATATCATTACCATTATGTTCACATTTTTCCACGCGTGTGTACAACACAATGAAATATTATCTTTGAAGAAATATACGTTGGCCTGCCAGTTGTTGTCAATGATTATAATAACTATAAGGGAGGAGAAATTAGGTCTGATCAGTTAATGTCTAAATACAAATAACTTAGGAAATCAATAATTGTTGGGAAAGCAATACCTAAGAAGTATTCTCCCTCTTCCCCAACCGACGGCTTCCGTTTTCACCCAGCCTTTAATGGGTACTGGATTTTTCTGGGAAAGTGAAACGGCACGGGCGTAATACCGACCACATTACCCCAAAAATCATGTGCCGAAGGTCTGTAAAATTTGTGGTCACTAACACCATATTCCCTATACGCCACTTGGCGTGACGGGGGTATACTTTTTTTTTTTAATTATTCTTCTTTCTTCCTTCCTCATTTCCCTTTCAGCGTCGAGGGGAGAAATAATTTGTTGTCTTTTGCTCTCTGTTATCTTCTGCTGTTTTTTTTATGTTTACTAGTGCTTCAAATATTCCATCGATCCATTTTTGTCGTGGTGGACCTTGGGTTTGGGTCCTCGCAACGATTATTGGAGGCTCGTTGTGTTGTGTTTTGATCACTCTGCCTTGTCACGTGACCAAACAATGTTATATGTTGTTTCTCTATATATTCTATCATCAACATCATGTCCCACACCAGTTGGCGTAGGCGACCATCTCCTTCCACAATCTTCTATCTACAGTGCATCGTATCAGTTCTGTTGTTGACTGCTTTTCCATGTCATGACACCAAGCTATCCAGTATTTTCTCTCTTTGTCCTCCAAGATCTCTATTTCCTTTTATTTTGCCAGCTCTAACCAAGTATTCCAACTTTCTTTCTTATGATGTGCACGAAAATGTTGATTGTTTCTTTCTGATCTTTTTTAGGAGTTCGCTTTTTATATTGGCCTCTTTGAGAACCTCCTCATTGTTCTTATTTTCTGTCCATGGAACTGTCAACATTCTCGTATATTCTTTGGCGGGAGCTATTCCTTCCTAGCTTTTTTCTATTTCTTTAAGAAGTAGTGACATCTTCATTTCACTAAGGAACTCATAAAGGCATTCGCTGGTATCACCTGTTACTGCCCCACTGTTTATGATTGTAAAGAAAGAAATGACTGCCGTCAGGTTGTTCCAAATATATCTGAGTTGTCACTAAATTGTTTTCTATGTTACCCAAAAGATAGAAATGAGAAGGAAATTACATGCCAGACATAAAATAAGCATTTATGCTTTAGCAGCAAGATAACTTGTCTTTCTACAAGTCATACTGTGACTGACAAGTGATGGAATATAATTTCCCAACCAGATATATTTCATTGATTAAAAGGTTTGTGTGTGAAAGTTATGAGTGCACCTTTGCGTATGCGCAATCGAGTATAAACCTTATTTAAATCACAATTGTATTTTTTTTTTGTATAACGTTTGAGATTATATATAACACATAATATGATTTTTTAAAATTTTCTTGTCAAATAAATTATGGTATCCTTCCTGTATAACATTAGGTGTGTTGTTCAGAATGTTTCTGTATAACATAGAAAGCAATTTGACAATAATGTGTCAATCGTATGTGCTTTTTAAAAATGTTTACTACTAAATTTTTTTTCCAATGTGTTCCCATTTTCTTTTCATTAATGTATGTAAAGTGAATATTGTAAATGCCTGTATTACAGTTTTCATAATAATCTTCATACTTATTGTTTTTCCCTTTATGATAACCATTTATGTAATGTGTTTTTAGGTCAGTGCTTATTTTTAGTAACAAAGGAACAAGGTCACATTATTAAACAAACATCATCATCATCATCATCAAGTACCGGGCCTAGTGGCGTAGGTGGCATGTCTCTCCACAACTTTCGATCACGGCAGCTAAACAAACATATTCTAATAAAATAAACACATTAACACTAAACAAACGCTCATCCAATTCCCCATTTAGCGACATATAACAAGTCTATATTCAGACCAAATATTGACTTTTGTGGTTGTCCACAAAAAGGAACCTGAAAAATCCCAAATTATGTAAAAATGCAAACACTGCTAAAAGTTAAACATGTACAGTGTAGATTATTTGCTGTCATTACCTTCCTCAAACTATCTTCAAAAAGTGTTGTAATTATGTGTGTTTTTTTTTTTTTTTACTGAAATAGAACGTTTTGTCCAGTCATGATCCAAACAGATGTGCCATATGTCAGTGAGATGTGTGTGGGAATTAATGGTATATCACCAGATATTTAGGGGAGTCGCTCAGTGGTTAGTGAACTGGACTACAAAGGACAAGAGTTAGGTTTCGATCCTAATCGACGGCTTGCGGGTTCACCCAGCCTTAAGTGGGTGCCGGATTTTTCCTAGGAAAGTAAAGCGGCACGGGCGTAATACCGACCTCAATACCCCAAAAATCATGTGCTGAAGGTCTGTAAAATTTATGGTCACTAACACCATATTCCTACAAGCCACTTGGCGTGACGGGGGGCTCCTTACTTTTTTTTACCAGATATATATATATAAATATATATATATATATATATATATATATATATATATATATATATATATATATATAATAAATATATGTATATATATATATATTTATATATATATATATATATCAGTATATATTTTATATAATTCTCATCAGAAAAAGGGGCTGTACTTTTTTCTACTTGTATCATTAATCATTATTCATTCAAATAAATGGGGTCAATAACATTCTGTTCCGTGCCCTTTATCTTTTAACGTTTTAAAAAAACGTATTGTATTTACTAAGGAATCAACGACTCGTTCATGGCAGTTTTGTTATTTTTGTGATAAACTCAGTTTAATACTAGAAAATGTATGGTCTTCTTTATGTCCATTGTATTGGTTATAAATTCAGTTTAAGAATATACTAGACAATTTATATTATCCAGTATGTCTACAAAGAGGGACAAATGGCTGGATTTGATAAAATCTTTACACGGATTTAAAACTGCGAGAATTAGAATTTAGATAAGAGAAAGATTATCTGGGTATATGCCATATGGGCCGGCTACGGCTCGAAAGGGCAATATATAGTATGTCTACATTGCATTTGATATAAACTCAGTTTAAGATTATGCTAGAGAATGTATGTCCTTCAGTGTGTCTACATTGCATTTGATATAAAATCTGTTTAAAAATATACTATATAATTTATTTATTAACTTGTTAACCTCAGACGGAAGATGTACAAAAGGGGTGAGATGCAGAATGACTCAACAAATGAGGAAGACATTGTAGTGGAAGACAGCAGAAATGTAGTCACTTTATATTGTATTTGTTATTTCTATTGTATTTCAAAGTGACATTTTTTTTTTTTAATAACGGAATACATGTATGTAGTTTCACGTACCGTTCTTATTGCCAACTGTGTATAGTAAGCTTCACTTGTAACCTAGGAAGTTACAAACGTCGAAGTTATACAATTTAGCTGATAAAAGTAGCTGGTCAGAATCCCAATGTTTGTCGATTTTATAATAATACGATATGATATATGTCGATTCCAAATATGTGTGTAATATGTTTTTCGTGTAATTAATATGACCTATATAACTTATTAGATGGTTCACTCCTTGTTGTACGGTACGGATCTACTGACGTGGACGTGTATATGTTGATTGTGAAGAACCGCTCAACCATCAGTGACATGCGTCTATATCCTACTGCTTATATACCTCATATCATTACCTTTTGCGTACCCCCAGATTTTAAGATATGCATTGATCCAATATTGCAACTACTCTGCAACTATTTCTGTAGCAATCACGTTTGGTACAAGAGAAGAAAAACACGTAAACGTACGGTACACAGACAAACAAAGGCCTCACAAATTAAACCAATTTTAATAATATTTAATATGCTCTATAATTTCTCGACGGTGCTAGTATTTAACCATTTCAGTTGTTGTCTAATAGTCTCAGACGATCGAATACGGCGATATCTCCCAACTACCAATCTGCGGGAACAAAGATGCATCACACTTTGTCGATGCTCCTCTATTTAGCTTGTCCGTAAATCTACACAAATGAGTAAACTGTTCTATTGTCTAGCTAACGACCAATGTATTTGCCTATAATATTCTCTCTACTTGTAAAAACGGATATCAATATAGATCTAGCAGTTGCGTGAACTTACTGCTTTCTGGTCACAATGCGTCTAACAAGACCCCCATAGTAAATGATAACAAATGTTGTTCAGCCCTTGCTTAAACACCATATTCAAGCACATGTGTTGCCGTTTCATGTGTTCTGATGACGTCAAGACCAACCCCTAACTTCATGCTGTATTTCCACGTGTCTCAATCTGCCTGTTCATCTTACCACATCGTCAGTCTCTAGGATAAACGTTTTGTCACATTTGATGAATTGATTACACGTTCGTGTCTTTTCAGATTTCGATGCCATGTCGTGGTAAGGATATCAGATTAAAGATCTTCATCAGCTATGATTCTGCCCATGGACCGTCTTTCTGGTCACATGTCAGTTTAAGATGTTCCAGTTCTTGTGGTTACATCTCGTCACAAATAGTCACATTGGTCACTGTGATTGTTGTCTCTGGTTCCAACTACAGTAGTCACACAAGTAGACACAGATAGAACGCATTTGTTTGGAGAAATGGTTCATAATTCTGTTGACAGTGGATTAGATTGTTATTATGTTTCTCTTGTGATAACCTGAATGAGCATAGGCTACAAAGAATCATTGTTGTCGTATCCAGCTATAATGTTTGTAGCGGCCTAGATGTTTGACATGACCAGGTTAGTTAAGTCTACATATTCAGTTTTACCTGGTTATCTCCGGTCAATTACAATTCAAAACAAGTCAAATGTCCACATTCATTACACTCCATTCATAGTTTTTCTTTATGTTATTCATACATGTTCTTCATGTGCTTCATATTTGAATTTGTGTTATTTTGATGAAACAAAAACTACACAGAAGATTAAATTTAGTAATAGTTTGTATCTCACAGAATAAAGTTGGAAAGTTCCCATATTGAACTTTCAATGAGCCAGCTGAACACATCAAATACTATCATGATTTCTAGCAGGACTATCATGATTTCTAGCAGGACTATCATGATTTCTAGCAACACTATCATAATTTCTAGCATGTCTATCATAATTTCTAGCAACACTATTATGATTTCTAGCAACACTATCATGATTTCTTGCAGGACTATCATAATTTCTAGCAGGACTATCATTATTTCTAGCAACACTATCATGATTTCTAGCAGGACTATCATAATTTCTAGCAGGACTATCATGATTTCTAGCATGACTATCATAATTTCTAGCAGGACTATCATGATTTCTAGCAGGACTATCATGATTTCTAGCAGGACTATCATTATTTCTAGCAGGACTATCATAATTTCTAGCAGGACTATCATGCATGATTTCTAGCAGGACTATCATTATTCAAACAATTGCTGATCATGTTATCTATTGTCTACGGGAACAGCTTTCTTTATAGGAATGACTCCAAATAAAACTTGCATTGAAAAGTGTGTACCTTAAACTTGAATTAGTGAGTTATATGTGGGCCATCATCATTCACTACGAACATGTCCATAGGTGCACAGATCCCATCCTCAGCAAGTCCCGCAGTGTTCAGCGACTACGACTCCAGTTCTGTGTTGGTTGATTAGTCTTCTTATACGCCAACTAAGCTTCTCGTTTCTGGCTGCGCTCATTTCTCCCATCTCTTTCACCCGAATGAGTGACGTAGACTCATGGCTGTCGAAGTCATGTGCCCTTCCCACATCTCGGAGGACATTAATGATATCTGATCCAACAATAGCACAGCTAGCCAGCCTGTCCGCTTTTTCATTTCCCGGTACTTCCGCATGTCCAGGGACGTAGAGAAATGTGACCTTTCTTATTTTTGATTTCTTAAACTTACTACAGATCACTCTACACAGTCAAACAATCATTATGAACAAGTGCACTCTATTTAACCATATTTGATAGCTGAGTATTGCATGCAACATCGTCACAGATCTGCAGTCACAGAAATAGATTTCGATTACTAATTTAATATTGCATTGTTAAAGAGAGAAAACATAATTACATTATATTCACAATTTGCTTGTTAACAAATTAGTTTGTTAACATATTATTAAAAAAAAAGCATATATTGTTACTATCACGTTTCTTTACGTTTATCTTTACCATTTCTGTGTGGGAGAGATTTTGCGCTTTTTCTACCTGGAATAAGCAGAAGTGTAAGAAATTAACGACAATGTTGTGACGTTTAACGCTTGTTAATTTTTTGTTGGGAAGTTAAGACATTTCTAGAAAAAAGGAAAGATCCAAGATCTATTCGGTGGGTTGTTCTTGGTTGTTGCACGTGATGTGATTGAATAAAGTGGGTTTGTTTGGATGCTGCACGTGATCTGATTGAATAAAGTGGGATTGTTTGGTTGCTGCACGTGATCTTATTGAATAAAGTAGGTTTGTTTGGTTGCTGCACGTGATCTGATTGAATAAAGTGGGTTTGTTTGGTTGCTACACGTAATCTGATTGAATAAAGTGGGTTTGTTTGGTTCCTGCGCACGTGATCTGATTGAATAAAGTGGGTTTGTTTAGTTACTGAAAGTGATCGGATCGAATAAAGTGGTTTTGTTTAGTTACTGAACGGGGTCGGATTGAATAAAGTGGGTTTGTTTTGGTTATTGCACGTGATCTGATTAAGAAAAAAAATGTGATTGTTTTTAGTTACTGCCGAGACCAGATTGAATAAAGTTGGTTGTTCTTGGGTACTGCACATGATCCGATTGAATAAAGTGGATTTTCTTTTGTTACTTCACGTGATCTGATTGATAAAAATGAGTTGTTCTTGGTTACTGCACGTGATAAGATTGAATAAAGTGGGTTATCAGTGATTTAGAGTGGTCTCGATATGTAGACGGTTCAAACTTTCAGGAATTTGAATGAATCTACACCCCATGAATGTACAGAATAAAACCTGACTTTTAGAAGTCTTCTGTGACTGATTACAAACTGTCATGATTATTAAACATGAATTAACATTTGTGACGTCCAATTATATTTACTTCTTCCACGACCAATTGACAGCATGGACTGACGAATGAACATAAAATTACCATAGCGGATCAATAAATATAAAGAAAACACATTTTTAATGCTGTTTGTTTGAGAGCCGTTGCATGGTCCATACACGACGTTCATTATCAAGTGCACCCACGTTGGCGTGACTACATTTGACATTTAATAAATTCTAGCCTTTATCGTAATTCAGTTGTAGCTTTGAGTTGTCCTCTCACTTAAACTCTTTTTCTAGTTCTTTATATGTTGTAAAGTAAAGATTCGTAGGCATTGGTGGTAAAGGGGATCACATTAATCATGTTTTAGTTCCGATTTTTGTATTCACATTCTTGCTATCTGTTTCAGGTTTTACTTATGATTTGTGTGAAATCTCTTATTTTATTTCATGTATGGAATTATTTAAATATATATATTGTGTGTTTTTTTTCAAACTGCTCTCTTAGTGAGGTCGTGGGTTGTCTTTTATTGCAAAGTTAATGTTCTTAACCATTACCATTATATAAAATATATCAGGTCTTGTACGTTTGAAGAGGTCGTATGTATCTTGGCATGTCATCTTTCAGATGTCCACTTTTCGCTTTCCATGAACTCTCAACATCATGAATGCATTGTCAATACTATTATACTATCTGAAGTGATTATTTTTCTTTCTAGATTAAGTTCGTAAACCATTTTTCGTTTATTTTCAATCCCATAAGAATGACACTTATATTTATGTCTCTCTACATGTACATATCTGTAGTTTTTGAGATAAGTTAGTGAGATCTTCCATAATAATATTGTTAAATTAGGAAATAGGAAAGGAGTCACTATGTTAAGTACATTTGCCGTTTATTTAGATGGGTCATTTTGACCGAAGGATAATAAAGTTGTATCTAAACATTATGTGCACAATTAGCATAAAGGAGATGTAAGTCAACATTGTAGGAGGAGAAGAGTAATTACCGGGTAATACTCTAACAACAACAATTTAAATCAAACGACAAATTCTAAATACTTCAGCTGTCCTGTCATTCAAGTGGAATAATTGATTGACAGACAATGCAGCGAAACAAACCGAGACATTAAACCATTGTATTCAATATAACTGTACACTTGTGTAATATCAAACACAGAAAGAACATTATTTAACACAATATCCCCCTAAACACTCTGCTACCAGTACCAACCGTGGATACATAATGGCATAGAAGAAAGATAATTCGACACCACAGATATGAGGTGACTAAGTAGAATACTGAATGTGACCACCAGTAGTCAGAATCATAAATGAAAATATAAAGACAATATTATGAGTTAGATCATGTTAGGAAAGAACTGATCGGTTCGGGCGTGCTACCCGATCACCGCGAGACCTCTCAGAGAGCCTTGAAACAACGGCACGTGTGTAAAAGAAACATCTATAAGACATATTTGTTTATGGAAATACCCTCCTACTTTTCAGTGATCCTCCTTTGACAGCCATCAAACGCGACAGGAGTCTGAGAGACATTCTTGTCACGAGGCGCCTCTCCCGCTCAAACCACAAACACCTTGGTACTGTTCGTTGTCAAATTCGAGTTTGCAGTACTTGTGACTACGTACTTTGCACCGATTCGGTCTTGTTCCCTAATAAGCGATTCGACATCAAGGAGGGGTTTACTTGTGTGGCAGGGAATATAATCTACGCCATAATATGTCAGCATTGCTACATGACGTATGTGGGGGAGAGTGGGCGATGCTTGAGTGATAGTTTTTTCTGAGCATCTTCGCGATGTTGAGCAAAAGACTGGCATCCCGGTGTCTGCCCATTTCAACTCCCCTGGCCATAGTGGTAAACTTGACATGCAAGTTACTGGCGGTGTCTCCTGTTACTCCAGCAATCGCAGCCGGTTCGCCTTTGAGAACCGCCTTATTGTCCAGTTGGGTTAGCTGTCCACCCAAGGTATGAACATATTGCTCTCATACACATAGGGCATCTACTACACATTTCTTACCCCTATGCGCTACCGAACCTACACATGTAGATCTATTTGTCTACATATGTCTTGGCACATCTGGGCACCTTTGGATTTTTTGTGTGGGCTTTGTGGCAATATATATACTGATTTATGTTTGTACGCATGTATTGCTCTATACACCTGTTTCTTTTTACGCATCGGTTCGGGGTGCACACACATAGTTAGATTTGCACAGTTTACACATAGCTTGTACCCACCTCACGCTCTGGAACACAGGGAAGTGATCTTTTTTTGTTTCCTTTCTTAAGCATATTATCGCCATTTAGTTAGATTTGTTTACATATCCTTATAAATATATGTTGTGTGTTGTTGTTTGTTGTTCCAGCTGAAGGCCTACTTGGCCGAAACGTCGACTTTTGTTTTGTCCATTACCACGTAAAGCTGTCACCATACCACTTTTTTCTCCTTTTTTCAGTATTACTTATTCATGGAAAGGAAGCCGTTTAATCCCAGAAGTGGGACATACTACAGGACGTTTTGCCAGATCACTACATCCTTCGTTGACACAGAAAGGCAGCAAAGTCAGAGAAAATACAGAAGAAGGTATAGCTGTGCTTGATTTATCTTTACTGATTATTTATACATTAAATCATTATGACATTTTCCATGTATTGGAGACTAGCATAATAATAGACACGTGCTTTTTGTTATAATATCCTAACACGACACTTGCGGAACCGTCACTTGCTAGCATACATACTGTTATCATATATACATATATCATATTTACTGATATCATCTGCTGCAGTGACTGCATTACACACCCATAATGGATAACCATCGTAACTCTTAAAGATTTCCTTTAGAAACAGCAGGTCGTAAATATGGGGGCCTCGGTAGCTTAGTTGGGAAAACCACCCGACTGGACTACCGACGTTCGGACAACCCGTGTTCGATTCCGCTGGGTGCAGTGGGAATTGTACTCGTGGGTGGAAGACAAAATACTCCCACGGTCGACCCAGCCGTTGGCAGAAATGGGTACCAGGGTATTACCCTGGGAAGGTGAGAAATGTTGCCTCACATCTGAGTTTCGATGCTTGAGGCGAAACTATCCAGAAATCTCCGAACAGTTCTGGATAGGCGGCCGAGCACATATGGGTGTAAACTCGCGTGCTAAGACGCCGGTTCAAGACTCGTACTTTACCTTTACCTTTAGGTCGTACATTTATTTCATCAAATTCTTTAATTGCTTTCTGTAACTGATCTTTATACATGGATAACAAGACAAGCGGATATACAATCACATAAATAATATACTGGTTTCCGCAGATAATTCACGATGCCTTAAAATATTCCAATAGCTTCATTTTCATACTTACTGCTAGCATTTCATTAAACATTTCAGCAACCTAAGACGACGTACAGATTTAATTCACAATGAGTATATTTTAAAACAAAAAATATGAGTCACAATTATTAACAATTCAAATGCATTAGATAGTGCATGGCTTTATATATTTGTGTCTGAACTACTATTTTCTATGTCTCCCCCTCTCTCATTTATAAGGGACTAAGTTTTTAATATTTTCCCTAAATTATGTTGTCATTTTCCGTGAACAAATTATGTTGTCTTACTAGGTGTTATGTTCTTCGTAAAACCAGTTTTTTTGCAAAATTGTTATGTAAATTGTCTCTAAGATATTCTGAGTGTACACTTTAAATAAAAAATTAATAAAACAACAATAGTGTAGCCGTTATTTTTGAGAAGCTAGGTCCACTCACGAGACATGCTTAGTAGATGAAAGAAAAGTAACGTTCCAAACAATCATTCTTCTTCTTGCAAACATAGCTCATGGAAAAAAGACATAAGACATAGCAGCACCGATCATGAATGCAACTGAACTATCCTTCATCATACGATATCATCATTCAACGTAAGCAATCTGAATATAGAAACACAATCCCATGAAACACACAGCTCGCGGTGTGAACAGAGCACTAATCTCAGTAGCTCCTGCAGCAAGTTGTACTTGGAATATGAGGAAACTGCAGCAATGAAGATTTTCAGACACTGACTCAATTGGTTTTTGCCGCCTAAACGCGTTTTTGACCTGAAGTCCACTTTATCGAAAGCTTTGGTTTAGTCAATAATTTATAGGTATAAATGTTTATGTACCTCCAAGGCTCTCTCTGCCATTATTTTTGCAAGCTATCTACTTTTTGGCATTTATCAATAGCAGATCGTCTACAAATGTTACCTCTCAAATCAGAATAAATATGTATTAAGTAATAAAAAAAAGGGGGCCATTACACACTTCTGTTTTACTGTTACTCTGCTTTCAAATTGGCCTCTGTAATCCGTTCTAGTTGAAGCAGCTGTTTATACCACTCAGCAATCGCTTCCTTTCTGCTGAATTACGTTGTCTTTGAAAGATGTTTTCGTTGTGTTTCTGTTTGCAATCTAGAGTCTTCTCTACACATTTCCTAGCCGATAGTTCGTTATCACATCCTACATTTACTTCCCCGCAGTCAGTGTGAGAGTCGCATATCTCCAGTTGTATAACTGATCTTTTACCTGTGTTCCCTAGAGGTTTTGGTTGTAATTGTCCTTCTCCAGCATCAATCTACAACCCATATATACATTTTATTTAATTTAGTCATTGTCTCAATGCAACAGCTCTTGTTCTGTTCCTCCTAGACGTACATACCAGAAAACGCTCGATCAACAAACGATTCTTGGAAATTGCGTGATTGTGATCAATCATTGTGTTATTTTGTCAATGGTCGTATCGACTTAATATTATATCACAAGTTTTATGTTTATTTTCAAAGAGAAGACATACTAGTTGGGTACTGTTATTTCTCAACACAAGTTTTCACTAGAATTATCATCATAGATCAACTCAAGATGCAAAAACAACTTGTCTTTTTCTGTGAATTTATGTCTCTATTGCTATGGTTTGATCATGGATGACAATGATCTCCCATCTGATACTTTCTTAGTCTGGAAAACGAATCTTTTCAATAGACGAATAATCTCTTGGCAAAGCCGTTAAATCAAAGAACCGACAACCAACTCACAGCTTTAAACGTTTGCTTTTCAACAACTACATATAATGTGATGTTTCCTTACCTTGTCGAGATCTAGTATCTTGTGGCCATAATTGTTGACATACTATGAAGACAAGAAAGATCTGGTTTAACAAATTAATGCAAAGGTTTTGAAATTGCAATCAAGTGGCGTGTAATAATAGATTGTTCAGATAATGGAAGCGTTGAGACCTAAGTTACGTGCCCGTATATTGTAATGGGTGTGCGTAAATGCATTCAATAGATCTCCCAAGTCTTCTCGATTTCTCATCTTTATATACGCGACATGAGCATTTTCAAAGAGGAGACATTATATCTTATTTCAGTCAATATTCCTGACACAAGTACCGAGCATACATTCTCTTTGGTGTGTTCTGGTATGCTCATTAAACCTTCCGTGAGTAAACTACTGTCGTGGGTATATGAGTCAACTTGACGTTGCCCACGGACTGACCTTATTTCAAAGCAACAACCCATTATCATGTGCAGATAAATGAATGCAGTGGGTGGCAGATACAATGTTATAGTAAATGGACACACACAAAAAGAAGAAACAAACAGGAGCAAGTTGAATATACAATATTAAATAGATTAGAAAATACATGAATCAAACAAGTAAATGAAGCATGGCCAAAGCAACATTACAAAAAAGATTGAAACCCGGAACAAAGAAGATGACAATGAAGTCTACAAATTGAAGAGTTAAGTGGACGAAATCACAACTAAAGTCTGGTTGTTTAAAATCTAAAGAAAGTTTATTGTTGATAGAAATGGAAGTTTGTGGAAATAATGGACACCATACATAAACTAAGTATATGATGATGGAAGATCAGAAACAAACATTCTGTATAATATGGAGGGGCTACGCATACTTGTAGAAGAAATGATAGATGTCTTGTGCAACATACATGTGAAAAATCGCGCGGACTAGATAATATAATCACAATTGAGACCGACGCTATGAGATAATTGGAACATAAATAATAACAAATAAACCACTGGGGTTAGATAATTTACCAATAGAAATAATTGCAGCAGCAGGAGAAACAGGAGTCACATGGCTGCACATAATATTTAATGCAGCATGGCACCAACAAAAAGCAACAGAAGACTCAACAACTGGCAAAAGGCAATCATCGTACCAAAATGGAAAAAGAAAGGTGAAAAAGAGACTGCAATCAATATAGAGGTATATCTCTTCTCAGCCTTATAGGAAAGCTATTTTCGCCACAATCGTGGAAAAAAGGCTGAGACTAATAATAGAACAACAGTTAAGCGATTCTCAAATGGGGTTCCGAAAAAAAACAGTGGCTGTACTGACGCTCTATTCACATTAAAACAGCTTGCAGAAATAAAAAAAATGTCAGAACACATTCAAAATGTATACATAACTTTCACTGACCAGGAAAAAGCATTCGACAGAGTAAACAGAGAACAACTGTGGGAGATACTAACAAAATACGAAGTAAAAGCCATTATCTAACCAAACTAAATAAATGTCTCTACATCAACAGTAACGGCACAGTCAGAACAGTAGCAGGCTACACGAATCACTTCGAAGTTAGAGTAGGTGTAAGACAGGGGTGTGTACTATCCCCCCTACTGTTTATTACATACATGGACTATATATGCAATTAGCCAACCCATCAGAGTCAGAGGAGATCAACGAGCTTTTATATACAGACGATCAGGCACTAATACATGAAACAATAAATGCCCTACAAGAACACTTAAACAAACTCAACAGCAGAGGCATAAAATACAGCATGAAAATCAACATCAACAAAAGAGAAGTCATTAATGTTGCCAAAATAAAAAAACAGAACATAAACATAACTATAGAAGGCAGGCAACTGAAACAGGTAGAGGAATTCAAATACCTAGGAAGTTTAGGGATAAACGTTAATTCACAAACAGCAGAGATAGAATCAAGATGCAACAAAGCTTGTCAAATCATTGGACATTTATCACCACTATTGTCCAACAAGGAAATAACTCATGAGGCAAAACGAGCACTATACAATACATTACAGCTCGTTTCAAATCACTTGTCCAACTTCAAAACGCTATTGTTCAGTAACCGTTTGTTAAAAAACTGTTGACATTTTCCAAATGTTATTAGAATGCAAAAGACCCTTTAAATGTATATTTAGCAAATATCTTGCAGCTGCAGTTTTCTTAAAGCGGCGAATTTCTTTGATGTTTGTCAAAATTGTAAATTGTGAACCCCTAAAGAATAGAAATTACCGTAATTGCTGGTCTATGATTAATTTTCACTAGGTAAAGGCGTGGCCGTAATGGGGAAATAACTGGATAAGACAAAACACCAGGAGAATTATTGTCTTCTCAGTTCGAGGACGGACGATAATATCAATGTATACCTGTATGTCCAATTGTCATAGTTGTGAGGTCCAGAAAAGGACCGTTTGTTGAACTAATTTAAGGTAATATAGGGGCCAACATTGTGGGGGAATACCTTCATTCTGAATATACCTTCATTCTGAATCAGACGAGTCTAAAAGATTAATAACTGTTTGGGGTTGAACATTCCACAAACCATCATATTTCCAATATTCCTCTTCCTGTTTTAAGACGTGGTCTTCACATTTAGCCCAATAATGTTTGTCTATATTTAATAAAGCGAGATTAGCAAGAATCTTTACATCGCATATTTTGAATGTTGTATTTTTATCTGCCACTTGTCCTTTTAATTTTGCCCAGATTAGTTATATTGGATTTAAATGAGCATGGTAAGGTGGCAGCCTCAAACTTATATGACCGTGCTCTTGGATAATCTTATCTATTTAAAAAATCTCTGTCCTTTGTTTTTCCTTTACTAGAGATAGTAATTCAGGTTTTAAGTACATGTTATTAAATTGTATGTGCTCCTTTGTGAGCCATATCTTAATAGCATCTTTTGTACTGGATGGCGTCGGGACTTTATCTTCAAGTGCAACAATGTTGTGGTACGCTGCATTGTCCATTATTAGGCAAGATGGTCGATCTAGTGATGGGAGAACAGAATTTTCAATCCAATGTCTAAATATGTGACCATTCATCTCAGAGTGATAATCCCGATTGTCTATGGATTTTTAAAGAAAAATGAGCTCTGCATTCTGTATTAGTCCATGTTGTCGACTACCTGCATGAGCAATTATCAAGCGTTGTCCTTTGCTGCTAGGTATTAATTTCTTAATCTTTCCATCTGATGACTGCCATTCCCTTTGGTTAGTGTGGTGAGCATTGATCCATGTTTCATCCAAGTACGCAATATCATAACCTTGCTTGCGCACCTCTTTTACTTCACGTAAGTACTTGCTTCTCATGACTACTATATGTGGCTTCTCACAGATGATGTTTCGTCCATTGGAATACTTTCTGAATGTAAAGCCTGCAGCTCTCACATTCCTCCATAATGTAGACTTTGATATTTCAATAATGTTGTTCTTTTTCAGCGATACTTTTAATTTTCTTATTGTAACAGTTTCATTCATACCCAACATTTTGCGAATTTCACTTCTAATAAGTTCACTGTCGAAATTATCCAACATTTTTGCTCTTCCTTGTGATTTTGTATATTTTGAACATTGACTATCACGTGCTTGAATCCAGCGATTAAATGACCGTTTAGATAAATCCAAAATGTGTCTTGTCCTATTCTCAGGGTTTTCTAAAGAATGAAATAATCTTCCTCGTTTAGCCTCTTTGCAAAAATAGTCATACATTTTTATTGCGATGTTTTGTAAACTGCAGTATTTCATTTTAAGACTCATGATAAATGTTATGGTTCCACGTCTCCACCTATGAATGAACGGAAATGGAACACACAATATCTCGTGTTTTTTACAAGTGTCTAATTGTGTCAGAAAACCCACGTTGAAAGCGTGCAAACACGTCAATTTGACCGTGTATGGATTTTTACTCGCTATTTTTAACTTAAAATACTGTAAACATTAAGTTTTGACTACATCAATAGGTCGTTATACATTTATATAAATCAAATAAGCAAAAATAATAACCAAATGTTTTTTTTTAATGAAATTAATTCCCTGTTGGGTTCTAATCATTATAACTTCACATGCAAATTTTGAAGAACTTACAAAAAGCGGTTAAAAAGATATCGATTTTAAAAGTTGGGCACGAGTTATGAAACGGACTATAGTCATCCCAACCTTGTGCTACCAATGCCAATAAGAAAAATAACCTCTACAGAGAGGAATGTGTCAGGCGAATGACAGGAAACAGTCTGAAAGATATGATCAGAAATGAAGAACTGAGAAAAAAGGTAGGAATAGCCCACACCATAGATTATATACAGATACAAAGGTTTGGCCACATGACAAGGCAGAAAGATCAAAACACAACACAACGAGCCTTCAATAAACGTTGTGAAAATACCAGACCCAAGGGTCGATCACGAAAACAATGGATGGATGGAAATATTAGAAGCACTAGGTAACATAACAGCAGCAGAGGTGAACAGGAGAGGAAAAGATAGCAAATTATTTCTTCCCTCAACGCTGAAAGACAAATGAGAAAGGAACGACGAAGCAGAAGAAGAATAAGCAGAAGAAGAAATAATAACAAAGCTGTTGACCTCTGTATAACCGATCTGTATTAGGACGTTGACATGTGTTTATCACTCCTTTGGATGAAAGAGATAGAAACAAAGATACAGAAATATACGAAAGTCTTGTTGGGCGCGTATGAAGACCTATCAGTCAACACATATTTGGATTCATCAGTCGCTGGAGTTGTGGGACAACCCGTTTAGGGGAACTGATCATCTATGGACATGTTCGGAGTGTAACGATGATAACTCATACTTTACTCAATAGCGATGCGCAAGTTATTAATAAAAATCATCATGTGATAAGGAAAAGAAAAGTCAAACAAGAATTCAATGAAGAACAATGACGGTTTGTTGGAGATAAAAGGTATTTAAACTACCATATACAAACTAAAATCATGGGTAGAAAGAGGTTTAGAGATGAAAACAAATGTTTTAAAAAATTAGATTTTTTGTATGAACAACACCAGGATATTTGACAGAGTTAAGCAATTGGAAGTAATCACAATTGCAGAAAGCAACAATATTGACAGAAAGATCTAATAATAATAACGAAAAATGACTGGTAACAACAATAACAAAAACAGCCACACAGACTGGAACATTAGGTGGGTATATTTCAGCAAGTAAACACGCTATAAGGCTAGAGTTTGTTCTACAACTAAATGTGTTTAATATGCAAAAATGAATAATACAAAGATTTATGAATTATATACTCAGAAAATCAGTCGGTAATCAAATATGACAAAAGAAACCTCTTAGGCTGATGTTCCTGTATTAATAATTAAAAGTGCGAGTGAGTTATAGAAATTGAATGGCATTAGTTGATGAATGGTAGATATAATGGCCATTAGCCTCAACAGTAAAAACACATTGATGGTTGCACCAAAGAAATATCAATTTTAAAACTGACTTGAATAAGAAAAAAAAAGGCCAACGAATTTAATTACATGGGACTAGGTTAATTTGCAGGACAAAATCACTAACTTAGAATTATGAAAAAGGACCAGTCAAATACCAGTAGACAAAGAGAAACAATGAAGACGCTGGCGCTGGGTAGACACAATCTGCGGAAGTCATCTGAGAGTATTACACGACAGACAGGTCCATTTTTTTGTTGTTGGAATAAGCAGATGAAGAGACAAAGAAGAAGACCACAATATTCTTGGAAAATACAGGAGGAAGCAGAGATGAAGATGATGGGGAAGACATGGGATGAACTTAAAAGAATGTCAAGAAACAGAACGGCTTGGAAGGTTTTTGTTGTAGACCTATGCTCTACGCGGAGTTGAAAGGAAAAGAGGAAGAAGTAGAATATGTTTATATCGTATGTTAGTTCTGCAATTGAGGTGATGTATGGAATAGCTCATTAAATGGTTGCATCTCTATAAACGATGAACAATATTATATAATTCATTGTTTTCAATGGAAAATAAAAATACTAATTCGTTAGTGCTATTGGAGTCAGGTAGGACGTATAGGCAATAGGACAGCGGGCAGTAAAATATATGGATGTCTCATACATGTGGTTTAACAGAAGGATGGTGTGACTACTATGGGCAGTTACAATGGGTAGTGAGGATATTCTAAAAGAGGACACATTTAAAAAGAGCTAACCTCTTACAGAAAAAATAATAATATGGCCATAATGACAAGTGGAAAAAACCGAGGAAAGAAAAAATATACAACTTTTAGAAATTGATTCAACACAATGAAGGTAATGTTTGTTAAAAAAGACACCATCAGAAGAAGTGATAACAAGATGTAGAGACAGAAAGTTGTGTAAAGACATGGTCATCTACTCCAGTAATCATGTTATTTGATGATGATTATGATATATTTTATAATTATTGAACCATTAAACAATTGCAATCGATCTTTACTTAATTACAACTTGCAAATATGCATCTTCATAAAAAAATCTTTACAAGGATTGAAAACTGCTAGAATAAAAATTTAGATATGAGACAGAGTATATGGGTTTATGCCTTATGGGCCGGCTACGGCTCGAAAGGTCAATAGATAGACAGAAAATACAATTCGTTTATTGACCGCTCCCTGCATACTATCACTTGAGATACATTTGTTCAATAACATGTATTTGATGATCAGCAGTACAGATTGTACGCATTTAATTGAAACGAATCATTATTATACATGTTCTCATATAGTTAAAGTAAAACATAGAGCAAGACTAAAACAGACAATAAGCAGCACATTATAGAGTATATATAAGGACCTTCTGGCCCTAAAGACTAGATACATGGGGGGGGGGGATTCATCTTTCTCTCTCCCACAACGTGTGTGTGTGTGTGTGTGTGTGTGTGATTGCCCGTGTGTGTTTTTGCGTGTATGTTTGTGTGTAATTTTCTGAGATTGTCGAAATGACCGCAAAAGATTAAAAAGAATAATGGTAGCAATGACGAGTCTTACATAAACAGTAAGAGCAAAATGAAAGTTGTAACCTGCTAAAAGTTCAGTAGCACCAACGATGACTCCAACCGGATAACTTGATGGTGTAATGTAACAGACTTGCAGTAGTTCCTCTAAAATATTTCTGGTTGTATATCTCTGCATACACCAAGATTATGTCTTAAATACTATTTTAATTACATGCCGTTCATTTATCGTGCCAATCGTATCAGTATTGTGATTAATTATTCACATTCTTCTCATATTTAGATCATTCTACCTACCTTCAGGTCCGCTGTTATTAACGGATATGCCTGAGGAGACATACACGTTTTAAATTGAAAAGAAAAATATAATGGGAACGTATTATTGATAAAACAGGGATATAATGGGGACGTATTATTGATAAAACAGGGATATAATGGGGACGTAGTATTGATACAACAGGAATATAATGGGGATGTAGTATTGATAAAACAGGGATATACTGGGGATGTATTATTGATAAAACAGGGATATAATGGGGATGTATTATTGATAAAACAGGGATATAATGGGGATGTATTATTGATAAAACATGGATATAATGGGGATGTATTATTGATAAAACAGGGATATAATGGGGATGTATTATTGATAAAACATGGTCGAAACTGATCATTCTTTGGTCGTGACGCATGTGAAAGGACAGAGAAGGCCAGAGACATCGAAATAGTAAATGCGAGAGATGAAGAGAGATAAATGGTTTATGAATTTTTAAGAAAATTAAGTTATAGGGGGTCGTCAACAGTTAGGTTAACTAAAACTTAAACAATACAATGTCAAATCGCTAAAGAATCAGACACAAATAAAAATAAAAAAGTTCGGAAAGTTTGTTTATTCTTATATTATCCTAAAAGAGGAAAATGTATATTCATCATGTGCTATTGTATATTTTCCAAATTTGCCGGAGCCCACACGGTTTCTTGTTTATCCCCACTACATTTATCATTTAATAAGAGAGTACATCATGTGAAACCAAGCAAGCTCCTCATAGTGAACTAACAGAAAATAAAGCACAAAGATGGACCCTTTATACAACAGCCTTATACCACATTATCACGACCTAGTAAAAAAGTAAAGTACCCCCCGTCACGCCAAGTGGCGTATAGGGAAATATGGTGTTAGTGACCCTATATTTTACAGACCTTCAGCACATGATTTTTGGGGTAATGTGGTCGGTATTACGCCCGTGCTGCTTTTACTTTCCCAGAAAAAATCCGGTACCCATTTAAGGCTGGGTGAACCCGGAGCCGTCGGTTGGGATCGAACCCTACCCCTTGTCCGTAGTAGTCCAGTTCACTAACCACTGAGCTATCGCGGCTCCTACTAATTTTTAGGGAATTAGTAAAACCCAGGTGTCCTCGCCAGGGTACGAACCCCGGCTGTTGCCGTGGTAAGCCAACCGCCTATCGATTGCGCTAACCGGACACCCTATCACGACCTAGGGCCAAGTAATATTACCACAAGGCACATCACACACGCTATATTGTAGACGTTATATAAGTTATACAGATTCAGGCCTTTACCATTGGTACAGGTAGACGATGACAAGGAGAAGCCCCTTTGATGTGATGCCCCTATGGCATTTTAATTTTCTTCTGTAAAATGGAGTTTCTATGCCAATTTTTGGTTCAGTGTTCAAGTTTTGTAATATGCCCCATTGCTATTTTATTATATCCAATATATCCTATATGTTTTTTTTTCTGTAGCATTTTGTTTCGAGTGAACCACATTTCTTCACTACTTGTAAGATTGCCCATGATTTACAACGAAATCCTGTTATCAGAAAGATACGTACATTCTAATTTTACTGCATCTATGGTACTGTTCTATATGTTATTCATGAGATTTATTCTTTGAGTTTTTATTGTTAATCTTCTAATAAACCTCTTCTGGCAGTCTCCCTATTTAGTTATTACAGATGACAGACGCCAACAATGTGTTACAGTAACATGTTCTTCGTTGATCCTGCTGATTTTGTATTAGCATTTGTTGAGTCGGTGGTGTTTAGCTTGCTGTCATGTATATTGTGTTACATGTTTTTTCTTCAATTTGATTGTTAACAGCTATCACCACTATTGTCCAACAAGTAATACATTCTTGACGCAAAACGGGCACTCTTCAATACAATCTTCATTTCAACGTTGTGACAGACCTGGACCCTGGATGGAATACTGTGAACAATATCTACAACCGAGATCAAATGTCTTAGGCGAATGTCAGAAAATAACCTGTAAAATCGGATCAGAGATGGGGAACGGGTTAAAAAAAAAGAACAATTCCCGTCATATAGAAAATAAACACAAATAAGATAAACTGGTTTGACCAGGTGATAAGACAGAAAGGATCAAAACACATCAAAACGAGCCTTCAATAAACGTTGCGAGAACATCAGACCCATGAGCCGACCACGAAAAGGATGGATTATTGACACATTATAAAATCTGGTAAACATAACAGCAAGAGAGGCCAACTGATGATCAAACGGCCACAAATTGTATCACCCATCGACGCTGAAAGACAAATGAGGAAGGAATTAAGAAAAAGATGTGTTTTTGTCACACTTAACTTGTGCAAGTGGTGATGTGGCGAATATGGGAGTAGATAAAGAGAGGTAGTATACTAATAATGGAAGTACTACAGGTGGATGAAAAGTGAAATAGATTTTTTTTAAAAAGGGGGGGGGGGATTTAACTTATGGAAAAGAAGAAGTGGTATATTAGAAGTAGAGAGAGTAAAGAATTTGTGCACCGGAAGTGGAGATATAAAGATGAATAAAAAATTAATTTACTAGAAGTGGATAAATGGAGAGGTGGTGGGCCAGAAGTAGATAGATAGAGGAGGGGTCTGTAGGAAGTAAAGTGATAGAGAAGTGCTAGAAGTTAGTACACAGTGGGGTAGAAAAGTCGAGAAATGTTAAAACTGAAGTGGATACACAAAGAGGTGGTGTGCAAGTTGCAGATGAAAAGACAGGTGGAATCCTAGAAGAGGATTAAAAGTGGATATATGAATAGACAGGTGGAATCCTAGAAGAGGATTAAAGGTGGATATATGAATAGACAGGTGGAATCCTAGAAGAGGATTAAAAGTGGATATATGAATAGACAGGTGGAATCCTGGAAGAGGATTAAAGGTGGATATATGAATAGACAGGTGGAATCCTAGAAGAGGATTAAAAGTGGATATTTGAATAGACAGGTGGGGTGAATTAATATGGCATCGTTGCATAGTATGTTTTATTTTATTTTTATCTTTGGTTACAAACATTGACATTCAAGAAATTGTGGCATGTAGCGAGTTATTTCTTCTTTTATCACAAATCACGTCAAACATGTCAATTTTCATTTCATTTTCCTCTCAGGCCGAACAAGGTGCATCAGCGGAAAGTCATACATCTCAACAAGTGATGATGTACAGCTAACTCTCGTAGGTTCTTGTTGTTGTTCCTTATCCCAATGGTTGAAAGATCTCTAATAGGTGTTGTGCGTATATCAGTTCTCTTCGTTTACCTTGCTTTTTCTTTTAACATGTTTTCTACATGAATTCCTGAGGGGAGAGTATTTCTTCATTTATTCTCAGCACATGGCCGTTGCATTTCCAACGCCGTCGTCTTATAAACGTCATCGTGTATTTTTGTTTTTATTAGTCACTTATCTGTTCTTTGAAAGCTATTCTTTCCAGCTTATGTTGGAGATCCTACGAAGACAAGTATTTTCAACTGCATTTCATGTACCATATAATGTATTGGGTTAGCTCCAACATTCACATCAATATGTTAGCACCGGTATCTCACGGGAATTGAACAATCTACGTCCTGTTCGTTTACTGAGTACTTTGGATCTCCAGATGATTGTCAGTTTGTTGCAAGCTGTTGATGCTAGTCCGATACGTGTCATGATTTCTGATATGTCCCCATCTCTGGACGTTTTACTGCCTCGATGAGTAAAATGTGTACCTTTTCTTTAACAAAATTGACGTTCTTAATTGTTATCTCAAAGGCTATGTTGTTTGTAATATCCAGTACTCTCGTATTGGTCGTGTTCATCTGTTTGATAGCCTGTTTGACCAGACATGTTATGTAGACATTCTATTTTTCTGATGCATCAGAATAATTTGAGCTCAAAAGTAGGTGCCGAGTCATCTACAAATACGAGATCTTCCAAGGTTTATTATCAATTAACGTAATGCCTAATTGTTTGTCTTCTGTGGACTTTTTACATGCCCCAATCTATTGCCAATTTACGAATATCTAAGGGAGATCTATGACTTAAATTGTCGCTAAATAATCAAACAATTCATTCACGTTTAGACAGCAGCACAACTTGATTTATATATAATTTTACAATTATATTTCTTCTACATCAATGTCATTGGTAAGTAGAAAAACTTACCTTTTTAATAAAATCAGTAAACTGAAAAAGAAGATAATGAAACTTGAAATAATAGAACACATATATCAACAACATTGTTTAATCAGTAACATCAATTGTTTACAGATAAATGCTGGGTAAATGTGTCTTATTATGTGAATGTAAAAGCATTGACAATTTGGACCTTAATTGCACACGTACAAAGTTTCTTTTATCAAATACTGAGCCTTAGTTACACAAGTACAACGTTTAATATAGTTTGTTCTTTTGTGTAATGAGCATAAATGGTAAAACTGTTTCTCATTTGTTGAACATGTTACTTACTAACTTAAGCCGGTTCAATCTTTCAGCAATCTAGGAAGTTACGCACATTTTAATGTGATTTTTTAAAATTGTTTGAAGAAAATTGTGGACAAGTTTATCTGTGGGTGATAACATTGAATGATGATTTGTTAATATTTATTGTCTTCAGTTTTAATTCAATTTAATTGTCTATTTTTTTTCTATTTTATCACAATATTTCATTGTTCCACATGTATATGTTAATATTAAGCCACAATAGAAAACATGTTACAGATATCATCGCAGCAGGAGAAGTTGACCTCTTCGAGTGAGTGTTTCTGCTCTTTAACTTAATGCCGCTTGGGGCAAAATGAAAGGTCAAAAGCTGTGCCACTGAGTACGGGCTCAATCTTGCTTCGGACCATATATTGTTCTTTGTTTTGTTTCTGTTATTGATTGTCATTTTTTCCGAGTGCTGTAAACACACCTCCTCCTCCTATGATTCATTGAATTATCGCCTCAGAAGTTTCTCTCTATAATAATGTTAATTTATTATTATTTGTCTGCAGTCTAAACCACTGGAAACTACTATTCGTGCTTGTTTCGTCCTATAAATGTTTGTCTGCAACACAAGTATTCAGCCCTACCCGGAGATACTTGCCTTAATAGGAAAATGCATATACACAATTTATTGCCTGGATGTGGTCGTAACCTAGTGCTATAGTCATGAGAACGCCTGAGTGAAAGACATCGCCAATGATAGCTAATTTTTTGTTAGCTTAGTTGGCAGTGATCCCTAACGTTTGGATTTTCGTGGCAAGGTGTTGTGCCACTGATTACGGGGTCGATCCTGCATTGGACCATATAATGTTCTTTCTTTTGTTTATGCTGTTGATTATTTGTATTTTTTTTCCGAGTGCTGTAAACATACCTCATCCTCCTATGATTCGCTGAATCATCGCCTCGAATGTTTCCCTCTATAATAATATTCAAACAATAAGTCACATTTTCTGCGCAACACTTGTGATCGAATCTACTTATACTTATGCGATCTCAACTGTCTCACCCGCCCGTACGTCGAATGATTCATTTAAACCTTCTATGATCGATCACTAAACACAATTCAAACAAGACAAATGCGATTTTTGGGCCATGTTAAAAGACACTACAACCTACTAAAAGTAATCCTGGAGGGGAAAATACAAGTTAAAAGAGGCAGAGGCAGACCAAGACTAACATGGACAAGTAACATCAATAGATGGATAAACCAGCCTATGACAACCTGCACCATTAAAGCAAGAGCCAGTTCAGAATGGCGCCCCATGGTAGCCAACCTTCGTTGCGGAGATGGCACTCGATGATGATGATCGATCCCTTACACATCCATTCATTAAAACTCACGAAGTATCACGTGCATAAACAGTAGAATTTTATTTCGACAAGAAAGTCAGTAACTGGTAACATTAAAATATATCAGTCAGTCGCATCAAATTAACAAATGCGCAAGACGCTCACAAGACCTCAATGAATCTACATCTCGCAGTGTGTTGTTTCATACTTGGAAACCCCTGACACTAACACGTGACACATTAAACTGCTGAAATACATGGACATTCCAAGAAACTGGTTTTGTTCTTCAACATTGAGTCCAACGACTTATAGGTAAGCGATTTATATAGAGTGGTTGACGGACTGATTCTTTCCTTCGTCTTCTCATTTGCTTCAGGGACATCTTAAAATATGACATAAATGAACTACAAACAAATGAAACTGAATATGGAAATCTACCCTATAGTGATCGTAGATCCTGACAGAGACAAGGGAAATAGATGCTGGTCTTAAAGTGCGGACCTTAAAGTGAGAGAGTCCACGGAATCTAGTCAAGGAAGAATGAACGTCATGCTCTTGCTATATCGTGAAATGCCCACTCTAAAATACAGCTCATTGTCTCCTTAGAATATCCTACAACGATCCTTATTTATTTTTTCCCTGAGTGGTTTCACTCACAAACTCATTCACGTGACAGTGATGTAAACGATTGTATTATGTCTGAGAGATTCAAGGTTTACTTGAACCACTTACACTCAACGGATATGGAAAACCACGAAACCTGACATTAACGCATGCCATATGTTTGCTCAATTTACATAGTAGTTGATATACAGAGAAGAACTGTAATCATTACTTTCAAACATCTACGACATGTGTGGACTGTATAACTTACTATGTACTTCATTTTGTCGAGCTTAAATAGAAGACATGATATTTTATTAAGACTTCAAGCTTCAAACACAGTTTCAATTGAGAAGATAACTCTTCCAGCGAAGTCCTGATCAAATGCATTTATCTGTTCATGCTAGTTAATTAGTCTGTTTGATTTCTGTTCTTTGTTTAGTCCGTTTACTTAGTTCGGTTAGTTAATTAGTGATCGCAATATCCTTATCGAAAAACTGTTTATGTTAAACAACGGAGTAGTTTCTTTCTTTTGTTTTCTTTAATGTTAAGTTGTTTCAGATAAATATGAATAATTTTACCATCTCGCCACGGGAAACTTTAAACAATGACGATTGTCATTTATAGTAGCAATGTACACCAGTGGCGTGTTTCGTTGTAATAAGTTACTTCTCTATGATGGCATTATCATGGCTTTACACTGAGCGTGACATCAATGCACAATTAATTGATGCATAACTAGAAGAAAGTGACTAATTATTGTTGATGCTAATAATTTTGCTTCACCACCTACCATATTGATATTATCTGCAATGCCTTCAATTGGAACCTACAACAAATAAATACACAAAAGTCAAATTACATTTCTTTTATTTAATAAACGAACGAGCACAGATAAACATAACGTTCCCAACCGCAGGTCTGTCTTCATTACCATATGTGTATTTACAGATTATGGTATTACATTTGTACGGTGTTTTATTATTTTAAACTATTGCAAACTGACATATAGTTTTCAATTCGTCCAAGTGCCCATAGCAATAATATTATTTCTCAAAACTATATAGATTATATTGACTATACTATTTTTATTATAACCTTTTTTTTAGCTTTTAATTTAACTTGCAGCACATTATAAAAACCATTACTTAAGAAATAATATTGCCAGCACCCGTCAAATGGGACACCGTTAGTTATTACATAACTCTCAACCGCCTAGGCTTAAAACAACTGCACCAAACATTGTTGCTAAGCAACGAAAACATTTTATTGACGTGGTAATGGTCTAATATTATCATCCTTTGAATAGACCTCAGGTCAAGTAGTCGGAATTATTCCAACCAAAACAAATATTCATGAAAGTAAAGCAATTACTTGGGGGGGGGGGGCCTGGGTAGTCCAGAGGTAAGGCGTAGGCCGCTGGACAGAAGGACCCGAGCTCACAGCGTGGTGGTAACTAAAACAGAAATGTGAAAACAAATCCGTGGTTTCTACGTGACGTTACCCTACTCTGCTTTTCTTGGCTAGCGAGAAGAGATGTCTAGCGCTCTCAAATAACGACAGCAAACAGGAGGTCTCATGTGTACTCGCGCACATTAAATAATTCTTGACAGGTACAATAATAAAAAGTGAGGACAATAAATGTGACCACTGTCCGGACATAATTGTGAAGAAAACCCTACCCATAACGTGGATCACAGACCGGGCGTCGGAGTTCGTGCACACAGGTCAGGGTTCTCCTTGTATTTTCTCAAGTAGGGATATATGATCACCTATGGAGTCGTTTTGTGTTCTAGGGATGATGATACCAACATCAAATATTCAGATTTTAGTATGTGTCTCTCTGAGACGATTGTTAGCAAATATTTATAGGGACATTATTATGTGTTGACAGATATTTATAGGACATTATAATGTGTTGAAACATAGGACGCGTAAACAAAGAAACATTCATATTTAGCTTAATTTTGATTGATCTCTCATTGTCCTAATCTGAACATTAATTCCCCAGCAATAGCGACGGTGTAGTCCTTGTATCTGGATGGTACATTCACAAAGGATTATGTTAATTGATGATCACCTCTTCAAATTTGCAGTCACACCCTACAAGCTACAGTTTTCACTGCTTGAACCATTGGTTCACATTAAATTGTCATTGTTAACCTCTTAATTTTTTAAGACAATACAACTACATCCTATTCAGTACAACCAATGACTTAAACCGTGACCCACATACAAAATGGTTCAAACAACCATTGCTAAACGGTGACACATAATGTCGTCATGGTAGGAATGCATAATGAAGTGTACATTTTAAAACAAAATAGTTCAAGTATGTTTCTGGAAGGACAAATGAAGATAAGACAATGTATTTAATATGATAAATATAATTTATTAAAGCAGATAATATCTGACAGAGTCCTTTTAGTGAAATTGAATGGAAAGCCAAAAGACATAAATCTTATACAAGTTTATGCACCAACAGCAGACAGTCTAGAGGAAACTATTGATAAATTTTACGACGAGTTAAATGAGGCACTTCATGAATGCAAACCACATGAAAACACCATAGTTCTAGGGGATTTTAACGCAAAAGTAGGAAAGGAAAGAGTTGAGGAAGTAGTTGGTCCTTATGGCTTAGGCAAGCGGAATGAAAGAGGTGAGAAACTTATTGAATGGGCAAGAACACACAACATGATGATAGGAAACACCTGGTTTAAGCAACATGCAAGACGTCTGTGTACATGGAAAAGCCGAGGGGACAACGCACGTAATCAAATTGACTATATAATGATAAGCAATAGATTTGGAAACAGTCTGGTGTGTGTGAAAACTAGACCAGGGGCAGATTGCAATAGTGATCATGTACCAGTTGTGGGAAAGCTTAGAGTAAAATTAAAAAGAACAAAACGAGCCTCAGTTAACATCAAGTTAAATTTAGATTTACTAAAATCAGACAAGAAGCTGCAAGACAAATATAAAATCACAATTCAGAACTGGTACAATGCAATAGAGAAGATACAAAGCATTGATGAACAGTGGGAAATGCTAAAAGAGTCAATGCAACAAACATCAAAAGAGTTCATACCACCAGTGTGGACAAATTCAAGGAAGAAATGGATGGCAGATAATATTTTGCAGCTAATGGATACAAGAAGAAGAAATAAAGAAAATAAAGATGAGTATAAGAGGTTAAATATAGAAATTGTAGTAAAATGTAATGAAGCAAAAGAAGCATGGCTAAAAGAGAGATGCAAAGAAATCGAATTGCAACAAAAAGGAGATGCTAAAGCTATATACAAACAAATTGAGGAATTAACAGGAAGAAAAACGCAATCAAAAACTGGATGTTTAAGATCAAAGAAAGGAGAGCTGTTGATTGATCAAGAAAACATAAGGGAACGATGGACAGAATACATTAAGGATCTTTATAATGATGAACGAACGGAAGTAAATATTAAGGATAATGGAGAAGGACCAGAAATATTAAGAGAAGAAGTGGAAGACGCCTTGCGCAATATGAAAGAAGGCAAAGCTCCTGGACTAGATAATATAACTAAAGGAGAGATTGAAGCCATGGGTGATTTTGGAATAGAAATAATAACAAAAATATTGAATGATATCTACAACAGCGGATATATAACAGACGACATGCTCAAATCAATATTCATAGACCTACCAAAGAAATCGGGTGCGAATGAATGCGATGATCATCGCACAATAAGCCTTATGAGTCATATGACAAAGATATTACTAAGAATCATCATGCGAAGAGTGCGAAACAAAATCAGTCCAGAAATTAGCGATGAACAGTGTGGTTTTGTTAGAGATAAAGGAACAAGCAATGCCATTTATATCATAAGATCTTTAGTAGAAAGAGCCATAGGGGTGAAAACAGATCTATACCTATGTTTCATAGATTACACCAAGGCATTTGACAAAGTAAAGCACCAAGAAATAATCAACATTTTAGAAAGCATAAACATAGACAGCAAAGATCTAAGAATAATAAAGAACATGTACTGGCGACAAACAGCGGCTATAAGAACTGGAAACCAATTGGGAATGTTTCAAGAAATAAAACAGGGTGTTAGACAAGGTTGTGTGCTGTCACCAGCTTTGTTCAATATTTATAGTGAGATTATTTTAAGATCCATAAGGGGCATGCCTGGAATAACAATTGGAGGTCATAATATAAATAATCTAAGGTATGCTGATGATACAGTATTAATCGCTAAGAGTGAACGTGAGTTACAAGAAATGTGGACATTGTATGGAAGAAAAGCAAAAATAAAGGACTCAGCCTTAATAGCAAAAAGACAGAGGTAATGGTAACAACGAAGAAAAAGACCACCTCAGTGCAAAAGAAAGACAAGTGGAACAATATTAAAACAGGTAAATGAATTTAAATGTTTGGGAACTTTGTTAACCTCAGACGGAAGATATACAAAAGAGGTTAGATGTAGAATGGCTCAGGCAAAAGCAGCGTTCCAAAAAATGAGGAAAATACTATGCAATGCATTTTTGACAATAGAAACAAGAAAAAGAGTTCTTAAATGTTACGTAGAGCCAGTCTTAACATACGGATGCGAATCATGGACAATAGGACAACATACAAGAAAATCACTGGAGTCTGTAGAAATGTGGTTTTACAGCAGAATGTTGAGAATACCATGGACAGCTAAGAAGAGTAATGAAGAGGTTCTGAGAATGGTCAAAGCAAAAAGAGAGCTAATTTCCAATATTAGGAAGAGACAATCATCATTTTTTGGCCATGTAATGAGAAGAGAACAAATTGAATATATTGTAACAACTGGAAAAATTGAGGGACGAAGAGATAGAGGGAAGCAAAGATAAAAAAAATAACAGACAGCTTAAGAGAATGGCTTGGCAGAAGGTCAACAACAGAAATGATAAATAGCTGCCGAGACCGAATGTTGTGGAGAGACATGGTCACCTACGCCACTAGGCCCGGTACTTGATGATGATGATGAAAGCAGATAATACAACATAAATGTGTTTACCTGTCACGTTGACTAAATCTGTTGTGTTGTAACTATGTTACTAACTTGCCCTGAAAGTGATCCCTAACCAGTCGTGTTCATTGTGATCATTGAGTTGTTTTCATAGCATATTCACAACCTTAAGAACATATATCCTTAGGGCATTTGCCCATTCCTGTGTTCTGTCGGTTGGATGGGACCTACATAATCTTATATGATTCTAGCATTATTCGAATGAAATATCTTCTTTTATTTTATTTTTGCCCGACGACTGTTTCTGTGTA
Source organism: Megaustenia siamemsis (assembly GCA_032433765.1). Classification (NCBI taxonomy): domain Eukaryota; kingdom Metazoa; phylum Mollusca; class Gastropoda; order Stylommatophora; family Ariophantidae; genus Megaustenia; species Megaustenia siamemsis. Next base: position 42,133,500 of record JAVIAB010000101.1, on the reverse strand, counting down.
TCGGACCTTTGATGAGCGTAGATTCGTTGTGTTGCTATTTACAACAAACTGCGATATTTTTGGCCGAACTCAGCCATCATCGGCATGACATTTTATTTGTCTAGGAAACCAAGTTACCTTCTCTGTATTCACTTGACCAGACTGATTAATCTGTCCCAGGAAGCACCACTGAAAGGTGGAGTAAGATCTTGTTCATCGGTTTCTACTTATCATGACGCACGGCATTAACGATGAGTTGTTGTCTGCTTTAAGCCCCGATAATTGTGAGCATATTGGACCCTCACCACAGATACCTAATTATCAATGAAACAGATCAATACAGATTAGAACAAAGGATCATTGGAGATGTGATAACTGGTTTGATTCAATATTCGTACTCATTCAAGTTCTATCATCAATTACTTACTGCTGCTACTTCTTTGGTTGCATTGACAATCTGTGGACAAATTGGAATGTGTTAAATTTTAGAAATAACAATTCTATACTCATCGTCCACTTCACATTGTGTTTACCTTCACATTGTGTTTACCTTCACATCGTGTTTACCTTCACATTGTGTTTACCTTCACATTGTGTTTACCTTCACATCGTGTTTACCTTCACATTGTGTTTACCTTCACATTGTGTTTACCTTCACATCGTGTTTACCTTCACATCGTGTTTACCTTCACATTGTGTTTACCTTCACATCGTGTTTACCTTCACATTGTGTTTACCTTCACATTGTGTTTACCTTCACATCGTATTTACCTTCACATTGTGTTTACCTTCACATTGTGTTTACCTTCACATCGTGTTTACCTTCACATCGTGTTTACCTTCACATCGTGCAGCAACATACCTGGTCCCTACCGTTATGGAAGATGATATCAATGTTACATATGTGTCTTTCAACGATGTAACTACTTCTTTCATTCATCATTTCAGCGTCAAGTGGAGATATAATTTGCGGTCTTTTGCTCTCCTGCTCGACATTGCTGCTGTTATGTTTCCTAGTGCTTCTAATATCCCATCAATCCTTATTTTCGTTTCGAAACTAGGGTCTGGTATTCTCACAACGTTTATTGAGGGGTCGTTGTGTTGTGTTTTGATCTTTCTGTCTTGTCACGTGACCACCTTTTTTTATCTGTTGTTTCCTTATATATTCTATGGCGGGGGCTATTCATAGCTTTTTTCACATTTCTTCGATTCTGATCTTATCGCTTAGACTGTTTCCTGTCATTTGTCCGACACATGTAATCTCAGTAAAGATTATTTGTCTTATTGTTCTTGCATCTAGGGTCCAGGTCTGGCATTGGTAGTACAACCGTTGGGATGAAGATTGTATTGTATAGTGCCCGTTTTGCCTCTAGAGTTATTTCCATGTTGGACAATAATGGTGATTACTGCCCAATGTTTGGACAAGCTTTGCTGCATCTTGATTCTATCTCTGTTGTTTGTGAATTATCGTTTTTTCTCTACTTGTTTTAGTTGCCTACCTTCCATAGTTATTTTAATGTTCTATTTATTTGTGGCCACATTCATGACTTCTGTTTTGTCTCTGATGTTGATTTTCAAGTTCTATTTCGTGCCTGAGATGTTGAGTTTGTTTAAGTGTTCTTGTAGGTCTTCTATTATTTCATGTATTAGTGACTGATCGTCTGCAAATAGAAGCTCGTTGATCTCCTTTGTCTCTGATGGGTTGGCTAGCTTGTATATATGGTCCATGTATGTAATAAACAGTAGTGGGGATAGTACGCACCCCTGTATTATACCTGCTCTAAATTCGAAGTGGTCTGTGTAGCCTGCTGCTGTTCTGACTGTGCAGCTGCTGTTGATATAGAGACTTATAATTAGTTTGGTTAAATGTTGGCTTTCTCCGTATGTTGGTAGTATCTCCTACAGTTGTTCTCTGTTTACTCTGGCAAATCCATTTTCCTTGACAATGAAAGTTATGTATACGTTTTGAATGTGTTCTTTCATTTTTTTTTTCTGCAACCTGTTTTAATGTGAATAGAATGTCAGAGGGGACCTCGGTAGCCTAGTTGAGAAAACCACCTGACTTGACTACCGACGTTCGGACAACCCGTGTTCGATTCCCCCTGGGAGCAGTGTGAATTGTACTCGTGGTAGGAAAAAAATACGCCCACGGTCGACCCAGCCGTTGACAGAAATGAGTACCACGGTATTACCCTGGGAAGGTGAGGAATGTCGCCTCGCATCGTGAGTTTCGGTGCTTGAAGCGACACTATCCAGAAATATCCGAACATTTCTGGATAGGCGGCCGAGCACATATAGGTGGAAACTCGCGTGCTAAGACGCCGGTTCAAGTCTCGTACTTTACCTTACCTTACCTAGAATGTCAGTACATCCACTGTTTTTTTTTCGGAACCCTATATGAGATTCGCTTAACTGTAGTTTTATTATTGGTCTCAGCCTTTTTCCCTCGATTTTGGCGTATAGCTTTCCTACATGGCTGTGAGGAGATATACCTCTATATTGATTGCAGTCTCTTTTGCTACCTTTCTTTTTTTTAATATTGGTACAATGATTGCCTGTTGCCAGTCTTTTTTATGGTGCCATGCTTCATTAAATATGATGATGTATAATTTATATTAATTGTATGAATTCTGCTAGTTCGTCATTTTACGAATCCTCCTCGGCCTGCCATGTTTTCTTCTTCACTTTCTTCATATTTCGTTTATTTAATGCAATTAAAATAACTAATTCCAGACAGGTCACTTTTTGCGTGATATCGTTATATAGTGCTAGGTGGCCCATGTAGTTGTATATGCATATAGTTACATCATAAATTTGCCTAAGGTCACCACTGCAGGCGGCTTAGTCGCATCTACTTCTCGTTAATCATTGTTAACAGCTAGAGCAAATAAATACATTTTAAACTCCTGGCAGTTTTATCGTAAACTTTGATATTAGTTGTCAATCAATGTTAACATTTTCATACAACTCGACTTTATCAATGTAAGAGAAACATAGCGAATAGTTTCGTTATCGCAACCAATTATCAATATCTGAAAGTGAATCTCGTACAACCAGTCACACTGCACGATTGTGTACTGAGTTTGCATAGCTGTGGGTCTAAGCAGAATGAACAGAATAACACGGACAATCAAATTAATATTTGTATTTGATAAGAAAAATGTGGAAAAAGAAACGTTTGAATATAATCAGAAAAACAATCCGCCATTCTTACAGTTTGAGATAAGCACACACATATCAAATATACACACATACTCCCATATCGTCTCTTTCTTTTCCTCTTTCTCCCATTATCTTCTTACCCTATGGGACCCCTCTTTTCATCCTTTCCTATGAGATCGCCTTTGTAATATTTCCCTGTTTGATCTAGTTAAATCTTAACTGTTATATTGCCTATTAATCTTTTAACCAAAATCTTACTAAATCCTGGCCACTATTGTTTTCCACATTCTTTTTTAGATCAGTGTTGTGTTTCCTGACTTGGATTTCTTTGTTTAAATTGAATAGTTTGTTACATCTGATGATGGTTTTTTGCCAAAACGTCGTAGTTTGCCTTGTATTACTATTAGTTTAGCTGTTCCATAACCTTGTATGTTTATTTTACATATTCTTACATTTTGTAATGAGAAAAAAAACTGAAACATATGGGGGTTTTCCTCCTTCACTTCTTCCTGTCCCCATTTGGATGTCCAGGGCTGTACAGAGTTATGGTTCTCGCCCTTTTGGCCGCCTCACTCATTGTCTGCATATTTTGTTGAAGTGTTTCTTTGATGATGCCTGTCCATCTTACTCTGGGTTTGCGACTTGCTCTTCTCAATTGTCATCTTTTAAGACATGATTTGTATGGTAAGAAGTGTAGTGTTGTGAAGAGACCTTCCACCGTCTAGACCTGACTGTGCATTACGTCACATTGGAGCTGTTCATGACCGTTGTTGGAATTCTTTAACGCAAGTTATTTCCATGTTAAACATTAATGTAAACTACTTCGTCAGCTGCAGTTTTGTCTTTTTGGGGAATTTGCTTCGTGTTTTGTTCGTCGTAGGCTCCTTACACTAGAGTAATCAGAAATCTAAAGGGAGCGAGCTTATGTGTTCGGCGACATTGTTGTGTGCTACGTCATCGTAATGGTTCCCTAAACCGGCCGTGCACAAATCCTACGGTCTGATGTTTGATGTGCGACGGGGATAATTTGACGACCAACTGTTTGTCTATATGTTCGGAATTGGAGTCATCACCAATGGCCTAACATCATCAAGTGCTACGACGATCATCATTTTCAAGAGGACGTGACTTACCGGTATATGGGGATAGGCGGCGGGAACAATTGAGGGATATGCATGAAGAGTGTTCCTTGTTGCAGTTTCCTCATATTCCAACTATCATATCTGTGTTAGTCACCTCTAGTGACTCGGGCAGATGGTGCTCGTAAACCTGAGAGGGCCGACCATCTAAGGGCAGAATCCCCCTACAGGAAAGCTTATCTGCTGCCTTGCAGGAAGATTGGGGACAATCAAAGGCTAAGGAAAGCAAACCTGAACAAAATGGTGGCTGAAATTGGATGCACTGGGCCACTGGCGCAGAACACAGTGCAACGTTTTAACAGGTACTCAAGCGAGTGGATCTAACAGGCTTAAACAGACAGCTGTGTTCATGTGAGAGTCTGGAGTCCTACTCTGACTGAGTCCCGATCGCAGACAGACAGACAGTATGGTAAGCAATTGTATGGAATTCTTTCCAAACAGGAAAATCATTTTATTTCTTGCTTATGCATATACATGAATCTTTAAATACCTATTTTTCCACTTATAATAATTCTGATTGTGTATTTTCTTGTCACTCCAAGTGCTTTTCTAATTCACATCATCTCTGCGGTGACACGATTTCTTGTATGTTTAGTGGAAAATGTCTATGTTTGGACATGACAGCACAATATGCGGTTGAATATCCTCTTTTTAAGATGTTTCGTGGTTGTGATATGTGTTGATTTCTGTTGAATAATATGAAATAGCTGGCCTAATATTGAGATAACTGAAATTTAAAAAAAAACGACAGAAGAGCTATATAAGAGTAGTGGAACGGATTCGAGGCAGTTAAAAATATATTATAATGTGGAAGTAAGCAGCTACATGTCTAAGAAACAAAAAATATATATGTCAAGATTTGGAGAATTATTATTCTTTTTTCTTCTTTTTTTTTGCTCTTGTCACTGATACCTAAAATGTATCGTGGTTTATATCATTTGTCATTCTTGAGCTGCTCGAACTGTCTGAATTAGTGATTTTCCTTTGTTGTTACATGTCTCTGTCACTGCATCTATCCATCTTCTTCTAGGTCTTCCTCTTGGTCTTTTTCCATGCATTCTGGAGAAGTACGCCCTTGATGGTGATTGGTAAGGATTCATTCTGACCAGGTGGCCAGACCATTTAAGTTGTTGTTTTTCTATGTATTCTTGGCAGGGTTTTGTTCCTATTTTTCTTATGGTTTCATTTAGTATTCTATCTCTTCTTATGTTGTTTGTTACTTTTCTCAAGCAACGCATCTCACATGTATTGATCTTCCTTAAATGTGATTTAGAAAGGGTCCGTGTTTGACTTCCATAGCACAAAGTTGGTATGAAGATGATATTTATCATTTGTTGTTTAGCTGGCATAGAAATGTTTGGATGTCTTAGCAATGGTGAAAGCTGGTATGTGACAGTATTTGCTTTTTGAATTCTCATGTCAATTTCTCTGTCTAGTTTTCTATCTTTTGTGAACATTGTGCCTAAATACTTGAATTCATCTACTTGTTTTATTTCTTTATATTTGATCTTGATGTTTAATGGGTGTCTTAATTTGCTTATTCGTATAGCCTCTGATTTTGCTGTGTTAATTTTCATACTGTAGTTTGTGCAGCTTTTATCTAGAGATGTTAAATGCTGTTGTAGCAGGTTTTCATCCTCATATATTAGGCATTGGTCATCTGCGAAGAGTAGCTCATTGATGTTGGAGTTTTCTACCTCTATGTTATTATTTGATTTTTCCTTATTGTTGGTTGTTTCCTTATTTATTTTGTCCATATATATGATGAAGAGGAGTCGTGGGAGGACGCATCCTTGTCTTACACCTGTTGTAACCTGAAACCATTCTGACAGACCTTCCGATGTTCTAACGGCGCTTTGACTGTTTTGATATAATGCAGTTATATTATCTAGTAGTTGTCCTGATACCCCGTAGGTTTCTAAATGAGAATTATTATTAATTACGTCAATATTTATGTGCATATGCATGAAAACAATAGAATACATTCAAGAACACATTAACAGAATTAGCGGCACAGGCACTCAATACAACATGAACATCACCAAAAAACAAAGTCATGAATATCGTAAACGAGAAACAGAAAATCTACATAACGATAGACAACCAGACAACTAAAAGAAGCCGAGAATTTGTAATATCTAAGAAGACTAGAGACAAACGACAATTTACAGGCAGCAGAAGTAGACTCAAGATGCAACAAAGCTTGTCCAATTATCGGAAAACTATCACCACTATTGCCCAATAAGGAAATAGCTCTAGAGGAATAACGGGCACACTACAATACAATCTTCATCTCAACGTTGTGCTACATATGTCGAACGTTGATCCCAGATCCACGAACAATAAGAACAATAATCACTACTGAGATTAAATGTGCTACGCGTGAAAGAAAACAACCTGACAGACAAGAGTAGAAATAAAGAACTAAGAAAAAAGCTATAAACAATCCATAGGAAGAATATATAAAGAATCAATAGATAGCATGGTTTGTCCACGTGACAAGGCATAACAATCAAAACACAACACAATGAATCTTCAATAAACGATGCTAGAACACCAGACCTAATGGCCGACCAAGAAAAAAGATGTATTGATGAAATATTTTAATTTAAGAAAACTTAGAAGCAGAGGCCAGAAGAATAGCAAAAGTCCCCAAATTATATCTCCCCTCGACGCTCAAAGGCAAATGAGAAAGAAAATAATAATAATAAGGAAGAACGGTATTGATAGCACATGATCATGTTCTCCTTCAGGGCATTCTCAGTGTTTGTCAGCAATTGATTGTATTTATTCCCTTCAATATTTCACTGTATCATCATCATGTGCAATACTGGATGGCGTAGGCGATCATGTCCTTCCACAATCTTCTATCTACAGTGCATCGTATCAGTTCTGTTGTTGACTGTTTTCCATGCCATGACATCAAGATATCCAGTATTTTCTCTCTTTGTCGTCCGCGATCTCTCTTTCTGTTTATTTTGCAGTTGTAACCAAGTATTCCAACTGTCCTCTTCTCACGATGTGCTCGAAAAATGTGTTGATTGTTTATAGGAGGATACACATCGATAATATGTGAACATATATATATATATATATATATATATATATATATATATATATATATGTATATATACAATTAAAGCAGGACTTAACTGATGGAGAATTCAATCGCTCCCAGCGATCTCCCATTGACTATGGATCAAATAGAACTTAGGAGGGGAGAGGAAAGGTGGGTGGGAATCGATTACGTGATTAGACGAGAAGTCGGAAGAGATTTCAAGATGGCGGTATGGTTGTGAGGGGCAGTGAAGTTTTTACACAAGTAATCAGAAGATATAGGGAAGTGTCTATTTATAAAGAGAAAACGAGCAATCAGAGCCCAGCGTTACTCAGGGAAATGTTTATTTATAGAGAGAAAACGAGCAATCAGAGCCCAGCGTTACTCAGGGAAGTGTCTATAAATATGGAGTGAAAACGAGCAATCAGAGCCCAGCGTTACTCAGGGAACATGGCTATAACTTAGCATAATAGGGGTATAATGGGGGACTGATGGAGGGGAGTCAGAGGAAAGGGAGAGTGCGGTAGATGTGGAATATCAATCATATGAGATATGATTTCAGCCACTGTCACCAGCCACGTTTGTCGTACAGGACATGTTTTTATCCATGCTACAGAATTCGTGTATCTGAGCTGACGCCGTCTTTAATGTGCAGTGTTTAGTGTGCGCCATACTGGGGAAACTGCTGAGAAGCGGGTATCTGAACACCATGACATTGTTTTACAATGAGGGTGATATTTTACTAAAGTAAAATCTGCATTTTCTGTTAAAGCTTTAACCCTTCGCAACCGTTGTCTTCAATTATTGATTGTATATTTTTGTTTGAATTCCCTAGCAATTAAAAGATAATCAAAACGATGTCATTACTCGCTTGTGTGTTAACATCAAGTTACTTTGTCAACAGTTCCTTCATTTTTCCCCCCGCTATATTTACTTGATATAATGTTTTAATCTACAGACAGTAGACGAACATTATTCCCCGAGTTTACATTCCTCTACATCGATAAGTCACGTTGTTGCCGCGCTCACTTATTCCCCTAGTTTACATTCCTCTACATCGATATGTCACGTTGTCGCCGCGCTCACTTATTCCCCTAGTTTATATTCCTTTACATCGATAAGTCACGTTGTCGCCGCGCTCACTTATTCCACTAGTTTACATTCCTCTACATCGATATGTCACGTTGTCGCCGCGATCACTTATTCCCCTAGTTTACATTACTCTACATCGATAAGTCACGTTGTCGCCGCGCTCACTTATTCCCCTAGTTTATATTCCTCTACATCGATAAGTCACGTTGTTGCCGCGCTCACTTATTCCCCTAGTTTACATTCCTATACACCGATAAGTCACGTTGTTGGCGCGCTCACTTATTCCCCTAGTTTACATTCCTTTACATCTATAAGTCACGTTGTCGCCGCGCTCACTTATTCCCCTAGTTTACATTCCTCTACATCGATATGTCACGTTGTCGCCGCGATCACTTATTCCCCTAGTTTACATTCCTCTACATCGATAAGGCACGTTGTCGCCGCGCTCACTTATTCCACTAGTTTACATTCCTCTACATCGATAAGTCACGTTGTCGCCGCGCTCACTTATTCCACTAGTTTGCATTACTCTACATCGATAAGTCACGTTGTCGCCGCGCTCACTTATTCCACTAGTTTACATTCCTCTACATCGATAAGTCACGTTGTCGCCGCGCTCACTTATTCCACTAGTTTACATTCCTCTACATCGATAAGTCACGTTGTCGCCGCGTTCACTTATTCCACTAGTTTACATTCCTCTACATCGGTAAGTCACGTTGTCGCCGCGCTCACTTATTCCACTAGTTTACATTACTCTACATCGATAAGTCACGTTGTCGCCGCGCTCACTTATTCCACTAGTTTACATTCCTCTACATCGATAAGTCACGTTGTCGCCGCGCTCACTTATTCCACTAATTTACATTACTCTACATCGATAAGTCACGTTGTCGCCGCGCTAACTTATTCCACTAGTTTACATTCCTCTACATCGATAAGTCACGTTGTCGCCGCGATCACTTATTCCACTAGTTTACATTCCTCTACATCGATAAGTCACGTTGTCACCGCGCTGACTTATTCCCCTAGTTTACATTCCTATATACCGATAAGTCACGTTGTCGCCGCGCTCACTTATTCCCCTAGTTTACATTCCTACACACCAATAAGTCACGTTGTCGCCGCGCTCACTTATTCCCCTAGTTTACATTCCTACACACCGATAAGTCACGTTGTCGCCCGCGATCACTTATTCCCCTAGTTTATATTCTTACACACCTATAAATCACGTTGTTGCCGCGCTCACTTATTCCCCTAGTTTTCATTCTTACACACCGATAAGTCACGTTGTTGCCGCGCTCACTTATTCCCCTAGTTTACATTCTTACACACCGATAAGTCACGTTGTTGCCGCGCTCACTTATCTGAGAATTACGGGCATATACGGCCATTGACATCCATCTAAATATAGCTACATTCTATCACCATATGCTTTACATTGTTTACTGCGACATGATTTCTCACAATCAAACATGCACATGTTTTTATGTTCACATCTAATCATTCATATGAATTAGCTCATTCATAGAATATATTACTTACCATTTGACAGTATGAGACAATCTGAAGCAGAACACACCAAGTTTCAAAATAGGAAACACATTTCTCAAACCACAAATCAAACGATAGTTCAACTAAGTAAATACTGCTTGTACGCTCTGATGAATATATGTGAACGTCCACTCGCATTTTAACTGTTATATCCCTTCGAGCGAGCTTGTAGATGACAATTATTTCATTTAATAATAATCTAGCACCTACCATTTTAATCACGCTATTTCCCCCACGTTACATAGTAACACATGAACACATTAATACCGAGAGTATTGGAATACTTGTTATCCACATTTTCCAGTAAAGCTTAAACAAATATTTATATGCAGACTTTCATAACTTACATCTTCCAGTTGCTTTTCTTCTAATACATCTGGATTCTTAAAAAAAGAGAATTTTGTTTGTTAGACCTTGATTATAATATGTAGTCTTTTGAATACGTAAAACGGATGTTCAGGTTTTTGAGATAATGGCCGCCGGAGTATCTATTATTGGAGCGTGTCGGCAAAGAAAACACTTTAGTAACAACGTTTGTTCTTTCTTTTCTTTTCTTTTCTTTTGTTCTTCTTTAGTAACAACAATTTGGTCACCTGGTCAGAATGAATTCTCACCAATCCCCATCAAGGGCGTTCTTTTCGAGAATGCGTGGAAAAAGACCAAGAGGAAGACCCAGAAGAAGATGGATAGATGCAGTGACAGAGACATGTAACAACAAAGGAAAATCAATAATTCAGACAATTCGAGCAGCACAATAACGACAAATGATATAAACCACGACGCCTTTTAGGTATCAGTGAAAAGAGAAAAGAAAAAGAAGTAAGAATAACAACGAATGTCATAACCTTTTTGTACATGGCGGCTTCAACTAACTCACGATGGTGTGAGTTTATTTATTTCTTATTATAAATATACATGTATATCGTCATCGTCATCATTATTGTTTTCATCATCAACATCATTAGGTCACATGTTCTTAGGAGAACGTAGCAGTCACCACAATCCTTAAACAGGAATATATATGCCTCTAGCCAGGTCACCCACTTTTTCTGCATATATTTCTGTTTGATATCTTGAAGCCCCATTCTCTTCATTCTTTCCTGTTTTAACTTCTTGGAACAGTGCCTGACCCGCTGTCTTTTGTAATGTCCGAAGTATTTTATTTTATTCCTTTAGAAATACAGGATCTTTTAATAAAGGAAAAAAAAAACATAAAACGGTATTGGGAAGCTGGACTAACAGAAAGACAAGATAAACTACAACGTTTCGGCTTAAGTATTCATCAGGTAAATAAAAAAAAAACTACACACATTAAACAACAATGTCCTAGTCCGAATACACAACACGGATATAAAAACATGGCGAAAAAAAACTGGTCTTGCCATCTCTATCCATTAATACTTACATGTGGAATGAATTTTGGTTGCCGGATATGCTGAGCAGATTCGAAGTGTTTTTGTTTGAGACAAGACAAATCAAAACACATGAATGACGTCTTTCATTACATGGTACATTTACCCATTCACTCACTTAATCTCCTCCCATTTGTCCACTCACTCCTTTAAACTCTCGCACACTGACTTACTATCTAGCCCTCACACATTTACTTGCTCACTCTCCCAAACACACATTTACCTTCTCACAATTTCATTCAATTTAATACTTTATTTAATTTTCACCCACTTTACAAATTCACTCACTCTCTTTTCAATTTATCTTCTCGGTTCGTTGGGATAAGGACATTATTGTAGCAGTGACCGAGAGCCTTTTCATATTCCCCCAAAGTGGACGAAACCAGAACTGTTCATTCTTTATTATTGCCATCGTGCCTCTTCTCTGTCTACATGTCTTTGATTTCTTCTTAAACACCCCCCTGGTATCTTTCATTTGCATGATCTGATTATTTGAATTAACCTTGACTCCACTGTTAGAGCTATTGTTTACCGAATAGTTGTGCTTTATTACCAAACATATATTACCAAACACATCTTTACATAATGTAGGCATTGTTTATTTTAATTGTTTGTGAGAATATGGATATAACAGCCTTCATATTACAAATATTGACAGCACGTCTGTACAATGTGGAATTTAAACACAAAAAAGTTTAATTATGACGTAATTTTTTCACCGCCTTTTGTTACTTTCTAACATATATTTTGTTGTTGTCAATGTACATCTATGGTATATCCTAATAAACATATATCGTCCTGTTGATGATGTATATATCATGTTTTCTGATAATATTTTTGCATTTACCATCGTGCAGTTGTGATTGGTTGATGATACATTCAGTGTTTTATTTTCCATCTTTGAATGTTATTCGTTAATTGCATTATCAACATTACCTAATTCTGTTTAATCATTAAGTTTTCATGCTAGTTTGTAAAATTTGAGTTTCCAATATTTAGTTCGCCACTGTCAAACTTTTATGGACTGATTATTTTAGCTTTATTGCTGTTCATCTTCATTTACATGTCTTCATATTGCATGCAGCTAATTTCATATTGTTATGTTATACTTCACTTTCATTGACGTATCTGATTTGCTTAATGGAAATAGTAAGTTCATAGTTCTTGATTTACTAGTTACAATGTTTTTTGCTTGTTCTTGCTCGTGTTGTATAAATGTTGTTACATTGTAACTGAACTAAACCATTTATCAGAAATCAGGTTATTTCTATCTAAACTACCATAATATTAATGTACCGTAATTTAGTTTTCTAGACATGTGATCTTATTCTACCAGTAGAAGTACATTAGCCCGGCCATCTCACAGATCAAATCCCACAATCACACCTTTCTTTCTGTTCCCAACATTGTGTTAGTCTCCCCTTCTTATTTAAAGTAACAACACTAATATTAGATTATTGAACTACTAGTTCACGTATGCTACAATGTGTGTTTTTAGTTACGATTGTGCACATACAGATGTTGGTTCACATACTTGGACACATGTAATGAATTGTATAATATATGTTTATCTCGAGAAACTGTACTCTATTAACATTCTAAAAATCTACTTTTATGCAAATCTTACATATACAATTACACAAAAGTTAGCTCCCTCCCTATTTCATTATTTAACCAAATTACATATGTCACCTTTTTGTTAATAATTGTCAGAATATACCCCCACACCTACCATTTCCCTCCTTCGCTGTACCTTATCTCATAGCTTCTTAATAATAAATTGATATTCATGTTCTATCTACCCCCTTTTATCTTCTGATGATATATGCTTTTCCTTCTGCGTATAGTATTCTAATCCATGTAATGAACTTTTATATTATTATTTATGATTCCATTAATATTAAATTATAATAATTTGCAGATAATGCCAAAAAAGGTGGTTCAGTTAGAGCCCACATTAATGTGACATTAAATGTATCATTCAACACAATTGTACCATATGGTTTCTATACACGAGCATGATTTCATATCTAAACTGATATCTTATCCGTCAATCACTCTAGAATCGTAAAACACACATTTTCTGTTCCTCGTGTAAAGATATCAACGATCTTGAAGCGTTACAACTACGATATAGTTCAACGAATATTTTACGATGTTTTTCAGACATCTACCCCAGTTAAATACAAAAGGTACGTAATTAATATTACATGTTGTTGGATCATAATACTTGTGGAATGCACAACCGTTCATATTCATATCAACAGTAGCTATATCACTTACATTCTTATCAATGTGAGTTACCTGAAAATAGTAGATGTGGCATTTTAACTTGGCAAAACTCGTTGTGTACACATTTGTATATCATTACTATCACATTTTGAAATAAACAGTTATACTATCATTGTGCTATCGTCATCATCATTTAGTCCCATTTCCGCATCGAATGTTGACTCAAATGTTTGGACCCTCGGTAGCCTAGTTGGGAAAACCACCCGAATGGACTACTGACGTTCGGACAACCCGTGTTCGATTCCCGCTGGGAGCAGTGTGAATTGTACTCGTGGTTGGAAACAAAAAATACCCCCACGGTCGACCCAGCCGTTGGCAGAAATGGGTACCAGGGTATTATCTTGGGAAGGTGCGGAATTTCGCTTCGCATCTGAGTTTCGATGCTTGAGGCGACACTATACAGAAATATCCGAACATTTTTGGATAGGCGGTCGAGCACATATAGGTGTAAACTAGCGTGCTAAGACGCCTGTTCAAGTCTCGTACTTTACCTTTACTTTATGTTGACTACCATAGAACGGCATTATGTTCTGTCTCTTGCTTTGATAGTGCAGATTGTCATAGGCTGTCTTGTCAACATCATGCTGTGTTACTTGTCAATGCTAGTCTTGCTCTGCCTTTGCTTCTTTTATCTTGTATTTCCCCTTCAGGCATTACTTGTAATAGGCCACTGTGTCGTTTAACTCATTAGTACCAAAGCTTTTGTCAACAATTCAGCGGTATAGATGTCAGAGACAAAATTGTTCATGTTTTTAAATATCAATCTACATGTTTATATTTACCTAACACTAAACATATTAGATATGAATGTTTAGATAATTAAACAAGGAATTAGATTTCAACAATACCAAGATGATATAAGACATATTTAAAAAAAAAACATGGTTTGATGACAGTTTACGCTAATCAAATTGAGAGTGACGTACTGTGCGGCTAAATGTACATGACTGAAATCGGCATGGCGCATGGTGCGTCGAAGAGTACATTAAGAGTTAACATGCCCCAACAAATATCATTTGCCAAGTCTGAATTGCGTGTATCAATTCTATTTTCATTGTACTTTTAAGACTCCATCGTTTCTTTTTCTCTTCTTTCCAGCCAGTTCTTCCTATTCTATAAGCTCAATTTAAGTCACTAATAATTCACCACTCAATGGCATTCGATGTGAAACTACATTCAACTTACCGTCACATTTCTGGTAAATATGGTCACCACGACTTATAATAGACACAATAATAAAAGAAAGTAACAAGAAACGGTCTCAGTCTGAATAATAAGAAAACCGAAGTAATAGTCATATCAAAGAAACAATCATCATCATAATGTAGCATAAAAATAAATAGGATAAATCTGAAACAAGTGCAACGCTTCAAACACTTGAGCACAATAATAACAGCAGATGGAAGATAGACCACATAAATAAAAATAAAAGAATAGCTCAGGTCAAAATAGCATTTCAGAAAAAGAAAAATATATTATGCAAGAAATATATGTCAACAGAAATGGGAACGAGAGTTCAAATGTGCTATATAGAACCAATTCTGACCTATGGAAGCGAATCAATGACAGTAAGCAAACAAACGAAAATATGATTAGAGGCCACAGAGATGGGATTTCTCAGAAGAATGTTGAAAGTTCCCTGGACAGCTAAAAAGACAAATGAGAAAATTCTCAAAGATACCAACACAAAAAGGGAGCTCATAAGAAACATGAGAAAGAAGCAATCAACATTGTTCGATCACATCATGAGAAGAGGAAAGATGGAATGCTTGGTTACATCAGTAAAATACAGGGAAAGAGAGATCGCGGTGGAGAAAGAGAGAAAATACTGGATAACTTGGTCTGATGTCATGGAAAACAGCCAACAACAGAACTGATACGATGCGCGGTAGATACACGTTGTGGAAGGTCATGATCGCCTACGCCAACCGTTATATCACATGATGATGATGATGGTGGTCAGCACGATGCAAAATGTATATCTGTCAGTCCGCCCATCTATCTGAACTTTGATTTATTGTTGTGATATGTACATAGTTAGCATGCATTCATTATCATCATTAAGTACCGGACCTGCCTGCTGGCGTAAGTGATCATGTCTCTCAACAACTTTAGAAATGGACAGTTATTTATCATTTCTGTTGTTGACCTTCGTAACATTGTTGACCGGACTGACGTTATTTACTCTTCTTTTAAGCTGATGACAGCTTTATTGTATTTTTACTACCTTTTTCTTCTTGATCGCCCTCTGACTCAACTTTCTAAAACTATACTCTCCATTTGTGTTCTATCGATTTCCTAAGTGTTTACTGTGTCATTCAATACTACGGTACTACTTTACTTTTTTTCTGTAAGATGGCATCTATTCGCTTCATTTGGACGTAAATAAGCAACACATAATCCACTGTAGTTATTCGAATTAACGGAGTTACATCCACGCCATGTCTAATCACTAATACTTACAATCCATTTGCCTCCAACAACTTCTACGAGCTGCGAAGATGGGAAGTGTTTATGATTGAGACAATACAAATCAAAAGATTAATCATCTATTTCATTACATAATACATTTACTCATGCACTCAATTAATCATCTATTTCATTACATAATACATTTACTCATTCACTCAATCAATCATCTATTTCATTACATAATACATTTATTCATTCACTCAATCAATCATCTATTTCATTACATAATACATTTACTCATTCACTCAATCAATCATCTATTTCATTACATACTACATTTACTCATGCACTCAATTAATCATCTATTTCATTACATAATACATTTACTCATTCACTCTATTAATCATCTATTTCATTACATACTACATTTACTCATGCACTCAATTAATCATCTATTTCATTACATAATACATTTACTCATGCACTCAATTAATCATCTATTTCATTACATAATACATTTACTCATGCACTCAATTAATCATCTATTTCATTACATACTACATTTACTCATGCACTCAATTAATCATCTATTTCATTACATAATACATTTACTCATTCACTCAATTAATCATCTATTTCATTACATACTACATTTACTCATTCACTCAATTAATCATCTATTTCATTACATAATACATTAACTCATGCACTCAATTAATCATCTATTTCATTACATAATACATTTACTCATGCACTCAATTAATCTTTTCCCATTCGTCCAATTCGCTTAGGCACTCGTTTAGCACTCTCGCGCACTCTCTCAAACACACATTTACCTTTTCATAATTTCGTACAAACACCCATTCACTTACAAATCCACTCACTCTCGTTTCCAGTTATCTTCTCTGTTCGCTGACACACGGACATTTTTACAACCAGTAACTTCGACCCTTTTGACATTCCCCAAATGTCTACGAAAACAGAGATGTCCATTATTTATTATTTTCTCCTTGCAACTTTTCTGTCTACATTTCTCTTATTTCTGCCTTATATCCTCCTTTAGCTGGATCTGATTTTAAGAATTACTCGTTGAGCTTTGTTAGTGACGTCACTGTTAGAGCCAGTGTTTAATTCTAATTTTAGCATTATTACCCAACATAAAAGTAAAAGTACCCCCGTCACGCCAAGTGGCGTATAAGGAAATATGGTGTTAGTGACACTATATTTTTACAGACCTTCAGCACATGATTTTTGGGGTAATTTGGTCAGTATTACGCCCGTGCTGCTTTACTTTCCCCAGAAAAAAAAATCCGGTACCCATTTAAGGCTGGGTGAACCCGGAAGCCGTCGGTTGGGATCGAACCCTACCCCTTGTCCGTGGTAGTCCAGTTCACTAACAACTGAGCTATCGCGGCTCCATATTACCCAAAATAATACCTACATATTGTAGACATGATTCGAAGCTTTCGTCTCAATGTGAACAGAATCAGCCATATACTTTCAGTACATCGACATAACATCTGTATAGAAAGGAAATATAAAGAAGGGACTGGTTGGTCTTGAGGCAAGTCGCCGGCCTAGAGACAGAGATGTTATGGGTTCACATCCAGGCTGCACTGGTTGGGATTTTTTATGTATAAAACCCCCCTGCGGCAACCACCCCTGGTCTCAGCAGCAAGGCCCGGCTTGAAACGTCAATTATTCATCGACGGGAAAAATTGAGTACCTCCGAAGACTAAGTTATCTGCCTGTGAGGCGAGGGACACCTGTGCACACGACGGCCACTGAAAAGAAACAGATTAACATGCAAAATGCAGTTCCTAGTCTCTAGGGACTTCGTCAGTGGTAAAAGCTAGCAAACGAAAAAAATGTGGAATTATGATAATTTTCCAATGCACACCACTTCTGTAACTTGTTATTCACATCTCAATAGCTATATTACTCACATTATATAAAGCGCTATCTATCTGAAAGTAGTACATGTGGAATTTTAATTTCGAAAACATGTGTATTTTGTACACACTTTTGTATCTTTATTATATCATCATTATTGAGTGCCGTCTCCGCATTGAAGGTTGGCAACTATTGAGCATCATTCTACTCTGTCTCTTGCTTTGATGGTGCAGATTGTCATAGGTTGACTTGACCATCTTTTGATGTTACTTGTCCATGTTAGTCTTGGTCTGCCTCTGCCTCTTTTACCTTGCATTTTCCACTCACATATTACTGTTATTAAGCTGCTGTGTCTTTTAACATGCCCCAAATATTTCATTTGTCTTGTTTGAATTGTGCATAGTGGTTCTCTTTCCATTTATTGTTGTTTTAAACTCCTTCGTTTGTTTTCTTTCCTTTCCATCCAGTTCTACATATTCTTCTATAAATTCAGATTTCAAAGGCTTTAAATTTCTTTTATGTTTTCTTATCTAATGTCCATGTTTCTGCACCATACATGAAAATTAAGAAAATGTAACATTTTGCTAATCTTAGTTTTAGCATTGGTGTTATTTGTTTTGATGTTAGTGTATTTTTCATGACATTATTTTTGTTGTTGCAATACCTATTCTTTTGTTTATTTCAGTTGTACATTTTCCATCACTGGTTATACGTATGGCCAAGTTAGTTGTGGCTCTGAACTTTCTCCAGATGTATTCCTTCAACTGTGATATTTATTTGTAGGTCTTTCTTTGTTTATGATCATAGTTTTAGTCTTTTTGGTATTCATATATAGTCCATAGTTTTTTATTTGTCGTGTTTATCACAATAAGCAATTGTTGTAGGTCTTTAGGATTTTCTGCTAGTAAAACAATATCATCAGCATATCTTAGGTTATTGATTATCTTTCCATTAATGTTTAGGCCTGGTATCTCTGAGATGTTTTTAAAAATTTGCTCAGTGTATAGATTGAACAAGCTTGGTGATGGGATGCATTCTTGTCTTACTCCTCTTTTTATATCAATGGGTGTAGTGTTCTCTTTGTTATATTTTATTATTGTTTTTTGCTCCTAGTATAAATTACATATTAGTCTTATGTCTGTATCGTCCTTATTTATATCTTTTAAGCAGTCTGTAAGTTGATTATGGTGTATTCTATCATCACTACAATATTTTGAAAAATAAAAACAAATATAATATCGTTGTATCATCACTATAACATTGTGAAATATATAAATATAATATATTTGTATCATCACTAAAACATGGTGAAATAAACAAATATAATAGCTTTGTATCATCACTAAAACATTGTGAAATAAACAAATATAATAGCTTTGTATCATCACTAAAACATTGTGAAATAAACAAATATAATAGCTTTGTATCATCACTAAAACATTGTGAAATAAACAAATATAATAGCTTTGTATCATCACTAAAACATTGTGAAATAAACAAATATAATAGCTTTGTATCATCACTAAAATATTGTGAAATAAACAAATATAATAGCTTTGTATCATCACTAAAACATTGTGAAATAAACAAATATAATAGCTTTGTATCATCACTAAAACATTGTGAAATAAACAAATATAATAGCTTTGTATCATCACTAAAACATTGTGAAATAAACAAATATAATAGCTTTGTATCATCACTAAAACATGGTGAAATAAACAAATATAATAGCTTTGTATCATCACTAAAACATTGTGAAATAAACAAATATAATAGCTTTGTATCATCACTAAAACATTGTGAAATAAACAAATATAATAGCTTTGTATCATCACTAAACATTGTGAAATAACAAATATAATAGCTTTGTATCATCACTAAAACATTGTGAAATAAACAAATATAATAGCTTTGTATCATCACTAAAATATTGTGAAATAAACAAATATAATAGCTTTGTATCATCACTAAAATATTGTGAAATAAACAAATATAATAGCTTTGTATCATCACTAAAACATTGTGAAATAAACAAATATAATAGCTTTGTATCATCACTAAAACATTGTGAAATAAACAAATATAATAGCTTTGTATCATCACTAAAACATTGTGAAATAAACAAATATAATAGCTTTGTATCATCACTAAAACATTGCGAAATAAACAAATATAATAGCTTTGTGTCATCACTAAAACATGGTGAAATAAACAAATATAATAGCTTTGTATCATCACTAAAACATTGTGAAATAAACAAATATAATAGCTTTGTATCATCACTAAAACATTGTGAAATAAACAAATATAATAGCTTTGTATCATCACTAAAACATTGTGAAATAAACAAATATAATAGCTTTGTATCATCACTGAAACATGGTGAAATAAACAAATACAGTATAATAGCTTTGTATCATCACTAAAACATTGTGAAATAAACAAATATAAAATGCACTAAGGCTAAGTTTCAAGAGGACAGTTTGCCAAATTCCTTCCTCACTGTATTTTCGTCCAACAGAATATATCTGGTACCCAGTAAGAAACGCTGAGTAGATGCCAAGGGAGTGTTTAGGCCAAATATATCGGGTATTGGATATTGTTGAATAAAGATATTGGCCTCTGCACATGAAGATCTCCGGTTCGCTTACCATCACTCCAGGTCGTAAATTGGCTATTCGAATCCAAGGTTTCTATGCGACTTTACCTTCCCTTAGTCTCTGGATTGTGAGATCCGATATTTAATCATGTCTGATAATAAAAAAAAAAACAACAGGCGCTGTCATCTGCCTTCTGCGCTTGTCAAGAAACATTAACAAAACTGTAAAAGTTATATCTAAATACTCTGACATATATTTGTTATCTATACTGGGATCAGGCATCCATAATAAAATATAACAAAGAGAACTCAACACCCATTTACATGATATGACGAGTAAGACAGGGACACATCCTATCACCAAGCTTTTTTTCAATCTATACACTGAGCAAATCTTTAAAACCATCACATAGATCTTCTACTTCTACCTTTTTAGCTCCAGTGGAGCATAGGTCTTCAACAAACATTTTCCAAGTAATTCTGTTTTTTGCCATTCTTTTAAGATCATTCCATGTCTTCGCCATCATCTTCATCTCTGCTTCTATCTGTCTTCTCCAAAAATGCCTTGGTCTTCCTCTTTGTCTTTTCCCCTGGGGATTCCAAAAAAGAGCCTGTTGTGTAATACTCTCAGTTGACTTCCGTAGTGTGTGTCCTATCCAATGCCATCGCCTTCGCTTTATCTCTTTATCCACTGGTATTTGACTGGTACATTTCCATAATTCTATGTTAGTGATTTTGTCCTGCCATTTCCATCCTTTTATTCTGAGTAAGCATCCATTAATGAAAGTCTGTATCTTCGTGATTGTCAATTTTGTTCACAAGAGATGCCAGCCCTAAACTTTAATGTAAATATAATTAATAACGTAAGATATGCTGATGTTACTGCATTAGTAATAGAGTTTGAGTGGAAGGACGTTTAATGGCAGCCAACCGTATATCATTGTTATTGATGCGCAACAGTTTACATTGCTTTTTTTCTGCATGGTTTTATTCTCATATATAAATTTAAATGTGTCACATCTTGGCTATATGGCCTACTATGCCACTCTAAATGGTTTGCTTCATATAAAGTAAATGCATTTTCTCGCCACCTTTTCTAATTGGTAACGTGTGCATGCTCTAGATGTTGTTGACTGTGTTTTAGGATTGGAAACTGGCAAATTCATTTTGCCATATACATTATTTTATTAACCCAGCTGTAATTATGACACACTTTTGATATTGATCTATTCAAAGTTCCGTAAATAATGGATCAAACTATTGTCGTGATTTGTTTGTTGCAGTCATGCCTGTTCAGGGCTCACCAAACTTTAGGTGCGTCCAAGATGGCGGTGTATTTCCACTAGTCCGTTGTCAACGAAAGGTAATTGTATTTCCGTGAGCGTCAAACGGACGAAATTCAAACGTCCACGATAACTAAACCTGCCGTAGATTTAATTTTTGGAGTTGGCCAGTCTATAACGTGGAAACAGGTTCTGGACCGTGCAATTGAGTGAGTGCACGCGAGTCTAGACCATCCACAGCATCAACGTTCAGCGACCAAATCAATCACGTCGACAGTAAGTATTCGGATAAAGCCCAAAAGACAACAACGAAGCAGGAAAACTAGAAAAAGGTAAAAAAGATGGGATGAAATTGTTGAAGTGTGAGAGTCTAGCCCTAAAGTATGTGCGCGTTACATATTGGAATTGTGCATCTATAAATCATCGACGACTCATTTCTGATAAGCCACTGTGCGGCGCCGATATAATGATTTTGCAAGAAACAATTCTTTGTTATAGGACAGTTAGTGCCCCTGGATTTCATTGTTTCTACAATAGAAGACACATTGAACAGGCCATCCTTGTGCGCAACAATATGGTGGCAGCTGAGTTTGATATGTCTGCGTGGGGCAATGCAGAATTGCAGGTACATGCTGTTATGGTGCAGACCACAGTTCCTTTCGTGGTTGTAAATGTGTACGCCTGTAATACACAACAATTGCAGAATCTCTTCTCGTTCGAAGAGGAGAACGTCATTTTCTGCGGAGACTTTAATGCTAGAGACAGCATGTGAGGTGACGTCATAACCAACAAGCAGGGAGATCACCTAGAGAACGCACTGGTGTCAACCGATTTAGTGTACTTGAAAGATGGAAGGGCAACCACAGAATAGCCACTCGAACTGGGGACTATGAGAGTGTCATAGACCGGGAAATGGTGTCCTCGGCCTTCGCACCGGTTTGCAGGTGGAGTGCACTGGGTTTACACGGAAGTGATCACTATCCATGTGCATTTCTTATTGAGAAAGACAGAAATAGAAACAAGAAAAGCACGCATCACACATTCCACTATAAGAACACAGACCGGGATGTCATTAGCAAAATCAGACATAGAAACCATGACGCCCCTCGCAGGAGGCAGGAGAGATGGACGCAGCCACCCTGGTGTATAACGCAGAAGTCGAGGAAGCGTGGCGAAACTAAAGACTAAAGGTCATGGTATGGAACAAATCCAGAGGAATGGAAGAACACAGCATGAGCTCTTGGAGCGTCTGAAAGAAGAGGTCATCCAAAAAAATGATGCACTTTAAACTATGCGCTATGCAGGCTAAGGATGTCAAGTGGGATGATTTCTGTAAGACATTGTGCTCAGAAAAATCGCTAGCCACATTCTGGCGACTTCATCAGAGCATGAATGGCATAACACGAGACAGACTTCAAGAGCACAGGCCAGATATGACACAAATCTGATGAGAGCAAAGGGAAGGCAGTGCTTGCCCGCTACATTAAGGAGACTGACCAAGGAAATGAGGCTGTAAGAATCAGGATACGGGAGTCCCTTTCATAATTGTGTGAGGATGTAGTGCTGGGAGAAGATCTCACAATCACAACCGATACCATTCGCACAACACTTAAAAGGTCACACAACACTGCTCCTGGTCCAGTTGGTGTTCGGTACGATGACATAGACGACTTAGCCGACGACGACTTGAGTAAACTCTCCAAAGAGTTCAATTTCAGCATTCAGAGTGGTTAGATTAAGGAGGAGTGGCTACACAGTTACTTACTACCTCTACCGAAGCCAAAACAAAGACCATTCTCAGATCAGTGCCTACAGAATCATCACGATGCAGAAAACAGCAGGCAAACTGCTTGAGCATTTAGTTGTCCGTGTCCTCAGCTGTCACCTTAAACAGGAACGGACATTCCCACCCACCCTCGGAGGTTATATATATAACAAAGAGACATGGATCAATACGGCAGTCTTCGCCTATGACGTCTCCGAAGGCTTCCACAGACGTGAGGAGACATGTGCTTCTGCTATAGATCTGGAGGATGCATACAACAGAGTACCATGTGATAACCTCATGCATATGCTGATCAAACTGGCGGTGCATCAATTCCTCATTAGATGGATCGCCTATGCACAGTTTCAGAAGAAGGTGATACTCAGATGTGGAGGTTGGTCATCCAAGCCAACATCCATTTGACCAGGGCTGCCACAAGGCTCACCATTGTCACCAGTTCTATTTAACGTATATACAATAACGATCACGGAACAACAGCTGGATAGGAGGGGAAGAACTATGACTTTTGCTGATGATATTCTGGTATATGGACAGGGAATAACAGAAGTGAAATCGCCTCCACAATGCAATATGAACTGAAACGCATCTCTTCGTGATGAGGAAAATCAGGTTCATTGGTTAATCCTAAAAAAGCATCAGTTGCATTGTTCTCATTTAACAATAATGTCGTTAACATAAGGAACACAACACCGGTGGTAGGAATGAGAGCTGATCAGCTGACCATGGGCAGGGTGATGACACACCTTGGAGTTAAATTTGATCGTAGCCTGTGTTTTCGGGATCACGTGGTTCATGTGATAACAAAATCCCACAAAGGAGTAGCCGCCTTGAAGGTCATGGCAGCTGCCAATATCGAGCAGAGGCTACGTATCTTTCTATTCAGGGATTAGTCCTCGCACCAATCGAGTATGCGCTGTCAGTTCTTACAATCAATAAGACGCAAATTGACAAGCTGGAGAAGATACAGAATGAAGAGATGCGCATTATCATGGGGTGTACTAGGGACACTCTCTGTGTAGCATCATGAACTCATCGCAGGGAAGGGTGTCAAGCTAAAAATAGGCAAATCATGGGTGGGCTAGTAGATGATGTCATCAAACAGGTCTGTGAGCTTACCAATATCAACGCTGGCGAGGAGTGGATACCGGTGCCTACGATGTTCTCGTGTATTGACACATTGGACAAGAAATGTAGTGAATAGGGCTCAGTCGTGGTCAATGCGGAGGTCAACGGTCTCATTTAGGATAACACCGATGAGAAAGATGCAGTCATCTATACAGGCTAATCTGTAATATAACACCAAAGAGTGCACGGGCATTTACATCACTCTCGGCAGGCAGAATAGTCAAGGGAAACAGTGTGGTATATGATATGACCACGAGTAGTATGACGATATAGGTGATGGGAGTGACCAGGTCATTCATCTGATTGGAGCTGCACGATTACACCAAAACCTGCATACTGAGTGATTCGATGAGCATGATAAGAAAAGTGAGGGATATGTACGTATGCAATGGGTAGAGTCTTTGCAGAAGTCAAACATACGTTAAGGTCACCTGTATCTACGTCCTAGGACATGTGAAACTACAGGAAAATGAACGTGTGGACGGGTTGGCTAGCTGCGCTACTGTTGAGGGCGGTCAACCAATGGATCGGTCAGACATCATCAATGCCCTCCGAGAAATGTGAATGACACAGGGTTTCGGCAACCATGAGTTCACGTCACTCGTTCGGATAAAAGAGATGGGAGTTAAGATGGGAACATCCAGAAACGAGAAACTTAGTGGGCATGTAAGAAGACTAATTAACCAACACAGAACTGGAGTCGCTGAACTCTGCGTGACTTGCTGAAGAGGGGATCTGAGCACCTATGGGCATTTTCGGAGTGCAATGATTATGACCCGTTAATAACTCAATAACCCAATGCCTGGTTTAAAATTGTATACTTACACTTTTAAACGGTTTTGCCATTTGTGACATCTAATTAGATAAAATAATTTGATGTTTTTTTTTTTAAATGTGCAATTTCAAAGACATCTTATGTTTTATTCTAAGTATTTTCTTTCTTCAGAAATTACATTACCAATAAATTACTAAGGCAATAACTTATTTCTGTGAAGAATTTGTTTGAATCTAATTGTAAAAAATGATTCTCAGTTAACTATAACAGTGTTTTAGAAAGAAAAGTTAATACAAAAATAACAAACATTAAAAATAATCCTCTATTATGTATTCATTTCAGATGTAAGTGTTTCCTAGTTAATTAGACAACATGTTTGATCACGCTCAACACAGATGTCAGATTACGTAATTTTAATATCCATCGATAACTAAAAGAAGTAATATAGGGGGTCGGGGGGGGGGGAGGAGGTGTAAACTCATGTATTTCAAAAGGGGTTGAGTGGTCAAGAGGTAGAATTACTGCCACACTAGAGGTTCGATTCCAACTAAAAGTTGTTACTGTGTGTTTTTCTTGTTCAAAATTCGAATATGTGGTTTCTTCATGATTGTATCCTACTCCAAGTACGAGGTACTTTTAAGCTGCAACAAAGCCAGGCTTCAACTAACATAGATAGAAATGTTAAGCTGCAACAAAGCGAGGCTTCAACTAACAAAGATAGAAATGTTAAAATGAAACAAAGTGAGGCTTCAACTAACAAAGATAGAAATGTTAAACTGCAACAAAGCGAGGCTTCAACTAACAAAGATAGAAATGTTAAAATGAAACAAAGAGAGGCTTCAACTAACAAAGATAGAAATGTTAAACTGCAACAAAGCGAGGCTTCAACTAACAAAGATAGAAATGTTAAAATGAAACAAAGCGAGGCTTCAACTAACAAAGATAGAAATGTTAAACTGCAACAAAGCGAGGCTTCAACTAACAAAGATAGAAATGTTAAGCTCCAGCAAAGCGAGGCTTGAACTAACAAAGATAGAAATGTTAAGCTGCAACAAAGCAAGGCTTCAACTAACAAAGATAGAAATGTTACGCTGCAACAAAGCGAGGCTTCAACTAACAAAGATATAAATGTTAAAATGAAACAAAGCGAGGCTTCAACTAACAAAGATATAAATGTTAAGCTTCAACAAAGCGAGGCTTCAACTAACAAAGATAGAAATGTTAAGCTGCAACAAAGCGAGGCTTCAACTAACAAAGATTGAAATGTTAAGCTGCAACAAAGCGAGGCTTCAACTAACAAAGGTAGAAATGTTAAGCTGCAACAAAGCGAGGCTTCAACTAACAAAGATAGAAATGTTAAGCTGCAACAAAGCGAGGCTTCAAATAACAAAGGTAGAAATGTTAAGCTGCAACAAAGCGAGGCTTCAACTAACAAAGGTAGAAATGTTAAGCTGCAACAAAGCGAGGCTTCAACAAACAAAGATAGAAATGTTAAGGTGCAACAAAGTGAGGCTTCAACTAACGAAGATAGAAATGTTAAGGTGCAACAAAGCGAGGCTTCAACTAACAAAGGTAGAAATGTTAAGCTGCAACAAAGCGAGGCTTCAACTAACAAAGATAGAAATGTTAAACTGCAACAAAGTGAGGCTTCAACTAACAAAGATAGAAATGTTAAACTGCAACAAAGTGAGGCTTCAACTAACAAAGATAGAAATGTTAAGCTGCAACAAAGCGAGGCTTCAACTAACAAAGATAGTAATGTTAAGCTGCAACAAAGTGAGGCTTGAACTAACAAAGATAGAAATGTTAAGCTGCAACAAAGCGAGGCTTCAACTAACAAAGATAGTAATGTTAAGCTCCAACAAAGTGAGGCTTGAACTAACAAAGATAGAAATCTTAGCTGCAACAAAGTTAGGCTTCAACTAACAAAGATAGAAATGTTAAGCTGCAATAGAGCGAGGCTTCAACTAACAAAGATAGAAATGTTAAGCTGCAACAAAGCGAGGCTTCAACTAACAAAGATAGAAATGTTAAGCTGCAATAGAGCGAGGCTTCAACTAACAAAGATAGAAATGTTAACCTGCAACAAAGCGAGGCTTCAACGAACAAAGATAGAAATGTTAACCTGCAACAAAGCGAGGCTTCAACTAACAAAGATATAAATGTTAAGCTGCAATAGAGCGAGGCTTCAACTAACAAAGATAGAAATGTTAACCTGCAACAAAGCGAGGCTTCAACTAACAAAGATATAAATGTTAAGCTGCAACAAAGCGAGGCTTCAACTAACAAAGATAGAAATGTTAAGCTGCAATAGAGCGAGGCTTCAACTAACAAAGATATAAATGTTAAGCTGCAACAAAGTTAGGCTTCAACTAACAAAGATAGAAATGTTAAGCTGCAATAGAGCGAGGCTTCAACTAACAAAGATACAAATGTTAAGCTGCAACAAAGCGAGGCTTCAACTAACAAAGATAGAAATGTTAAGCTGCAACAAAGTGAGGCTTCAACTAACAAAGATAGAAATGTTAAGATGCAACAAAGTGAGGCTTCAACTAACAAAGACAGAAATGTTAAGCTGCAACAAAGTGAGGCTTCAACTAACAAAGATAGAAATGTTAAGCTGCAACAAAGCGAGGCTTCAACTAACAAAGATAGAAATCTTAGCTGCAACAAAGTTAGGCTTCAACTAACAAAGATAGAAATGTTAAGCTGCAATAGAGCGAGGCTTCAACTAACAAAGATAGAAATGTTAAGCTGCAACAAAGCGAGGCTTCAACTAACAAAGATAGAAATGTTAACCTGCAACAAAGCGAGGCTTCAACTAACAAAGATATAAATGTTAAGCTGCAATAGAGCGAGGCTTCAACTAACAAAGATAGAAATGTTAACCTGCAACAAAGCGAGGCTTCAACTAACAAAGATAGAAATGTTAACCTGCAACAAAGCGAGGCTTCAACTAACAAAGATATAAATGTTAAGCTGCAATAGAGCGAGGCTTCAACTAACAAAGATAGAAATGTTAACCTGCAACAAAGCGAGGCTTCAACTAACAAAGATATAAATGTTAAGCTGCAACAAAGCGAGGCTTCAACTAACAAAGATAGAAATGTTAAGCTGCAATAGAGCGAGGCTTCAACTAACAAAGATATAAATGTTAAGCTGCAACAAAGTTAGGCTTCAACTAACAAAGATAGAAATGTTAAGCTGCAATAGAGCGAGGCTTCAACTAACAAAGATACAAATGTTAAGCTGCAACAAAGCGAGGCTTCAACTAACAAAGATAGAAATGTTAAGCTGCAACAAAGTGAGGCTTCAACTAACAAAGATAGAAATGTTAAGATGCAACAAAGTGAGGCTTCAACTAACAAAGACAGAAATGTTAAGCTGCAACAAAGTGAGGCTTCAACTAACAAAGATAGAAATGTTAAGCTGCAACAAAGCGAGGCTTCAACTAACAAAGATAGAAATGTTAAGCTGCAACAAAGCGAGGCTTCAACTAGCACAGATAGAAATGTTAAGCTGCAACAAAGTGAGGCTTCAACTAACGAATTAAGAAATGTTAAAATGCAACAAAGCGAGTCTTCAACTAACGAAGATACAAATGTTAAACTGCAACAAAGTGAGGCTTCAACTAACAAAGATACAAATGTTAAGATCCAACAAAGTGAGGCTTCAACTAACAAAGATACAAATGTTAAGATCCAACAAAGTGAGGCTTCAACGAACACCTTAAACACTCCAGACCAGTGGGTCGAGCATGGAAAAATTAAATGCACGAGCTATTTCAAGCTCTATGAAATAGATGTGCATAAAAGGCAAACAGTAGAAATGTAATGGTGAACGTACATCGCTTGTTGTCATTATGACATTGGTGTTAACAGATTCATTGGCGAACTCAAGCTCACGGTCAGTTGGCAGCGCAATCTTAACCGCTCTTTTGATTGGCTGGTACGGATTTCTCAATGACCTCGTGTAGTGGACCTTTCCCCCTCTAGAACGTTGGGAGATTACCGTGTTCAAAGTCTCAACATTTATTTAGCTATTGCAGTTCTAACCAATGGGCATGCATCATTTATTTAGCTATTGCAGTTCTAACCATTGGACATGCATCAACATTTATTTAGCTATTACAGTTCTAACCAATGGACATGCATCATCATTTAATTAGCTATTAAAGTTCTAACCAATGGACATGCATCATCATTTATTTAGCAATTAAAATTCTAACCAATGGGCACTCAGCATCATTTATTTAGCCATTACAGTTCTAACCAATAGACACACATCATCATTTATTTAGCTATTACAGTTCTAACCAATAGACACACATCATCATTTACTTAGCTATTACAGTTCTAACTAATGGGCACGCATTAACTTTATTTATCTATTACAGTTCTAACCAATGGGCACGCATAATTTATTTAGCTATTACAGTTCTAAAAAATGTACACGTATCATCATTTATTTAGCTATTACAGTTCTAAAAAATGTACACGCATCATTTATTTAGCTATTACAGTTCTAACCAATGGGCACGCATCAGCATTTATTTAGCTATTACAGTTCTAAAAAATGTACACGCATCATTTATTTATTTAGCTATTACAGTTCTAACCAATGTAAACGCATCATTTATTTAGCTATTACAGTTCTAACTAATGGGCACGCATCATCATTTACTTAGCTATTACAGTTCTAAAAAATGTACACGCATCATTTATTTAGCTATTACAGTTCTAACCAATGGGCACGCATCAGCATTTATTTAGCTATTACAGTTCTAACTAATGGACATTCATCATCATTTATTTAGCTATTACAGTTCTAACCAATGGGCACGCATCAGCATTTATTTAGCTATTACAGTTCTAACCAATGTACACGCATCATCATTCATTTAGCTATTACAGTTCTAACCAATGTAAACGCATCATCATTTATTTAGCTATTACAGTTCTAACCAATGTAAACACATCATCATTTATTTAGCTATTACAGTTCTAACTAATGGACATTCATCATCATTCATTTAGCTATTACAGTTCTAACCAATGTAAACACATCATCATTTATTTAGCTATTACAGTTCTAACTAATGGACATTCATCATCATTCATTTAGCTATTACAGTTCTAACCAATGTAAACGCATCATTTATTTAGCTATTACAGTTCTAACCAATGTACACACATCATCATTTATTTAGCTATTACAGTTCTAACTAATGGGCACACATCATAAATTTCTCATTAACCCCAATTACAGACAGAGGTAAAGACTGCTAACAATAGAACACAATTCACACGAGAAAAAAAAGACGAATCCCTTAGACATGTCAATGTCTTGTTCATTATGTTGCTGGAACTGCTATTCTAATATTAATGTTTAAAAATGAGAGAATTTCTTCTACAGAACAACACCAAGCTAATACTATGTTCATGAACAAGCAAAAGATCAAGCAGAAAAACAATAACTAATCGAGTGCATTGAACATGCACTAAATAACGGTTTTTGGAATCAACTAAAAATGAAGAGTTAGTGGATACAATCAAAACTAAATATATGAGATATATTGGGCATACGATAAATACAAAAACGTAACAACGAGGGTGACGTCATCGTAGAGAGAAAAGTGGAGAAATAAATAACTTCCTTTAACTGTAAATCCAACATTATGGTGGAATACCGAATATGGTTATATGCAAGAATACGCTCATTTGTGTTGGTTCAGCGATTACTTCAGGAGTCAAAGTTCGTGAACTTCTCTCATCACAGAAACTCAGTAAAGTTGAAAAAAGGGAAAAATTCTAAACAAATTATTGAATCATTTAAGTAGTTTATGATATGTTTTTGTATACAGACACGTTTAATCATTTCTTATTCACAATATATATATGTGTACAGTGTATCGAGTGTGCTACTTACATCTACACTCAATTGTTGTGACTGAAATATAAGATATTATAATTTAATGTGCTGACGTGTTTCCTTCGTTAGAAAAAAAAAACATATCTTTACCATCGCTATCATCTAAACTGTGGGACTTCCGTTTCTAAGATGGTGGATCTAGTCCACGTTCTCTCGATCGCCGCAGAAAGTGCATTGGATATCTGATTAATTTCAGTTCTCCATTGCGCTCCTATGCGTTAAATTCAGGATGATGATCTACTTATTACATCTGCGCCGATAAAACAAAGTCGTACGCCGGCAATATATCAATGCCACCTTCCATCGTCTAGGCTTGTTCTGCGCCTTACGTCACATTGGTGCTGTTCATGACCGTTAATTGATTTGCTTCACGCAAGTTATTTCCATGTTACTTATTAATGTGAAATGCTTCGTCAGCAGCAGTTTTATCTCTTTGGGGAATTTGCACCGTATTATGTTCGTCGTGGGCTACATTCACTAGAGTAATCAAGAATCTAAAGGGCGCGTCATTGCTGTGCTGGCGACATTGTTATGTGTGCTACGTCATCGTAATGGCTCATTATAATTGGAGTCAACAACGATGGCCTAACATCATCAAGCGCTATACATTTTAAAAGAAATATGAAGATCATCACTTTCAGGAGGACGTGAACTTCCGGTATATGGTGGATAGGCGGCAGGAACCATTGCATGCTACGCATGAAAAGTGTTCCTTGTTGCAGTTTCCTCATATTCCAAATCCATGGGGGACTGGTTGGTCTCGAGGCAAGACGCCGGCCTCGGGACAGAGGGGTGTGGGTTCAAATGTCGGCTACACCGTTTGGGATTTTTATTTATGATTTCTCTCTGCGACAACCACCCCTGGTCTCAGCAGCGAGACCCGGCTTGAAACGTCAGTTACTCTTCGACAGAAAAAAACATGAGTAACTCCGAAGTCGGAGTTATCTGCCTGTGCGGCTAGGGACCCCTGTGCACACGGCTGCCAGTGAAAAATGGATTAGCACGCAAAATTCAGTTCCTAGTCTCTAGGGACTTCGTCAGAGTTGAAATCTGGTGAACGCAACAACAACAACATATCTAAACTGTGAATGCATGTTTTGTCTGTTGATGCGTTCATGTAAAACAGGCAAACACAATCTACTACTGATATTATTGTAAAATATGATTATTGCCTTCAGTTTCTCATTTCAACTGCTATACATTTGATGGCTTACTGAACTAAAGGGATGGTATCCGCAGACCTCACTACATGTGTTCTGACAGGTCTGTACTCGGGATTTTCCTCTTCATCGTTTTATTTTCAGAGACTTATGAACGTTATATTGTTCTACCTGCCAGGTTTGATGTTGCATTCTGTCATATCTTTAAATATTTCCAGACAGTATATGTACCTATCATATAGGCTCTGAGTTTTATAAGACCTTAACTGTTAATTTTTTTTCCTTAACGTCTTAAAGATGATAAATTATTACTCTCAAAAACACCCATTTTAACTAGTGGCGCTGTGGTTAACGCAATTCGTTGTCAAACTGAAGATGTGTTATTCAAATGATAGATGGGGATTGTTAATTTTCTGAAGCTAATTGCTTCTCAGAATCCAACCTACCTCTTTAATTGGAAACCAGGGATGTTCTTTCGGAAGGAAAGTAGTGAAGAAGGAAATGTACCACCCCTTCCTGTTGAGTCCGAACCTTGTTCAATTGAGCCACTCAACTTCGTTATCCAAAGTCAGTTGTTATGTCTCCTCACACTTCGTTATCCAAAGTCAGTTGCTATGTCTACTCATACTTCGTTATCCAAAGTCAGTTGCTATATCCCCTCACACGTCGTTATCCAAAGTCAGTTGCTATGTCCCCCCACAACTTCGTTATCCAAAGTCAGTTGCTATGCCCATTCATGTTTCGTTATCCAAAATCAAGTGTTATGTTCCCTCGCAATTCATAATCCAAAGGCAGTTGCTAAATCATATGAAACTTCGTTATCTAATGCCAGTTGCCATGTCCCCTCACTTTTGGTTACCCACAGTCAGTTGCTATGTCCCCCCACACTTCGTTATCCAAAGTTGGTTGCTATGTCCCCCCACACTTCGTTATCCAAAGTCAGTTGCTATGCCCATTCATGTTTCGTTATCCAAAATCAAGTGTTATGTTCCCTCGCAATTCATAATCCAAAGGCAGTTGCTAAATCATATGAAACTTCGTTATCTAATGCCAGTTGCCATGTCCCCTCACTTTTGGTTACCCACAGTCAGTTGCTATGTCCCCCCACACTTCGTTATCCAAAGTCAGTTGCTATGTCCCCCCACACTTCGTTATCCAAAGTCAGTTGCTATGCCCATTCATGTTTCGTTATCCAAAATCAAGTGTTATGTTCCCTCACAATTCATAATCCAAAGGCAGTTGCTAAATCATATGAAACTTCGTTATCTAATGCCAGTTGCCATGTCTCCTCACTTTTGGTTACCCACAGTCAGTTGATATGTCCCATTACACTTTAAAAAAAATCAAAAGTCAGTTGCTTGTCCCCTCACACTTTGTTATCCAACGTCAGGTGGTATGTTCCCTCTTACATTTCGTAATCCAAAGTCAGTTGCTATGTCCATCACATTTCGATAACCAAAATGCTGTGCCATGACTATCCTCTCCTCACACTTCTTCATCCAAAGCGAGGTACTATAGGTAATTTCCTTATCCACAGTCAGGTACTATGTCCACATACGCTTCGTTATGCACAGTCAGGTACTATGTCCACTTACGCTTCGTTATCCACAGTCAGGTACTATGTCCACTTACGCTTCGTTATGCACAGTCAGGTACTATGTCCACTTACGCTTCGTTATGCACAGTCAGGTAATATGTCCACTTACGCTTCGTT
Source organism: Megaustenia siamemsis (assembly GCA_032433765.1). Classification (NCBI taxonomy): domain Eukaryota; kingdom Metazoa; phylum Mollusca; class Gastropoda; order Stylommatophora; family Ariophantidae; genus Megaustenia; species Megaustenia siamemsis. The sequence goes on along the minus strand of JAVIAB010000101.1, from coordinate 42,099,131 downwards.
ATGCACAGTCAGGTACTATGTCCACTTACGCTTCGTTATGCACAGTCAGGTACTATGTCCACTTACGCTTCGTTATGCACAGTCAGGTACTATGTCCACTTACGCTTCGTTATATAAAGTCCGGTGCGATGTTACTTAATACTTCGTTATCTAAAGTCAGTTGCTAAATCCCTCACATTTCGTTATAAAAAATCTGGTGCCATATCTTCTCACACTTTTTATCCAAAGTTAGGTGCTATGTCCGCTCACACTTCATTATCCAAAATCAGTTGCTATGTCCCTTCACACTTCGTTATTCACGGTCAGTTGCTATGTCCCCTCACACTTTGTTCGCCAAGCTAAGTTGCTATGTCCCCTCACACTTTGTTATCCAAAGTCAGTTTCTGCTTTCCCTCGCATTTCGTTATCCAGAATCAGGTGGTATGTCCTCTCACACTTCGTTATCCAAAATCAGTTGCTATGTCCCCTCACACTTTCTTATCTAAAGTCAGTTGCAATATACACTCACATTCCCTTATCCAAAGTCAGTTGCTATGTCCCTCAAATTTCGTTATCCAAAGTAAGTTGCTTTGTTCCATCACATTTCATTATCCAAAGTCAGTTGCTATGTCCCCTCACACTACATTATCCAAAGTCAGTTCCTATGACCCCTCACACTTCGTTATCCAAAATCAGGTGCTATATCCCCTTACACAAGATTATACAACGTATATTGCTATGTCCCTCATATTTCGTTATCTAAAGTCAGTTGCTATTTCCCTCACATTTCCTTATCCAAAGTCAGCTGCTATTTCCCTCACATTTCCATTTCCAAAGGCAGTTGCAATGTCCATCCGCGCTTCATTATCCAAAAGTCAGTTGCTTGTCCACTCACATTTAGTTATCCAAAAACTGGTGCCATGTCTTCTCACATTTCTTTATCCAAAGTTAGTTGTTGTGTCCCCTCACACTTCGTTATCCAAAGGCAGTTGCTATGTCCCATGTAACTTCGTTATCTAATTTCAGGTGCCATGTCCCCTCGCGTTTATTTATCCACAGTCAGTTGCTATGCCCCATCACACTTTGTTCTCCAAACTCACTTGATATGTCTCATCACACTTTTTTGTATCTAAAGTCAGTTGCAATATCCCCCACGCTTCATTATCCAAAGTCAATTGATTGTCCCCTAACACTTTGTTATCCAACGTCAGCTGCTATGTCCCCTCACAATTTGTAATTCAAAGTAAGTTGCTTTGTTCCATCGCATTTCGTTATCCAAAGTCAGTTGTTATGTCCCCTCACACTTCGTTATCCAAAATCAGGTGCTATATCCCTCACACTTCGTTATAAAAAGTATGTTGCTATGCCCATCATATTTCATTATCCAAAGTCAGTTGCTATTTCCCTCACATTCCCTTATCCAAAGTCAGTTGCTATGTCCCATTAAATGACGTTATCTAATGGCAGGTGCCGTGTCCTTTCACGTTTCGATATCGACAGTCAGTTGCTATCTCCACTCACACTTTGTTCTGGAAACTCAGTTGCTATGTCCCCCACGCTTCTTTATCCAAAGTCAGTTGCTATGTCCCCTCACACTTTGTTATACAAAGGCAGTTGCTTTGTTCCCTCACATTTCGCTAACCAAAGTCAGTTGCTATGTCCCTCGCACTTCGTTATCCAAAATCAGGTGTTAAATCCCCGCACACTTCCTTATACTTCCTTATCGAAAGTATGTTGCTATGTCCAGTCACACTTCGTTATCCAAAGTCATTTTGCTTTGTCCTCTCACACTTTCTTATCCACAGTCATTTGCAATATGCACTCAAATAGCGTTATCCAAAGTCAATTGATCTGTCTCCCCACACTTAGGTATCCAAAGTCAGTTGCTATGTACCCTCGCACTTCTTTATCCAAAGCCAATTGCTACGTCCCTCACATTTCGTTATCTAAAGTCACTTGCTTTGTCCCTAATATTTCGTTCTCAAATGTCAGTTGCTAAGTCCCCCCACACTTCGCTATCTAAAGTCAGTTGCTATGTACCTTCACATTTCGTTATCAAAAGTCAGTTGCTATGTCCCCTCAAACATTGACATTGTTATTTAAAGTCAGTTCTTATGTCAACTCACACTTCATTATCCAAAGTCAGTTGCTATGTCCCTCGCATTTCGTTATCTAAAGTCAGTTCACATGTCCCTAATATTTCGTTATCTATAGTCAGTTGCTATAATATATACCTCATGTCTCGTTATCTAAAGTCAGTTGCTATGTCCCCTCTCACTTCGTTATTTAAAATCATTTGTTATGTCCCCTCACACTTCGTTAACCAAAGTCAGTTGTTATGTCCCCTTACACTTCGTTATCCAAAGTCAGTTGCTAATTTATTACATTTTCGCTTATCTTTACACTTATTGTATTATCCAAACTAAATGAAATATATATGCTAGTGATGTAATAAAGAACATGTATAATACATATAGTATTCATTATTTATGCGGGCACGTCACTTGAAGATCATTTTACTTACGCCGTATTTCTCTTTCAACACATTAATAATCTGTGAAGACAAAGAAATGTACTTCAGAACAATTAAAATGACAGCAACTGCATTACCGTGTTCTTCTTCGTTACTGTCATTAACTCTTTGGGGATCAAAAGAGCTATAGTTTCCATTTGTTGACAACAGTGATCAATGTCAAGTCGCAGTGGATTACAGATTTCATCTGACTGATCTTCTACCGAGGACAGTCGTTCTGATGTATGTGTCCAGCATCGCTTGGCTGCTAAATTTACCCTTCGTCAATTGGGTTACGAATATTTTTTTTTGCTTTTTGTAAATTTGCTTAAAAAGAGAAAAAATTACATCGGCACATTTTTCAATAGTAAACCAAATATTTGTATTGAGATCTAGCCATATTCCCGCTATGGGACTCTTCAGATACGATGGTATTTTTAATTCCTAGTTTCTATTATTGTTGACTGGTCATTGCATAATATCCCTTATATGAATTTCAAGATGTGTTATATACGCTTATTGCTTGATTCCAAATGTTGCATTGAGAATTGTAAAAAGCCTCTTGACTGGACACGACTAGTGACCTCACGTTATCTCCCTTCTGTGGTACTCCGTGGCAGTGTCTTTCCTGCAAGGTCGGACTTCTAAATAAATGTTCACTACATGCACAAACACAAGTCAAGACAGGGACATATTGAGATTATATGATGGTTCAACTATTCTTATTAATAAACAAGAAAACAATATCGCAGCCTTCAAATATTTGTTGTTTTTTTTTTATAAAAAAATAACCGTAACTTAAAGTGGGAAACAATAGAAGAGTTATATGGCTGGAAGAATAAACATGGACACCTTTGAAATGAATTTAGTTTTCATCTTCTGATATTACTCTTTTGTTAACATTACGGTGGCAACCATTGTTTGTTGATACACACAGTGAAGTAGTAATGCAGACAGCATATTATAGGTATCTCTACGTGGTGCTGATTGCTGTAATTCTATGCATTTTGTAAGGCATTACCATTTACTTTTTAAACATTCATTTCATTTATTTTATAAGTATTTTATTTTCCTATTTGGATAATGGCGCCAATCAACCACTAATATCTTCAGTAATAAACAAAAGACGATGGCCATATGTTGGACATGTGATGAGAAGAGATAATAACCGAATAGCAAGGCAAGCCCTCATGTGGCAAACAACATGTAAGAGGAAAAGAGGAAGACCTAGAGAGACACTGAGAAGAACACTGCTGAGAGAGGCAAGGGCAGCAGAAATCGACTTCCTCAATGAGATAGAGCTGCTTGCACAGAACAGAGACAAATGGCGATATTTGATAAAATATCTTTAAAAGAATTGAAAACTGCTAGAACAAAAGTTCAGATAAGAGGAGTATCTTGTTCTACGCCCTATGGGCCGGCTACGGCTCGAAATGTCAATAGATAGATAGATAATGGTTTGGCCTACAACAACGTGCATTTAGACAAGACAGACCGTGAGCTGGTAGTGAGTTATACAGATCTGATGCGAGTCCGTATCACATACCGTTATATTATGGAAGGAGAGGTCCATTATCCAAGCGGTGATTCTACAAAATGAGTCAGAATTTAGAAGACAACAACAGACGATCTGAACGGTGAATGTAAAGCTTGTTTCCGGACTAAATTATCGATATATGGTGTCTGTAGTAACTAACTAAATGTCTTACTCACATCCACTTCTTGTATGGATCTTATTACTTACATCGTCTACCTCTGTTATAATCTGAAATAGAAAATACACTTTCTTTACTTTAGAAATTACTTCTCACATAAGTAACCTATCACTCATTAAAAGTATCAAGGAGTATGATAATTTGCAGTGGAATATTAATATGTTAACACTACCACTTTATTATTAACCCCCGTTTTAATTGGCTTAATATAAGTATGGTGTGCATGTTCTTTGTTAGTGTTTTTTTTGTGTACGACCATAAATGAGATTACATATGAGAGACAGTTATCACTACTATTGTCCAACAAGTAAATAACTTGCAAAACGAGCACAATACAATACAATCTTCATCCCAAAGTGTTGCTACCAATGCCACACCAGGAGCCTAGATGCAAGAACAAAAAGAACAATAACCTCTAATAAGATGAAATGTGTTAGACGAATGACAGGAAACAGTCTGAGAGATAAGATCAGAAATGAAGAACTTGGGAAAAATGCTAGGAATAGCTCCCGCCATAGAATATATATAAAAAAAGAACAGATACAATTGTTTGACCGCGTGACAAGGCATCATCAACATCATCGAGTACCGGGCGTGCTGGCGTAGGTGATCATGTCTCTCCACAACTTTCGATCTCAACAGTTATTTATCATTTCTGTTGTTAACTCTCTGCCAAGCTATTATCTTAAGCTGTTTGACATTTTTTTCTCTTTGCTTCCCTCTATCTCTTAGTCCCTCAATTTCCCCAGTTGTTACAATATATTCCAGTTCTCTGCTCATTACATGGCCAAAAAATGATAATTGTTTCTTCCTAATATTGAAAATTAGCTCTTGTTTTACTTTAGCCTCTTTCAAAACGTTTTCATTACTCTTCTTAGCCGTCTATTGTATTCTCACATTCTTCTGTAAAACCACATTTCTACAGACTCCAGTGATTTTCTTGTCTGTTTTCCTATTCTCCATAATTCACATCCATATGTTAGGACTGGCTCTACATAACATTTAAGAACTCTTTTTTCTTGTTTCTATTGTCAAAATTGAATTGCATAGTATCTTCCTCATTTTTTGGAAAGCTGCTTTTGCCTGAGCCATTCTGCATCTGACCTCTTTTGTACATCTTCCGTCTGAGGTTAACAAAGTTCCCAAATATTTACATTCATTTACCTGTTTTAATATTGTTTTATTTGTCTTTATTTTGCACTGAGGTGATGTCTTTTTCGTTGTTGTTACCATTACTTCTGTCTTTTTGCTATTAAGGCTGAGTCCTTTATTTTTGCTTTCTTCCACTATAATGCCTAATATTTCTTGTAACTCATTTTCACTCTTAGCGATTAAGACTGTTTCATCAGCATAACTTAGATTCTTTACATTATGACCTCCAATTGTTATTCCAGTTATGCCCCTTATGAATCTTAAAATAATCTATCTATACATATTAAACAGATCTGGTGACAGCACACAACCTTGTCTAACACCCTGTTTTATTTGTTGAAACATTCACAATTGGTTTCCAGTTCTTACGGCCGCTGTTTGTTGCTAGTACATATTCATTATTATTCTTAGATCTTTGCTGTATACGTTCCAAAATTTTTGATTATTTCATGGTGCTTTATTTTTGTCAAATGCTTTAGTATAATCAAGGAAACATAGATACAGATCTGTTTTCACCTCTATGGCTCTTTCTCCTAAAGATCGTATGATGTATATGGCATTGTTTGTTCCTTTATCTCTAACAAAACTACACTGTTTATCGCTAATTTCTGGACTGATTTTGTTTCGCACTCTTCGCATGATGATTCGTAGTAATATTTTAGTCATGTGTTACATAAGGCTTATTGTGCTATGATCATCGCATTCAATCGCACCTGTTTGTTTTGGTAGGGCTATGAATATTGATTTGAGCAGATCGTCTGGTATATATCCGCTGTTGTAGATATCATTCAATATTTTTGTTATTATTTCTGCTCCAAAATCACCCATTGCTTCAATCTCCTATTTAGTTATCTGGTCCAGGAGCTTTTCCTGCTTTCATATTGCGCAAGGCGTCTTCCACTTCTTCTTTGAGTATTTCTGGTTCTTTTCCATTATCCTTAATATTTACTTCTTTGTAATCTTCATTATAACGATCTTTAATGTATTATGTACATCGTTCCCTTATGCTTTCTTGTTCAATCAACAGTTCTCCTTCCTTTGATCTTAAACTTCCAGTTTTTGATTGCTTTTTTCTTCCTGTTAATTCTTCAAGTTTTTGGTATATAGCTTTGGTATCGCCTTTTTGTTGCATTTCAACGTCTTTGCATCTCTGTTTTAGCCTTGCATCTTTTGGTTCATTGCATTTTATTACAATTACTATATTTAGTATCTTATGTTCACTAACTTACTTTAGCTATAGCTTTTCTCATACCGCGTTGTGTGGGCTAGAAATAAAGAAAATCAAAACTGAATGAAATAATTAGATTATTTATTGTGTCTAAACATATATGCAAAATTTCAAACGAGATAGATTTTTTAGCATTTTCCAAACAATGCTTGCATGTTGGTGAGCCTGTATATGAAGGGACAAAACAAAATACAGCCTTTTGTTGATCTGCTCACAGCCAATTTCAAAGCTGCTTTTACTCCCTTTCAAAATATTTCCATCGATGAAATGATTATTCGATTCAAAGGAAAGTGGAAGTACAAGCAGTTCAATGCGACAAAGCCAAGACAAAACATATGATTTCATACAGCGACAAGGAACGCAGATGTAAGGTTTGTAGCAAACCTAGTGCCCCAAGACAGACTAATTTTGTGTGTGAAGGATGTGATGATAGGCCGCATCTACATCCAAAACACTGTTTCAAACTGTGGCACACAAAGGCCACATTCAGACTTGTCAATAAATTAATTAAAATGCTGCGGCATATATTGTACATCAACTTTAAATTTAATATATTTACCCGTGTAATATATTTAGTTGACTGCCACACCCCCCTTCTTAAGTACAAAAAAATGTCACATAAAAATGACATACCATGAAGATTTGTGTGTAATGTGCAAACTAGTTTCCGTAGGATAGTGAAACTTTCCTAATTTGTTCAGAAGTGGATATATTTACTTGGAAACACATTTCCAGCACTTTTGGATTACAATGTACACCCATTTTGGGTAGGTGAGTACTAATTTTTATATTTAAATTTTTTTTTTTAAATTTTAATTATTAATTGCTTAAATTCTTATCCTTCAATTTGTTCCCAAAATAGTGTTCTGATTATGAATCTGTGTCCTTTTCCCTTCAATTTGATGCCTAATTTATATGTATATGACTTTTTATAGTGAAAATATGACAGATTTAGTGAAAGAAGTAATTTTCAGAAAAAAAAACTGTGGCAAAACAGTAGTGACTGGGTAGAAAAACTATGGTCATTAAGAGTTAATAAGTCAAAAGAGATGTCTGAGGAAATAGAAGCATCTAGAACTTGATAGCGTTTACAATGATAAATTCAGTTTCTCCAATCAATAACATTTCAATTCCTTAGTGTAAAACCATGTTTTTCGTTTTGTCTTCAGTTATATTGTTTTCTTTATTATCATTTTTTTAAACATATTAATATGGTTGCACACATCTTTACATTTAATAAACGTTGTTTAACACTGTAATGCACAATTTAACAACATGTTAACTCCACATCATATGCCAAGTTGTTTGCAGGGTTCACACTATTATCAACCACATCTTCACATTGCTCAACAAGTCTACACTTTGATCTCGGTTCCAGTAAAATAATAAGTTATTTTTCTTGTAGTTGAAATCATTGGACGCACTGGTGCTGAAACCATCAATCTCAATCTTCAGATTTATAAATCTGTTACAGGAAAATATTTCTCTTAGAAAAATTCCGTTTTATCAGACCTGCGTTCTCAGTTTTGTTATTAAAGAGAAATGGGAAATGGGCATTCTATGCTCATCAGGAACATCAATTCAAGGGAGTCCACTTTCGCTGACTACTATAACCCATCTACATACACAACACGATGATGCTCCATATCACAGACGCAATATTAATACAAGTTATACGTTAGCTTCATATTTAAAATGTTTATAGTTCCCTACATTTTATCAGTTCAAGAAGACATATATTAAGATGAATCTAATCAATCACTATCATGTAAACTTACACAAATGCACGTATACGAAATAAAAAAAGCAACAGTGAGTTTTCATATTGTTTAAAAACAAAATAACAAACAAGAAACAACTAAGCAGAACTAGTTCGTTATAGACTAATTCCAATATTGACAAACTAGCAGTGACTGTGGCTGTTTACATTTATATTGATCGCCTAACCCAAAGAATGTCCAGCAATAAGTGAACTGGGTCTGGTCCAGTTCAGGGCAGACAACTCATGTACTATGTTTTATATATTACGATTCCACAATTTATTTGTTTAATCTCCATTTTGCCGCACTCTGTTGCATTTCCCGTCATGTCATCATCATTAAGTGCCGTCTTCGCATCGACTGTTGGCTTCAGTGGGGCGCTATTTAGCTCCGTCTCTTGATTTGATAGTGCAGGTTGTCATAGACTGACTTGCCCAACTTTTGATGTGACTCATCCATGTTAGTCTTGGTCTGTCTCTTGATTTGTTAGTGCATGTTTTCATAGACTGACGTGTCCATCTTGTGATGTTACTCATCCATGTTAGTCTTGGTCTGTCTCTTGATTTGATAGTGCATATTGTCATAGACTGACGTGTCCATCTTTTGATGTTATTCCTCCATGTTAGTCTTGATCTGTCTCTTGATTTGATAGTGCATATTGTCATAGACTGACGTGTCCATCTTTTGATGTTATTCCTCTATGTTAGTCCCGCCATGTTAGTCCCGCCGTGTTACTCCCCCATGTTAGTCCCGCCATGTTAGTCTCGCCAAGTTAGTCCCGCCATGTTACTCCCCCATGTTAGTCCCGCCATGTTAGTCCCGCCATGTTACTCCCCCATGTTAGTCCCGCCATGTTAGTCCCGCCATGTTAGTCCCGCCATGTTACTCCCCCATGTTAGTTCCGCCATGTTAGTCCCGCCATGTTAGTCCCGCCATGTTAATCCCGCTATGTTAGTCCCCCATGTTAGTCCCGCCATGTTAGTCCCGCCATGTTAGTCCCGCCATATTACTCCCCCATCTTAGTCCCGCCATGTTAGTCCCGCCATGTTAGTCCCGCTATGTTACTCCCCCATGTTAGTCCCGCCATGTTAGTCCCGCCATGTTAGTCCCGCCATGTTAGTCTCGCCATGTTACTCCCCCATGTTAGTCCCGCCATGTTAGTCCCGCCATGTTACTCCCGCCATGTTATTCATCCATGTTAGTCCCGCCATGTTAGTCCCGCCATGTTAGTCCCGCCATGTTAGTCCCGCATGTTACTCCCCCTGTTAGTTCCGCTATGTTAGTCCCGCTATGTTAGTCCCGCCATGTTAGTCCCGCCATGTTAGTCCCGCCATGTTAGTCCCGCCATGTTAGTCCCGCATTGTTACTCCCCCATGTTAGTTCCGCCCTGTTAGTCCCGCTATGTTAGTCCCGCCATGTTAGTCCCGCCATGTTAGTCCCGCATTGTTACTCCCCCATGTTAGTTCCGCCCTGTTAGTCCCGCTATGTTAGTCCCGCCATGTTAGTCCCGCCATGTTACTCCCCCATGTTAGTCCCCCCATGCTACTCCAGCCATGTTATTCCTCCATGTTAGTCCCGCCATGTTAGTCCCGCCATGTTCCTTCCCTAATTGTTGGCGGCTTTCAGTAACGAAGCGTCTTTCAGACCAGACATGTTTTTGTTTTCGAAATACTGCTGGTTCGTCGTAAAAACTACGATTGTTTCGTGAGATTGAAATTCAGTACTGTTAAGTAGAAGTTAATTTATTTCATTTTTCTGCGTGTTATGTGTGTTCTCATAGTATTATAAAAGAGAGTATTAAGTTGGCAGCCTATAGCAAAATGTGGGTAAAGTTTCATCAATAATTGTAAAATGGCCCGTACAGAACAACCGGTGAGCAATTAGTTGAATTCTGCGTCGGTGTTTTTTTACAATGTGTATCTCCAACACGCCTGACAAATACGGTAAACAAATTGTGACGCTTGTACATGCACACAGTTTTGTTGATGACACACTTAATATTCTCTTACTATGTGTGTTTAACGTTCTGGTCGTTCCATATATTTTTGTTGATGACATGTCCGCTATTTGGCGACTATGTTTGTATAATACGTTGGTCAAAGTTAACGTATTGCTTTGACGAAGATATACAATCAAATAAAAATGATCACTGTTCAATGTGATACGGATATACCTTAGACTTGCATGGTTAGAAAATTAACGTAACTTACAGTAAAATCTCATGTTTAGGTCACACGGTTTAATATTTTCCTACATTTATATAACAAACAACGATTTGTGCAAAATGCAGACTACCTTTGTATTTAAATATTATACAATATTAAGGTCGGTGAATAAATAAAAGTTAATACCCAAAAAATTACTAAAATTCATCAAATAGTTTTCGAGATGATTGATAAACTATGTGGGCACGAATTTCTGAACGAATTATAGGTATTTATAAAACATCACAAACAAATGAAAAGACGATTAGAGGCCACAGAGATGGGATTTCTCAGAAGAATGTTGAAAGTTACCTGGACAGATAAAAAGACCAATGAGGAAGTTCTCAAAGAGGCCAACACAAAAAAGGAGCTCTTAAAAAAACATCAGAAAGAAGCAATCAGCATTTTTTCGGGCACATCATGAGAAGAGGAAAGTTGGAATACTTGGTTACAACTGGCAAAATAAAAGGAAAGAGAGATCGCGGACGAAAAAAGAAAGAAAATATTGGATAGCTTGGTGTCATGGCATGGAAAACAGTCAACAACAGAACTGATACGATGCACTGTAGATAGAAGATAGTGGAGGGACATGATCGCCTACGCCAGCCGGCATAGTACATGATGATGATGATAAAACATCAAAAAGAAACAATCAACATTTTTCTGGAAAATCATAAGAAGAGGAAATTTGGAATACTTGGTTACAACTAGCAAAATAAAAGGAAAGAGAGATCGCGGACGAAAAAAGAAAGAAAATATTGGATAGCTTGGTGTCATGGCATGGAAAACAGTCAACAACAGAACTGATACGATGCATCGCAGATAGAAGATTGTGGAAGGACATGATCGCCTACGCCAAGCGGTATGGCACATGATGATAGGTATCTAGGTCGGATTAAATGTGCGCATGAACCAAAATTACAGATCAGCTGCTCTCTACAAATGCTATTGTAAATTATTACTAATTATTGTAAATACTTTAGAATAGACTACATACATGACAAAAGGGAAATGTTAATACAATTATGTGAAGAAAACAGGCTGATAATATGAAACACCTTCTTTGAGAAAGAGAAAAGGAAATTATACACTGAGATAAGCCCTGGGGATTGGAAGGGGAATCAAATAGATTACATAACGATAGAAGACAGATTCCGGAACAGCGTCAATAAAGCCAAAACCTATCCAGGAGCAGATATTAATTCAGATCACAATTCTGTAATAATTAAAATGAAAATAAAATTAAAGAGAAACAAACAAAAGACCAATTCAGCAATACCAATAGATATAACAGCTGTAAATCAGAAAGATGTTAAAAAAACTTTATACAGTACAAGTAAAGAACACATGTCAGAAGAAGTTGCTAGAAGAAGGGATTAAGCTGTACAGAAGCCAAAATCCTGAAGAAAAAGCCACAACCAAATTGCTATGCATAAAAAACTGCATGCACGAATCTTGTGACACCTTAAAAAAAAAGAAAATAACAAAAATGGAACACTGACATCTTAGAAAAACATGGAATAAAGAATACAAGCGAAGAACACTGCCATATACAAGGAAATTGATAAATAAATACGCAAAATGTGCAAAAAGGCAAAAGAGGATTGACTCAACCAAAGATGTATAGAAGTCAAAACTATGGAAAGTAAACAAAATTTAAGAGGAATGAACACAGAAATAAAGAGAATGACTAATAAAGACAAAAAAGATGTAGGAAATGGCTGTTTTGCAAATAAAGAGGGAATAATGCTAACAGACAACACATATATAATCGATAGATGGCAGGAATATATAACACAATTATTTCATGACGAAATGGACAAAAACCATTTATAAAATGTACGTCCAGCTATAAAATCATGAAATCTGAAGTAGAAAAAGCTATAAAAGCAATGAAAACGGGAAAAGCAGCAGGACCTGACAATATACAGATAGAGATGATACAGGCACTAGAGGATTTTGACACTGAAGTGATCACAGACATATGCAATGACATATACCGCACAGGATACATACCAAATGAACTAAAAACATCAACTTTTATAGCATTGCCTAAAAAGAATGGTGCAGTTGAATGCAGCGATTTTAGAACAATAAGCCTAATGAGCCAGGTAACCAACATTTTACTAAAAGTTATACAAGGAAGGATTCAGAATAAAATTAATAATGAACTATATGAGCAGCAATTCGGATTTAAAAAAAAAACAGTGGGACAAAAGAAGCCATATTTAGCATGAGGACATTGATTGAAAAATACATAGAAGAAAAACAAACCAATATATGCCTGCTTCATAGAATACACCAAAGCTTTTGATAGAATACACCATAAGCAACTTATAGACTGTCTAAAAGATATGAATCTGGCCGATACAGACATACGACTAATATATAATTTGTACTGGGAGCAAGCAGCAATAACAAAATATAACAAGGATAACTCTACACCCATTGATATAAAAAGAGGAGTAAGACAAGGATGCATCCAATCACCAAGCTTGTTCAATCTATACACTGATCAAAACTTTAAAATCATCACAGAGATGCCAGATTCCTAAACATTAAGGGAAAGATAATCAATAACCTAAGATGCACTTGTTTCAGATTTGTCTTCGCACTATTAGTCTCATGAGCCATATGACTAAAAGACACAGCAGCTAATAAATGTAATATTGTAAGGGAAAATACAAGGCAAAAGAGGCAGATGCAGACCAAGACTAAAATTGACGAGTAACATCAAAAGATGGTTAAGTCAACCTATGACAATCTGGACAGAGTGGAATGACGCTCCATGGTAGGCAACCTTCGATGCGGAGACGGCACTCAATGACGATGAGACTACTTCAAATAATAATACAATTATCAAATTAATGTAACTTAATTCTGTAGTAAGTGCTTCAGGATGATGTATTAACTTAATTCTGTAGTAAGTGCTTCAGGATGATGTATTAACTTAATTCTGTAGTAAGTGCTTCAGGATGATGTATTAACTTAATTCTGTAGTAAGTGCTTCAGGATGATGTATTAACTTAATTCTGTAGTAAGTGCTTCAGGATGATGTATTTTAAGAAAAACAAAAACATTCTGGAACTATTGTTTACCGAGATAGTACGATCATTTGTGACTTTGCTAAAACATGGGACAAAATTAAATATTCTATAGCCAAGTCCTGTATTCTCGATCACTCTGCTTAGACTAACCCTTGTCTTATTCCCCGTGATTCGAAACGTCCTGATATTTTGGTGATTGGTTGATTGCGTTCGCCCGATAAATAAAGTATTTATTAGAGTATCGTGGTAGACTAGAATATTCCTCTTCATCATCCGCCCTTAAAATGACGCAGTGGACGTGTCTGCGCTGTGTTGTGGTTTGCAGTATAACTGTTATATTTGCACCTTTCCGGCCAACACATCCGACTTCAGCACGACATTTTTGAGTACCGGGTTGTCTTCCCTCTTCGATCCCTGCACGCTTGGCCTGACTAGACAGGTTAGTCTGTTACTGGAGGCACCGCGGAGAGGTGGAGTAGGGTCTGGATGGTTTTGGTTCACCGATCCTGGCGCAAGCCATCAGCTGTGGGTCGCTGACAACTTCCAACTCTAGTGGTGGGGGCGCGTCTTCGCCTCTGATATCGTTCTGATATTTTTGAGGTAGAAAGTTGTTGGTCATCAACAGATGGATATCAAATTACTAAAAAACCTGAGTCATTGTTATTTTAAGTTGACATGCTTAATCCCGATGTTAGAAAAAAAAGATACTATTTTCACATATCATTTGAATATCTATCTATCTATCTATTGACCTTTCGAGCCGTAACAGGCCCATAGGGCGTAGACCAAGATACACCTTATCCTATCTAAATGTTTCGTTCTAGCAGTTTTCTTTTAAAGATATTTTATCAAATCTCGCCATCTGTCTCTGTTCTGTGCAAGCAGCTCTATCTCATTGAGGGAGCCGATTCCTGCCGCTCTTGCCTCTCTCATCAATGTTCTTCTCAGTGTCTCCCTGGGTCTTCCTCTTTTCCTCTTACGTGTTGTTTCCCATATGAGGGCTTGCTTTGCTATTCGGTTATTATCTCTTCTCATCACATGTCCAACATATGACCATCATCTTTTCTTTATTACTGAAGATATATATTTTTATTATTATTATATATATATACTCATTTGAATATACATCGACAATAAAATTAATGATATCAGGTTTAAAGTCATATAAGACTCGAGACAATATTCTCACATATCATTTAATATACATCGACAATAAAATGAATGCTATCAGGTTTAAGGTCATACATGACTAGAGACAATATTTTCACATTCGCTTCGCACACTAAATAACGGTACTGACACATTTTGCTTCAATAACATGAGTCTGCAATAGAAAATAATATAGTACATGGAAAGTTAAACGTCACTTCCGAGATAAACAGTATTTGTAGTGAGAAGGCTAGTCCCATTGATCACACACATTTTACATTGGCTTTCAAAATGTCCCGTTACTCTGCTTCATTTGCTAAAAATGTATGACTAAAATGAAATAATAATGATTCAATTTTAAACTGAGTACACATCTATACAGATTGTTTCAGTAATCATAATTAAACACATTTTAATTCATACGAAAATGACTTTCAAGTAAATTCGCAGTATATGCTGAAACCATATATATATATATATATATATATATATATATATATATATATATATATATATATGTTCCGTCTTATTTCGTATTATTGTTGCAGTTGTATATGGGATGCTGTTTGATTAAAATGTTTCTCTCGCGTTTGAATCTAACAATTATTGCACATGGAGATCTGACCGCACAATGAATAGGTATTGGTTTGACAAACCATTAGTTTTCTCTTCTTGAATGTGTCATTTGACAAGGTATAGAGGAAGGACACAGTCCAATTCGAAGTTAGATCAGACGTAAGACAGGGGTGAGTACTACCCCCCCTACTGTTTATTACATACATGGACCATATATGAAAGCTAGCCAACCCATCAGAGACAGAGGAGATCAACGAGCTTATATTTGCAGACGATCATGCACTAATACATGAAACAATAGAAGACCTACAAGAACACTTAAACAAACTCAAAATCTCAGGCACAAAATACAACATGAAAATCAACATCAAGAAAACAGAAGTCATGAATGTCGCCAAAAATCAACAGAACAGCAACATAACTATAGAAGGAAGACAACTAAAACAAGTAGGGGATTTAAATACAAAGTTTTGTGGTTTGTTGTGAATCATGGAGAATATACAAACAAAAAAGAACGCTAAATAAATGCAGATGACATATGATTTTTATAAGAATGTTTAAGAGACAATTTAGACTGCTAAAATCACAGTGAAGAGCAAAACCTTCATCTAAACATGCAGGAAACTAAGATAATGTCTATTGACAAAACAAACAGCCAACGCAAAATGGCCATCAACGGTAATGGAATGAACATTTAAGAAACTGTGAATAGCTGGGGCCTGTAGTAACTAACAATGGAGATGCCAGAAGAGATCAAAAATAGGTTAACAATAGCAACACACAAATTAAACGTCATGAAGAACATATTAAAATTACTGCAGAAATGTAACTGCTCGATAGCAATATATGGTCGTAAATCATGGACAATCTCGCAAACAGCAAGCAAGTAAATGGGCGTTTTTCAAATAATATGCTACAAGAAAAATCGTAAAATACATTGGACGCTGAAAGAGAACATTGAAGATATACTGACCAATTTAAATATTTAAAAATACTGGTTTATAAACACCTTTCAGCGGAGAAAGTATATAACGACTATGACCACGTCAAAAGACACAGTGGGCTGTGCGAAGGAACAATTATTGAAAGCGTGATTCCTGGGCAACGCATCGGGGGAAGATCGGGAATAAAGTGGTTTAAACACATCAATGAGAATTGAACATGGCAGCAGAAGAGGTGAGAGATCTGGCTAGAAACAAAGTTGCTTTCAGATGGGCGGTAGTGAATGAAAATGTCCCGTAAAGGACATGCGACCTCATAAAATATAAGTATAAAGTGGAGAGACAAAAACATCCTGTAGTGGGGCACACGTAATAAAGAAGGTGGATTACTATGCTCGCAAATAAATACATAAGATTATAAAACAAATGCAGTTAATGCAGTCTAATTATGTACAACATGTGTTAAGAAAATGTGGGCATGAAAGAGACAAAATGAAAAGCAGAAGTCCGGATAGATAGAGGTAGACAAAAGAGAAAAGATGTTGAATGAGATGAAGACGTGACACTTGAAATAATACAATTTAAAGCTGTTACACAGAGGACAAGATGGAAAGTCAAAGAGGATAATGATATCCAAAACCTCCCGGTTTGGACTATGAATAAATGCATCAGTTTAACCATATTATGTACACGTGTAACAAATGAAAAGACGATTAGAGGCGACAGAGATGAGATTTTTCAGAAGAATGTTGAAAGTTCCCTGGACAGCTAAAAAGACCAATGAGGAAGTTCTCAAAGAGACCAACACAAAAAAGCAGCTTCTAAAAAACATCAGAAAGAAACAATCAGCATTTTTCGGGCACATCGTGAGAAGAGGAAATTTTGATTATTTGGTTACAACTGGCAAAATAAAAGGAAAGAGAGATCGCGGACGACAAGGAGAGAAAATACTGAATAGCTTGGTGTCATGGCATGGAAAACAGTCAACAACAGAACTGATACGATGCACTTTAGATAGAAGATAGTGGAAGGACATGATCGCCTACGCCAACCGGTATGGCACATGATGGTGATGATAATAGTTTACCGTTCGGGTTTCAGTTTTACATGTTTCTCTATCTGCTTACATTACTCAATATCTGCTAACGTTCATTCTGTGAACCTGGCAACGTAGATTATAGAGATAGAGAAGAAAACGTGACACCGGAACGAACCATTTTTACTACTGATAGTACAGGCTATCGTTTATGATGTAACAAGCAATGTCGTTATATAGAAACATGTCACAAATTAATTGTGTAGAACTTCAGACATATGATAATTGCAATGTTTAATAAATTGATTGAAACATTGATTGAAGACTACATACAGTAATAATAAATAAATCATCAATCAAGACTGTTGTTATTCCTTAAACCTGAGTGTTCAGTTTGTGATATCGTCTTCAAGCATCTCATTATCATCATCATCATCATCATCTCAAATAAAACGTCCCCAGGTTTTATCAGAATATGTACCAATATATGAAATTATGATGACGTCTGTAAACACACATAACTGAAAGCTGTTGACATAGAAATTAGAGATGATCAACTGAAAGGTCTCTTTGTGAATTGGTTGTTTATGGGGACACACACTTTAAATGTGTTCCCTTGTCAACTCACTTTATTGACCACGGTGCTCCTTGTCTGCGTGTTATTATAACAATATGTGCATGGCTAAGATTTTGAACAAACAATTATAACGATTCACTATTTACATCCAACTTTAGTTATAGATCAAAGCACATACCTGTTTAGACACGTGTACAATCTAATATATGATATATCTCAATTTAATATCGAACGTACACTCACTTCTTGACAAGGTCATTAATGTTTGTGTATATTCCAACAAATAAGAGTAAAAGAACAAGTTTGTATTATTCGTTACATATACTGTTTACATACTTGACTATTTTGCGACTTGAGCAATGCGATGTAGTTTGTGTAATTGTCTACTATCAGCTTGGAATTGTATTGCTATTAACATTGTGTAGATGAGATTGCTATGTAAGATGTTGATTCCCATAATGTATGGATTCATCATTTATAATTTGATCTTTTTTTAATAGCGTATAATCGTTAGTCATTTAATATGCAGGACTGGTTAATGTAGTCGTTGAGGGGTCGCTGTTCACGCTGAATGCAAGAGCTCGAAACTCACTTGTCCTTGCCAGTTGACCAAGCTGGGAAAAAAATGGGTACCTAGCCTTTGGTCAGGGAAGAGTGCACTTGGCGCCCCCCCCCTCAAAAGATGTAACCACGTAACGGTGGAGGCTCTATGCTCCACTCAACTACCTCAGTTAAAATACTGCTATAATACACTTTTACATTATCTTTACTGAGTTATTTAGTCGACAGATGACCATCATTGTACCTTGAGGTACCAAACGGCGCAGTTTGCTATCGATAGAACCTACAATGTCAACTTAACCTCAGTCTCTGAGTCGAGGGATAACAAGGCGATGCCATCGAGTGAACGTTTAAGAAAAAGAACCATAACTCTATTAGTTGTATGATCTCATGTTGACTACATTTCTCAGTGTTTAGTGGGTGACTACCCCAGCACTTTGTTCATCTCGCAATCTCACTTTGCTTCCTGCACGTTTATTATGTCCAGCATCACCTGATTTGATTATATTCAGTAGTTTAGACTCAAGGCTTGCTGCCTGAATCACTGACTTGTACTTCATTCTGAGAGCGTTTGGTTATTTGGTTATGGAATGCCCCGGTATCATAGCAAACGAAATAAAATATATAATCACTCAACCGCCCGTGCCAGTGTAATCATCCGAATTAATATCTCATCTCCCAAGCAAAGAAGGGTAACTGTAGTCCCCATCGTAGCAGTTTTTTAGCACGCGCCAAAAGACAAAAGCGAAACCGCAGACAGTGAACACAGCCAACTGTTCCCTGTCATACGATATCATCATTCATCTGAGAATATTTACAATGACACTGTGATCATTTCATCATCATCGGGTGCCATCTCTGCAACGAAGGTTGGCTACCATGGCACGCCATTCTGCTCTATCTCTCGCTTTGACGGTGCAGGTTGTCATAGGCTGAATGTCCATCTTTTTATATTACTCGTCCATGTGAGTCTTTTTTCTGTTTCTGCCTCTTTTACCTTGTTATCAATTGCTCATCATTTATTCGAAACAAACCAACCCAGCAGGTCTGCTGCTCGTTCCTGACAGCTTACACCCAAGAGAGTTTGAGTCTGGCCTTCAAATGAAGCAGATTTATATAAACATTGACCATTAAAAAAATCCAACTGTCTTCTATCTTCCAGAAAATATTCATGGAAACTCCAAGAAAATAAAAGTTGGTAAAATGTGTCTCAATTAAACTATTGATTAATTAACTGTTAGACTTATATTTTCCTGGGGGACTGGTTGGTCTCGAGGCGAGACTCTGCCATCGAGACAGAGAGGTTGTGGGTTCAAATCCTGGCTGCACTAGTTGGGATTTGTATTTACAATTTCTCTCCGCGGCAAGCACCTTTGGTCTCAGCAGCGAGGGCCAGCTTGAAACGTCAATTACTCATCGACGGATCAAATATGAGTACCTCCGAAGACGGAGTTATCTGCATGTGCGGCGAGGGCCCCCTGTCCACGCGGCTGCCAGGGAAAAATGGTTAACACGCAAAATTCAGTTCCTAGTCTCTAGGGACTTCTTCATAGATAAAAGCTGGCGAACGAAAAAAAAAATATATTCCTGAAAATATTCATGGAATCACCGAGAAAGGAAAGGTTGGTAGCATGTGTCTTCAACAAAATTAATGAATACATTACTGTTAAATTTAATTCGACACACATCTAGGCAAGCACACAACTACATGATTACCCGTCCACTCACGCACGTACTTACAATATGCGTTATGAGGCCAATGATCACTTCTCAGCAGCAAATAAAACTAACAACATATGGCTACACATTTATAAATAAAATATTAAAAAGAAACAACCTATGTACGTCTTTCTCACGACCACTGTTATGTTTGCATTCTCAGTTCACTTTGATACACGCTGAAGAGTAAGTGTTACATTTTACTAGCACTCGTGACCATTCTTCATCAAATTCTACATTAACTTTTAAACAAATCAGTTAATGTCGTCGACCGGAACTATTCACAATAATCTTCTCTTCAACCGGCTATGTTTATGAATCCTCATCAGACAGGGAAGTGGATGTTGTGTGTCAGCGATAAATCGTCGGAGGTAGTCACGTGCTCGTGTCCCGTGCTCGATATAGTTTGTTTCTGTCTTCACTGGAAGGAAAGTCAACGGATTTACTTCGCATGCTCTGTATGTGAGCATCCTCGAATGACTTAAATAGCCTAGGATATTTTGTTTTCATTGTTTATATTTTCGCATGGCTAGAAATCAGCGTTGCCAACGCGTGCTCGTTTACATAAATGGTTATTGCCTGATATAAGAGCAAAGTGACGCTGCCCACAATCTAGCGGTGCATTTAATCTCGGTGTAACCAGAGCCTTCTAAACTTTCAAAACTGCTCGGTTACGATGTTCACGTTCCCGGTATAACCAGAGTCTTCTAAACTTTCAAAACTACTTGGTCACGATGTTCAAGTCCCCGGTTTAATCAATCTTCTAAACTTTCAAAACTGCTCGGTTACGATGTTCACGTTCCCGGTTTAGCCAGAGTCTTCTAAACTTTCAAAACTACTTGGTCTCGATGTTCAAGACCCCGGTGTAATCACAGGAAAACTGTGAGTTCGGTACATGGCCTTCAATTTTCAAATAAAGGGTGGGGAGTGGAGTGTGTGTAACAATGGGGGTGAAAATGTGTAACAATAGGATGAGTGAGTGATTCAGGAAAATGTGTAACAATAGGATGAGTGAGTGATTCAGGAAAATGTGTAACAATAGGATGAGTGAGTGATTCAGAAAAATGTGGAGATTTCACGGGGAGAGATGCGGAAATCAGCTCAGTTAGAATAACACATTCTCGGGATTTTGAGAGGCTTCAGTCAGAGGGGAAGCGGATGTAAGAAGGTTAGTGATTGGCTGAAGATGAAAGATATAGTCGAATTACAAGTGTAGGTAGTAGATATTTTACTCATACTGTAGGCCTGAGATGAGGGTTGCTGGAAGGCGGTTGCCATTATGACTTACCAACCTTCAAATGGGTCGTGCTAAGTGGTCATGTTGAGGATTTGCGAACTAGGAGTTCGCCATTGACTTAGTGTTAGTTGGACACGAGTGTGAGGATGTGCGAGCAATGAGCTCGCCGACTGATTCAGCTGTTGTGGAAGAGAAGAATATTGTCATAGTCGTTATGTGTGAGCAAGGATCTCGCTAGTAGTATAGGTGGTTGTGAACCCTATCTAAAAAGTGCACGCACATGCACCGAAAGACAATAGATTTGGCACCAAAACCGCACGAAACTGGCACCAAATCCGTGCAAAAGTCCGATAATCGGCTTATTATCTCGGTGGTCGTGACGGTAATCGGCTTATCTCGGTGGTGTGCGTTGGTGCGTGACGATCGGTGGTCGTGGTGTGCGTTGGTGCGTGACGGCTTATCTCGTGGTGATCGGCGCGTCGCTCGCTCGCCGGTTATCTCGGGGGACAGCGGTTCTAAAAGGGGTCGGGCGACAGCGGTTCTAAAACTTGTGGGGATGGCGGGTCGTCGCCGGCTATCGAGGCGTGCGGGTGGGGAAAGGGGGGGGGGTGCCTTTATTGGTCGAGTGTTATTAGTATCATCATGTGTGAGGTGGGTATTAGGCAACAGGAGGCGACATGTAAAAAAATGCTGACAAGCAATGACGCTGAAGGGGGGTAAGGAAAAGGTAAATACGACTATCTCGCGTGCGACGAGGGTGGGGGAACGGGGTTGGTCGCTAACATCATGTACCAGGTGTAATTATAGCGATTTTTTAGTGACACGTCATCATCATGTGCCACCCTCAACAAAATCATCAACCCTTCCTATCATCATCATGTGCCACCCTCAACAACATCATCATCCCTTCATGTCCTATCATCATCAAGCCACACAAAGTATAAAACCGATTATTAGTGACACATCATCAAGTGCCACCCTCAACAACAGCATCATCCCTTCATGGCCTATCATCATCATCATGTGCCACCCTCAACACCATCATTATCCCATCATGTCCTATCATCATCATGTGCCACCCTCAACAACATCATCAACCATTCATGGCCTATCATCATCATCATGTGCCACCCTCAACACCATCATCATCCCATCATGTCCTATCATCATCATGTGTCACCCTCAATACCATCAGCATCCCTTCATGTCCTATCATCAGCATCATGTGCAACCCTCAACACTATCATCAACCCTTCTTGTCCTATCATCATCATGTGTCACCCTCAATACCATCAGCATCCCTTCATGTCCTATCATCATCATGTGCCACCCTCAACAACATCATCAACCATTCATGGCCTATCATCATCATCATGTGCCACCCTCAACACCATCATCATCCCATCATGTCCTATCATCATCATGTGCCACCCTCAACAACATCATCAACCATTCATGGCCTATCATCATCATCATGTGCCACCCTCAACACCATCATCATCCCATCATGTCCTATCATCATCATGTGTCACCCTCAATACCATCAGCATCCCTTCATGTCCTATCATCAGCATCATGTGCCACCCTCAACACTATCATCAACCCTTCATGTCCTATCATCATCATCATGTGCCACCCTCAACAACAGCATCATCCCTTCATGTCCTATCATCAGCATCATGTGCCAACCTCAACACCATCATAAACCCTTCATGTCCTATCATCATCATCATGTGCCACCCTCAACAACAGCATCATCCCTTCATGGCCTATCATCATCATCATGTGCCACCCTCAAGACCATCACCATCCCTTCATGTCCTATCATCATCATTATCATCATCACGACACACAAAGTGACACATCATCATCATGTGCCACCCTCAACACCATCATCATCCCTTCATGTCCTATCATCATCAAGCCACACAAAGTATCAAACCGATTATTAGTGACACATCATCATGTGCCACCCTCAACACCATCATCATCCCTTCAGGTCCTATCATCAACCCACACAAAGTATCAACCAGCGAAATTCTCTCTCTCTCTCACATTCATGGTAAACCAAAACAAAATAGGCTCATACTCAAAAAGTCGACCTCAAAACCATAAAATCTACTCATATAGTCATACTAGTTAGACACAACGAGCAGGAAGTTATATTCAAGGTCTAAAATGTCATCCCTTCAGGTCTTATCATCAAGCCACACAAAGTATCAACCAGCGAAATTCTCTCTCTCTCTCTCTCTCTCTCTCTCTCTCTCTCTCTCTCTCTGTCTCTCTCACATTCATGGTAAACCAAAACAAAATAGGCTCATACTCAAAAAGTCGACCTCAAAACCATACAAATCTACTCACATAGTCATACTAGTTAGACACAACGAGCAGGAAGTTATATTCAAGGTCCAAAATGTTGGACCAAATCACTAAGATTTTACCACCATAACACACAAATTTAGGGTCATATTAAAAAAGTCGATCTTAAAACTCTACAAATCTACTCCCATACTCATACTAGTTAGACACAACGAACCGATCGTTATTTCTAAAGCCAAAACAAGTTTGGCCAAATCGCAAATATTTTACCCACAGAACACAAAAATGTAGGCTCATATTAAAAAAGTCGACCTAAAAATTCCAAAAGCTACTCACATAGTCGTAATAGTTAGACACAGCGAGTAGAAAGTTATATTCTGGGTCCAAAAAGTTTGGCCAAATCACTAACAATTTACCCACAGAACAAAATAAATATAGACTCATTTTCAAAAAGTCGACCTCAAAACCATAAAAATCTACTCCCATACTCATACTAGTTAGACGCAACGAACCGATCGTTATTTCTAAAGCCAAAAAAGTTTGGCCAATTCGCAAATATTTTACCACCATAACACACAAATTTAGGCTCATATTCAAAAAGTCGACATCAAAACCATAAAAATCTACTCACATAGTCATACTAGTTAGACACAACGAGCAGGAAGTTATATTCAAGGTCCAAAATGTTGGACCAAATCACTAAGATTTTACCACCATAACACACCCACGACCTCTCGAACCACGCACTTAACAAACTACAAACTTAATAAACCACAAACTCACGAACAACGAACTTAACAAACCACGAACTCGCGAACCACGAACTCACGAACCACATACTTAACAAACCACGAACTCGCAAACAACGAACCACGACCATACGAACCATGGAATTAACGAACCATCAGCTCGCAAACAACGAACCACGACCATTCGAACCATGGACTTAACGAACCATCAGCTCGCAAACAACGAACCACGACCCCACGAACCACGAACTCGGAAATAACGAACCACGAACTCACGAAACACATACTTAACAAACCACGAACTCGCGAACCACGAACTCACGACCCACATACTTAACAAACCACGAACTCGCAAACCACGAACTCGCAAACAACGAACCACGACCATACGAACTATGGACTTAACGAACCATCAGCTCGCAAACAACGAACCACGACTCCACGAACCATGGACTTAACGAACCATCAACTCACGAACCACGACCCCACGAACCACAACCCCACGAGCCATGGACTTAACGAACCATCAACTCACGAACCACGACCCCACGAACCATGGACTTAACGAACCATCAACTCACGAACAACGAACCACGACCCCACGAACCACAACCCCACGAACCATGGACTTAACGAACCATCAACTCACGAACCATGACCCCACGAACCATGGACTTAACGAACCATCAACTCACGAACCACGACCCCACGAACCATGGACTTAACAAAGGCATCGTCGAGGAGAGATATAATTTGCGGTCTCTTGCTCTTCTGTTCGCCTCTGCTGCTGGTATGTTTCCAAGCGCTTCTAATTGTACATCGACCCATCCTTTTTCGTGGTCGACAGTTGGGTCTGGTGTTCTCACAACATTTTGCTGAAGGCTCGTTGTGTTTTTGATCTGTCTGCCCTGTCAC
Source organism: Megaustenia siamemsis (assembly GCA_032433765.1). Classification (NCBI taxonomy): domain Eukaryota; kingdom Metazoa; phylum Mollusca; class Gastropoda; order Stylommatophora; family Ariophantidae; genus Megaustenia; species Megaustenia siamemsis. Next base: position 42,073,755 of record JAVIAB010000101.1, on the reverse strand, counting down.
CTAGCCAAACTATTTTATCTGTTGTTTCCTTATATATTCTATGATAGGGGCTATTCCTAGCTTTCTTCTCAGTTCTCCATTTCTGAGCTTATCTCTCAGACTGTTTCCTGTCATTCGTCTAACACATTTCATCTCTGAGATCACAAAAATTTAGGCACATACTCAAAAAGTCGACTTTAAAACCATAAAAATCTACTCCCACATTCATCTAAAAGTTACACCAAAACCGCACCAGATTTGCAACGTGCAAAAACATGCACAAGTTTGACACGCGAACCAGTTTGGCACAATGCACCTTCGCAAGGGGCGTAACAATCAGCCTTCGTAAGGGGCGTATCAATCATAAAAGTGATTATCAAAGTAAATTTTTGGTATGGGGATGTCGATTGGTGCATTGTGCCAAACTGGTGCGCGTGTCAAACTTGCGCATGTTTTTGCACGTTGCAAATCTGGTGCGGTTTTGGTGTAACTTTTATATGAATGTGGGAGTAGATTTGTATGGTTTTAAGGTCGACTTTTTGAGTATGTGCCTAATTTTTTTCTTTTTAAATCCACGAAAAAGGATGGGTCGATGTACAATTAGAAGCGCTAGGAAACATACCAGCAGCAGAGGCGAACAGAAGAGCAAGAGACCGCAAATTATATCTCTCCTCGACGCTGCCTTTGTTAAGTCCATGGTTCGTGGGGTCGTGGTTCGTGAGTCGATGGTTCGTTAAGTCCATGGTTCGTGGGGTCGTGGTTCGTGGTTCGTGAGTTGATGGTTCGTTAAGTCCATGGCTCGTGGGGTTGTGGTTCGAGGGGTCGTGGTTCGTTGTTCGTGAGTTGATGGTTCGTTAAGTCCATGGTTCGTGGGGTCGTGGTTCGTGGTTCGTGAGTTGATGGTTCGTTAAGTCCATGGTTCGTGGGGTTGTGGTTCGTGGGGTCGTGGTTCGTTGTTCGTGAGTTGATGGTTCGTTAAGTCCATGGTTCGTGGGGTCGTGGTTCGTGGTTCGTGAGTTGATGGTTCGTTAAGTCCATGGTTCGTGGGGTTGTGGTTCGTGGGGTCGTGGTTCGTTGTTCGTGAGTTGATGGTTCGTTAAGTCCATGGTTCGTGGGGTCGTGGTTCGTGGTTCGTGAGTTGATAGTTCGTTAAGTCCATGGTTCGTGGGGTTGTGGTTCGTGGGGTCGTGGTTTGTTGTTCGTGAGTTGATGGTTCGTTAAGTCCATGGTTCGTGGAGTCGTGGTTCGTTGTTTGCGAGCTGATGGTTCGTTAAGTCCATGGTTCGTATGGTCGTGGTTCGTTGTTTGCGAGTTCGTGGTTTGCGAGTTCGTCTTTTGTTAAGTATGTGGTTCGTGAGTTCGTGGTTCGTTGTTAGCGAGTTCGTGGTTCGTGGGGTTGTGGTTCGTGGGGTCGTGGTTCGTTGTTTGCGAGCTGATGGTTCGTTAAGTCCATGGTTCGTATGGTCGTGGCTCGTTGTTTGCGAGTTCGTGGTTTGTTAAGTATGTGGTTCGTGAGTTCGTGGTTCGCGAGTTCGTGGTTTGTTAAGTATGTGTTTCGTGAGTTCGTGGTTCGTTGTTAGCGAGTTCGTGGTTCGTGGGGTTGTGGTTCGTGGGGTCGTGGTTCGTTGTTTGCGAGCTGATGGTTCGTTAAGTCCATGGTTCGTATGGTCGTGGCTCGTTGTTTGCGAGTTCGTGGTTTGTTAAGTATGTGGTTCGTGAGTTCGTGGTTCGCGAGTTCGTGGTTTGTTAAGTTCGTTGTTCGTGAGTTTGTGGTTTATTAAGTTTGTAGTTTGTTAAGTGCGTGGTTCGTGGGTGTGTTATGGTGGTAAAATCTTAGTGATTTGGTCCAACATTTTGGACCTTGAATATAACTTCCTGCTCGTTGTGTCTAACTAGTATGACTATGTGAGTAGTTTTTTATGGTTTTTTTAATATGAGCCTAAATTTGTGTGTTATGGTGGTAAAATATTTGCGAATTGGCCAAACTTTTTGGACCTAGAATATAACTTTCTACTCGCTGTGTCTAACTATTACGACTATGTGAGTAGCTTTTGGGATTTTTAGGTCGACTTTTTTAATATGAGCCTACATTTTTTTGTTCCGTGGGTAAAATATTTGCGATTTGGCCAAACTTTTTTTGACTTTAGAGATAACAATCGGTTCGTTGTGTCTAAATAGTATGATTATGGGAGTAGATTTGTAGAGTTTTAAGATCGACTTTTTTAATATGACCCTAAATTTGTGTGTTATGGTGGTAAAATCTTAGTGATTTGGTCCAACATTTTGGACCTTGAATATAACTTCCTGCTCGTTGTGTCTAACTAGTATGACTATGTGAGTAGATTTTTATGGTTTTGAGGTCGACTTTTTGAGTATGAGCCTATTTTGTTTTGGTTTACCAAGCCTATTTTGTTTTGGTTTACCATGAATGTGAGAGAGACATAGAGAGAGAGAGAGAGAGAGAGAGAGAGAGAGAGAGATAATTTCGCTGGTTGATACTTTGTGTGGCTTGATGATAGGACCTGAAGGGATGACATTTTTGACCTTGAATATAACTTCCTGCTCGTTGTGTCTAACTAGTATGACTATGTGAGTAGATTTTTATGGTTTTGATGTCGACTTTTTGAGTATGAGCCTATTTTGTTTTGGTTTACCATGAATGTGAGAGAGAGAGATAATTTCGCTGGTTAATACTTTGTGTGGGTTGATGATAGGACCTAAAGGGATGATGATGGTGTTGAGGGTGGCACATGATGATGTGTCACTAATAATCGGTTTGATACTTTGTGTGGCTTGATGATGATAGGACATGAAGGGATGATGATGGTGTTGAGGGAGGCACATGATGATGATGTGTCACTTTGTGTGTCTTGGTGATGATGATGATGATGATGATAGGACATGAAGGGATGGTGATGGTCTTGAGGGTGGCACATGATGATGATGATAGGCCATGAAGGGATGATGCTGTTGTTGAGGGTGGCACATGATGATGATGATGATAGGACATGAAGGGTTGATGATGGTGTTGAGGTTGGCACATGATGCTGATGATAGGACATGAAGGGATGATGCTGTTGTTGAGGGTGGCACATGATGATGATGATAGGACATGAAGGGTTGATGATAGTTTTGAGGGTGGCACATGATGCTGATGATAGGACATGAAGGGATGCTGATGGTATTGAGGGTGACACATGATGATGATAGGACATGATGGGATGATGATGGTGTTGAGGGTGGCACATGATGATGATGATAGGCCATGAATGGTTGATGATGTTGTTGAGGGTGGCACATGATGATGATAGGACATGATGGGGTGATGATGGTGTTGAGGGTGACACATGATGATGATGATAGGCCATGAATGGTTGATGCTGTTGTTGAGGGTGGCACATGATGATGATAGGGCATGAAGGGTTGATGATGGTGTTGAGGGTGGCACATGATGATGATGATAGGCCATGAATGGTTGATGATGTTGTTGAGGGTGGCACATGATGATGATAGGACATGAAGGGATGGTGATGGTGTTGAGGGTGGCACATGATGATGATGATAGGCCATGAAGGGATGATGCTGTTGTTGAGGGTGGCACTTGATGATGTGTCACTAATAATCGGTTTTATACTTTGTGTGGCTTGATGATGATAGGACATGAAGGGTTGATGATGTTGTTGAGGGTGGCGCATGATGATGATAGGAAGGGTTGATGATTTTGTTGAGGGTGGCACATGATGATGATGTGTCACTAAAAAATCGCTATAATTACACCTGGTACATGATGTTAGCGACCAACCCCGTTCCCCCACCCTCGTCGCACGCGAGATAGTCGTATTTACCTTTTCCTTACCCCCTTCAGCGTCATTGCTTGTCAGCATTTTTTTACATGTCGCCTCCTGTTGCCTAATACCCACCTCACACATGATGATACTAATAACACTCGACCAATAAAGGCACCCCCCCCTTTCCCCACCCGCACGCCTCGATAGCCGGCGACGACCCGCCATCCCCACAAGTTTTAGAACCGCTGTCGCCCGACCCCTTTTAGAACCGCTGTCCCCCGAGATAACCGGCGAGCGAGCGACGCGCCGATCACCACGAGATAAGCCGTCACGCACCAACGCACACCACGACCACCGATCGTCACGCACCAACGCACACCACCGAGATAAGCCGATTACCGTCACGACCACCGAGATAATAAGCCGATTATCGGACTTTTGCACGGATTTGGTGCCAGTTTCGTGCGGTTTTGGTGCCAAATCTATTGTCTTTCGGTGCATGTGCGTGCACTTTTAGGGAGGGTTCACAGCCAACCTATACTACTCTCGCTAATTGATTCAGCTGTAGTGGAAGAGATTAATATTTTCATAGTCGTTATGTGTGAGCAAGGTTTTTGTCAATCGATTTAGTGTTAGTTGAAGAGCTAACTGTTTATCCTGTTGATTAGGATCAAACAAAGCGTTCGAAGGGTGATTAAGTGTAGGAACAGTTGAGTTTTAGATAGCCAGTTTCCAGATCGATGAGACTCAAGTAGAGACGCATATTACGTAGGAACCCTAGTTAGAGAGGGCAATAGGCCAAGGGCTCCCGGAAGCAATAGGACTAAGATTGGTTCACCGAGTCTCTAAAGTTATAGGTGTGAAGAGGTCAGTCCTGTGGTTAAAATCGAGACAGCTAGGAGGTTTATGTAGGAAATAGAATTTGAGTTACAGAATAAGATGTGGAGTTTTTAATGTGATCCATGGGAGTACGGGTGAGATACGTGTGTAAGGAACGGTGCCTACAAATTATATTCATATGCGTGAGCAGCCGAGGGCTGAGAAAATCATTGTTTTTTTAATGTGTGGTGTTACTGGTCAGATGAAATGTGAATAAACTCAGTCCTATTTTATTAGTGAACAGTTTTGGTCAATAATTTCGTCAGTGTTTGTGGTTATGATCGGTATGGTGAAGAACGAACAGTAGGGTTGCGGAGAGGTTTGAGGTCTGAATGTCGGCATTGCCGTCCATCATTAAAAAAGCGCGAAGTACAGCTATACGGAGATCACAATAGAGAAGGGAAGCTCAGCATTAGTTTCCTGGCCAGTCTTGAGCGGCTGTTTCATCAAGTAAGAATTAGTCATGCAGTGACGCAAATCACGAGTCTATCCTTCCAGCAAGTTCTGTCGAGAGGAGGCCGACGTTCAATGCTATAGGTGGCCAGCTTCAACGCTGACATTGATCCGTGTCCAGTGGGGAGCGTGGGCCGTCACTAACAACGTTATCATCAGATTGTGGCATCAGTTTGTGTATGTCAAATATATAAAATTACAACAACAGACACAGGTGGTGGAAATTGGGTGGGGGGGGGGGGGGAATGAAACTTGGAATGGAAGAAATCTACGCGCAAATGTTCAGTGATAATGTGGTTGGGGGAGGGGATGGGCGCAAATACATCCCCCATACAGTAGTTTAGCCGGCGCTGTTAGCGCATGATGCCAAGTGGATGCACCTGGCCGACAATGTGTACTGTAAGTCGATAACTGGCGAGAGAAGTATTTCTCAGGACCTGCAAGTGGAGTGATGTCCTTTAAATGATGTTTTCGTAAATTGCACTTCTACATCTGCTGCCCTGATATTGAATTATTTACAAGATATTCGTTGTAAATGGAAAACAAAATAATGTTGAAAATATAGTTGACAAACTGTGGCTTCGAATCAGTTTAATAGACTCCTTTTTTCCAGTATGCTACTATAATTCGATGTGTCAACCGCTATCTAAGCCAGGATGGCACGTAATGATAATAATAGCATCATCACCAACGTTCTTATATACAAAGGATATTTTTTTTTAATGCGTGACATATTTCATGTGACCCCCGGATATATTGCTTCTGTCATGAGTTATATACGAACGCATTTTACAGGCTAATAAATGATGCGCAGAAATGGTGTCATGTGTACAGATAAATGACATACAGGTAAGTGTTCAAAGCATACAACATCAGCATACGATAAAATTGTCACACGTGTGCTTTATATTATATTTTGATGTGCACAAGTGACTGAAACTATTTATAGTCATGTCATTTCTGGATAATAACACTTACTTTTCTTGCGTAATAGGCAATCTGAATTGAAAGAAAAACACCTTAGTTCAGTGCAATGTGCGCAGAGTATTAAATGTAAAAATCAGAGAAGAAATCGGACTTGAACCATGTCAGGAATGTATATATATATATATATATATATATATATATATATATATATATATATATATATATATATATATAAGTATATAAACTGGAAATGAAATGTTATGGACACTTAGAATGAAACCAGATCAAATGCCATCAAGAACATTCTAAGCACATCAAAACATGAGGTAAGAGAAATACCAAGGGAAAGATTGATAGATGAAATAAAAGACAAATGCAAAAACCAAAACATTTCCTTCTTAACATCAACAAGATACACCAAAGAAAGATGTTCCATTTATGAAAAGAGAAAATCAAACCATAAGCAACGAAATATCTGCAGACACCAAAGAAAGACGTTCCATTAATGAAAAGAGAAAATCAAACCATAAGCAATCAAATATATGTAGACACTAAGATATACAGAAAACAACTTCCTTTATCCGCGACGCTTAAGGGCATCAGCAGCTAGATAAAGGAAGAACCCCGCCTCTTCTTCTAATTAAATTGTTCTATCTCTCTCTCATCCGCCAACTACACAAATGTGTGAGCTTCCCTGTAACCTTAAATGCCACCAACGTTTTCCTAGGATCCCACAACTGGCTCTCTATTTTATAGTTCGTTCACAAATGTGTGCCCATATAGTTGATCTGCATCACATAAATAAACAGCACAATAGCTCAGTCCAGAATAGCATTTCAAAAAATTAAAAATATCTTATGTAACAAATATATGTCAATAGAAATGAGAAAGAAAGTTCATCGGTGCTATATAGAACCAATTCTGACCTATGGAAGCGAATCATGAGCAGTAGACGAACAAATGAAAAGACGATTAGAGGCAACAGAGATGTGATCTATCAGAAGAATGTTGAAAGTTCCCTGGACAGCTAAAAAGACCAATGAGGAAGTTCTCAAAGAGGCCAACACAAAAAGGGAGCTCATAAAGAAAACATCACAAAGAAACAATTACATTTTTCGGGTACATCATGAGAAGAGGAAAGTTGGAATACTTGGTTATAACTGGCAACATAAAAGGAAAGAGAGATCGCGGACGACAAAGACAGAAACCAATGGATAGCTTGGTGTCATGGCATGGAAAACAGTCAACAACAGAGCTGACACGATGCACTGTAGATAGAAGATTGTGGAAGGACATGATCGTCTACGCCAACCTGTATGGCACATGATGATGATAGTTGATCAATTATCTCGGAAACTGTTTGATGAATTTCTGTAATTCTTTTTTCATGAAATATTTTTTTTTTCGGATTTTATAACATTTAAGTACAAAGGTAGTCTGAATTTTGTACACATCGCTTTTTGCTATATACTTTTAGAAAAATATCAAACTACGTGCTCTAAACATTATATTTTTCTGTAAATTATGTTAATTTTCTAACAATTCAAGCCAAAGAGTCGTTTTAGAGATTTCAATATCACATTCTTATTGCAGTCGAACTGTATGTTTGCGCAGTGAAAACAAGAGACATAGAAAAACAGTTGAATGCATTAGAAAATAAATGTATAAAATAAATACTTGGTATAGCGTGGAACGAATTGAAACAAACAAAGACATTAGAGAAATCACCAATCAACAAATAATATCTACAGTATTCAAGAAAAGGCAATGATCATATATTGGACATGTGATGAGGAGAGATAATAACCGAATAACAAAGCAAGCCCTGATGTGGGAAACAACAGGTAAGAGGAAAAGAGGCCGAACCAGAGACACTGAGAAGAAAATTGATCAGGAAAGAGCAGCAGAAATCGGCTCACTCAATGAGATATAGTTGCTTCTACAAAATAGAGACAAATGGCGAGTTATGATAAAAGATCTTGACAAGGATTTCAAACTCTGTCTATCTATCTATCTATCTATCTATCTATCTATCTATCTATCTATCTATCTATCTATCTATCTATCTATCTATCTATCTATCTATCTATCTATCTATCTATCTATCTATCTATCTATCTATCTATCTATCTATCTATCTATCTATCTATCTATCTATCTATCTATCTATCTATCTATCTATCTATCTATCTATCTATCTATCTATCTATCTATCTATCTATCTATCTATCTGTCTATCTGTCTATCTGTCTGTCTGTCTGTCTGTCTGTCTGTCTGTCTGACCGTCCGTCCGTCCGTCCGTCCGTCCGTCCGTCCGTCAATCCGTCCGTCCGTCCGTCCACCCGCCCGCCCGCCCGCCCGTCCGTCCGCCCGCCCGTCCGCCCGCCCGCCCGCCCGTCTGTCTGTCTATCTGTCTATCTCTTTGTCTGTATGTATGTCCGTCTGTCTGTCTGTCCGTCCGTCTGTCCGTCCGTCCGTCCCGTCCGTCCGTCCGTCCGTCCGTCCCCCGCCCGCCCGTCCGTCCGTCCGTCCGTCCGGCCGCCCACCCGCCCGCCTGGCTGTCCGTCCGTCCGTCCGTCCGCCCGCCCGCCCGCCCGTCTGTCTGTCTGTCTATCTGTCTATCTCTCTGTCTGTATGCATGTCTGTCTGTCTATCTATCTTTCTATTTATATGTATCCGTATATCTTTCTGTCTGTCTGACTATCTGTCTGTCTATCTGTATATCTGTCTGTCTATTTATCTGTATATCTATATATATGTCTCTATGTCTAACTATCTATCTGTCTGTCTATCTCTCTGCATGTGTATGCTTGCCTGTCCCCTCCCTCCCTCCGTATATCTACTGCATATGGCTACTAGTGTGTTTTAAAACTAATCTAATCATGGTTCTTTGTCACAATCTTTCCGGTCTATAGTTTGTATTTCTCTATAAAAAACACAACTTGCAAGTTCAACAGCCGGATCTTAAATCGAAAGGTATTTGTCTACAATTATCACGTAAAGCTCTTCCATCTTTTCAAAAGAAGAGCTAACAATAATATGCCCCTGGACCTCACCAAATCTCGTGTCTTACTTTGTTCTAACTAATCGATATTTATCACTAATTTCACATCTCGCCCCCGCAGGTATCGTTTACCATAACTCAAGTTACCCCTTAAATCTCATTTATCCCCCCCCCTCACTTGTATTAGTTTTCATTCGCTCTGTCTTGTATTTTTGCCTAACATTAGTGCTTTCTCCTTCTCTCATTATGTAATAATAGTGTAAAAAAAGTAAAGTGCCCCCGTCACGCCAAGTGGCGTAGAGGCAAATATGGTGTTAGTGACCCTATATTTTACAGACCTTCAGCACATGATTTTTGGGGTAATGTGGTCAGTATTACGCCCGTGCTGCTTTACTTACCCAGAAAAAAATCCGGTACCCATTTAAGGCTGGGTGAACCCGGAAGCCGTCGGTTGGGATCGAACCCTACCCCTTGTCCGTGGTAGTCCAGTTCACTAACCACTGAGCTATCGCGGCTCCCGTAATAATAGTGTGCTCCTCATAATTGAGCTCAAATATCAACGCTTGTTCCCTCAAATATCATCTGAGAGCACCATTCATGTATGTTTCTAGGAGCTTGTCTTCATATACTGTAGTGAGCCACTTTATTTCGTACACATTAACTGGAAGTGGATCTCTAAACTGGTTCTTACTTGCATCCGGAACAGGGACGTATTCGCGGAAACTGTGCCACTAATCATTCAAATGTTGCTCAATAATTGAAGTGTTCTCTGCAGGCAGCTGCATGTCGACGGATTCAAGAACATGTCTAGTTCAGCCAACCGTCCATCTTGATGTTGGACTAAAGTGTGTTGATTCAGCGCAATAATATCAGTCACCTTACCTGACGGTAATCATATGATTTTTAATAACACAAAATGAAGGATAAAACACTCGCCAAATTCGTTCAACTACCATTAAACTGAAACTGACTTCGCTGGTTGTATACGCAGCTGTAAAAAATGGAATGTCCTTTCTTTCACTTACAAATGACCACTCACTTACAAGTGCAGAACATATTTTATTTGTTTCTTCTCAAGCCCCTGTATCAATGTGTTTATTCCTTCACTAATTACAACTCCTTTAGTTGGGACGGGGTTATTTCTCTCCTTCATATCGCTTGAGAATGTGTTATATAGCTGGTCTTTTTGTTTCATTGATAAGAAGTTTAAAGTGATGTCACCCCGCCATTTCTTTGTTTGTTGGGACTGCAGTTGTGGATGTGCTTGGTCTAGTCCTTTTTTATTTAGTCTTTTTTTTTATTTTAAAGAGAAAACCCTACTTTTTCTTGCTATTTATTTTATGTTGTGCTTTCATTAGTTCATTCTCTATTTCCATTTAGATACAAATTATTACACTATTCTTCAAGCCTTTGCGGACACCCTGTAACGGCTCCACGGACCACACTTTGTGAGACACTGATCTAGAGCATATCTTCAATAGAACACACAGAATGGGATAGTTCAACTTTGCAGATAACACAAAACTGAACAACAAATTAATGATTTGACTCAGATGGGTCTACATAAAACAGAATAAATAAATAAAAAATAAATCAGATTGATATAAATAATAGAAGACGGTTGTTGTAAAGTAGTAAAACAAACATAATGGGACATAAAATGCATACCTTCAGCGTGCTTTCCAACAAATTATGAATCTACGAAGACACAACTGGGTTTAGTTTTAAAATACATACCGCATCCATGTTTTGATCATTTATAATATCACCCATTAAATACCCAGTACATTGCAGCCATCAGTGCAAACTGCACAAGTTCTCTCAGAATCTGCATGATTGCAGAGTTCATATAAGTCACGCAGCTTGAAATCCGATATAAGAGAGTGTTACATTACAATAGGCTACACTGAAGAACATAAACAATGTATCACATCTACTTTGTGTCAGGCACTATGCAGCAATAATACATGGAGTGAATGATGTTACAAATGTGTGGATACATACACACGGAAAGAACATAAATGCAGAAGCACTTAACCCACGTAGTTATACATCTGAACTGATCAACGTTGAGAAAAGATTGTGAGCTGGAGAGACGGGAATAGTGATGGTGTTCATGCAGTCTAAAGGGTAAATACCTTTGTTATTTATACACAAGGGAACTGCCGGTACAAAACGTTTGAGGTTTAACACTTGGAAATGTAGTTTGTCAAACAGAAGAACAATCTATATTCTGTGATTACCTTTAGTTGGGCATATGTTCTAGAGACATTGCTGACATACACATGTTAATTAATACCAAACTAACATCAAACTAGAAAAAATATGCCACCTCTTTATTGTTTTACAGAAGAATGAAACAAATAAATGTCATCACAGTTAAGTGAGTGAATTGATGATTTCTTAAAGTGACAAAGGCTAGCGTGAGTTGATGACTGACTTGCTAAATAAACAATTATTATACTTTAGGCACAATTATAGTTTAAGTTAAACGCAGTTGGAGTAGATAAAAAAATTCAATTGATTAAAGAAGAGAAAGTCGAAATAACACAACATGACACCAGTCAGCTTAAGAGTAAATTCTGGTTATATGTCGAAAGATGCAATGATTAACAGCAACATAGAAATATAAGCGTTTTGAAGAGACGTGATCATTGCAACAAGCAACCACCACAGATGGTGGGGATTTGTAAACATCTCATCGGCATATGTTCTTTATCATCATTGATGTTATCATTATTTTTCCTGAGGACTGCACCAACATTACGTTACTGCCTACACTATGTTGAGTTAGTCTCACTGTGTCTACATGTGACCTTCTTACCTACAATTCCCTCACAAGAAACATCGTTTTACTTCATTCACCAGTTCATTCATTAGCTTGTATTACATGCTCATCATGATTGACATTATTGTTTTGAAACGTAAAAATAAAGACACTAGCCTACTAAATGGCAAATAAAAATCAGATACCATAGCAGCAACACTGAGAAATAAACATATAAACGAATACATTAAGCTAAATTAGCGTTTTTAAACAGGTCAATGAATATAAAGAAATGATGATTAAGAGTGTGGTACTTGTACAAGAAATGTTAGTTGTAGAGTAGTTGAGGCAAAACGTTACAAACATTAGAACGCTATCAGTGTCTGTCATTAAAAATAGAAAACAAGAGCAATTAATGGTTATTTAAAGCAAGTCTTAACGCATGGATGTTACCCCTGGACAATCAAACAAGACACAAGCAAGTAACATACATGAGAATGTTGGTATGGTCTGTTAAAACATTATAATGAGGTCGTTCTAAAAGATCCAAAGAAAAACAAGGATAATTTGTAACAATAACAAACGAATATCATTTTTATCTTGCAAAGAGAGGAGAAGAAATAATGTACATAATATATATATATATATATATATATATATATATATATATATATATATATATATATATATATATATACATATACAACATATACATAATATATACATAGTGAGAGAAAAAGATATTTTAAAAGAGGATTACTGATACATGTATATATAGAAAGTTGTGTAGATACATGATCACATACGCCGGCGAACACGGTACTTGATATTAGTGGCAACTTGCTCACTTCATCTACTCTCCTATACGTTACTTCTACTCTACTCTACTCTACTCTACTCTACTCTACTCTACTCTACTCTACTCTACTCTACTCTACTCTACTCTACTCTACTCTGCTCTACTCTACTCTACTCTACTCTACTCTACTCTGCTCTGCTCTACTCTACTCTACTCTACTCTACTCTACTCAACTCTACTCTACTCTACTCTACTCTACTCTACTCTACTCTGCTCTACTCCGCTCCACTTCGCTCCACTCCGTTCCACTCCGCTTACTCCGCTCTGCTCTGCTCTGCTCTACTCTACTCTGCTCTACTCTACTCTACTCTACTCTACTCTACTCTACTCTACTCTACTCTCTACTCTACTCTACTCTACTCTACTCTACTCCACTCCACTCCACTCCACTCCACTCCACTCCACTCCACTCCACTCTCCTCTGCTCTACTCTACTCTACTCTACTCTGCCCTGCTCTGCTCTGCTCTGCTCTACTCTACTCCACTCCACTCTACTCTACTCTACTCCACTCCACTCTACTCTACTATGCTCTGCTCTGCTCTACTCTACTCTACTCTACTCTACTCTACTCTACTCTACTCTACTCTACTCTACTCTACTCCTACTTTTGGGGCATATTAAAAGACAAAGCAGCCTGCTAAACCTAATCTTGGAAGGGAGAATACAGGGTGAAAGAGGCAGAGGCAGACCAAGAAAAACATGGACGCGTTGCATCAAAAGTTGGACAAGTCAGCCTATGACATTCTTCCCATCAAAGCAAGAGACGTAACAGAATGGCGCTCCATGGTAGCCAACCTTCGATGCGGATGATGATGATGAGAATAAATAGCCCATTCATAAATTCGTGAACATCTTTAAAGAAACACAACAGCTGTTCAACCTTCTAAGAGAAGGAATTCAAACTTGTTATGTTAACTTTTACACAATAATAACATATTTGTTCCCGTCGAACATTAATCTCGTGTAGGATTGTTCATATTTAAGTTATATTTATGGCACCCTTTTGTAACATTCATGAACTTTTCTTACAAAAGATGATTTGTGAACAATCCAGGTGACATATAAACTAACATTTTATAAAATATTAATGTTGTTGAAGATCTAAGATTGCACCAGGAAAAAGTCACTGCAATCCAACAAATAGTTTCCGAGAAAATTTAAGAACGGACGATAACAGAAGTTATTAATTATACAGTAGGGAGCCAGTAGTGGGTATGATAAACACTCCAAAATTATGGTGGCAGTTTTACAAGGAAGGAATACAACACAATACTGAAGTTGGAGTGTTTATCACACCCCACTACTGGCTCCTTGCTACCAGCTTTACCGCAGCACTGCAATTATTTGCCTGTTCCCTAACTATTCATACATGTGTGTGTTAATGATGATGATGAATATGGACACCTTGCGCTAAATTAATTAAACTAGATCTACGTGTAGCTGATGCAACTGTCATGATTTAATTGACAACATTGCTAGACCATGCTGACTTACGTTGATTAATTGTGCATCATGCGAGACAACCTAAGACGATTATAGATTTTGTTTTAAAATAATCACAGCATTTGTTTCTTTCCATTACTTTCTTGTTCTGATGCCGATAGTGTTACAACTTTTAACATCATGTTGTTCTGAAGCGCTCCAACATTGACACTGGAGGATGTTGTAGCATGTACTTTATTGTGCCGTGAGTTTTGCTACCTTCTTGTCTGGTTATATATTCCTTATGATTTTTCCGCTGTAGATTCACAAAACGCTCTTTTAAAGCAAACAATTCAACGCATATATATTTTCATTTTGCGAGAATTTAGTTCTTTGTGAATTATAGTTTTGTGGATTCAATGTTCATCTCTCACCGTACAATCTACACCGCATTGAAAAATGTGCCCGCTTTCTTCCGTAATCTGTATTTTCATGTTCATTTTATTGACATGAATCTTTTCAAAATATCGTTAACATAATTTAGATCAATAATCATCGTGAAGTCATTCATTAAAATAATTTACATCATTAATCATCGTCACGTCATCATTAAAATCATTTAGAGCATTAACCATTGTCAAATCATCATTAAAATCATTTAGATCATTAATCATTGTCAATTCATCATTAAAATCATTAATCATCGTCACATCATCATTAAAATCATTTAGATCGGTAATCATCGTTAAATCATCATTAAAATCATCCAGGTTTTCGCCGCTGACCTAGACAGGCAAGAAATCGGATCTCACTAACAAGCGACCAGGGGAGGTAAGCCAAGAAGAAACCACGGATTGGATTTTTGAAAAATACACATCTCCAGTGGTGGGAACCAAAACCGGGACATTCCTGTGGTCGATATTTGGCCATGTTCTGAACTTGACAAAAGGGAAATCAAATAAACAGATAATTAATATTCAGAAAATAAATAATAATTCAACGATGATATAATGAAAATCCAAACGATGAATTACGTAGTGACAACAGGAATAACACGGGAAAGAAAAGATAGCAGATGGACAGTAAGAAAATATACCGAAGCTCAAGACAATAGGGTAAGATAAGGTAAAGGTAAAGTGCGAGATTTGAATCATAGTCTTAGCACGCGAGTTTCCACCCATATGTGCTCGGCCGCCTATCCAGAAGTGTTCGGAGACTTCTGGATATTGTCGCTTCAAGCATTGAAACTCACGATGCGAGGCGACATTCCTCACCTTCCCAGAGTACTACCCTGGTACTCATTTCTGCCAACGGCTGGGTCGATCGTGGGGGCATTGTTTTCTCCAACCACGAGTACAACTCACACTGCTCCCAGCGGAAATCAAACACGTGTTGTCCGAACGTCGGTAGTCCAGTCGGTGGTTTAACCACCTAGGCTACCGAGGCCCCAAAGGGTAAGGATAAAGCATGAACTAGTGAGACAGTATTACCACCATCGATGCTAGTTCACTATTATGATTTATAATTAACTCTTTCTGTATTTAAAGTTTTTATCAATTTAGCGGAAGAGGTTTAAGAGACAACATTTTTCATGTTTTTAAATATTAATCTACATGTTTATATTTATCTAATACTTAACATATTATATATGAATTATTAGATAATTAAACGCGGAATTATATTTCACCATTTCCAAATGATACAAGACATATACAAATAATAAGGTTTGCTGTCAGTTTACACTAATCAAATTGAGAGTGACGCACTGTGCGGCTAAACGTACGGAAAGAGTTAATTCTCTTCTCCAAAGTATCCCCTTTATTGCTCTAATTCCCCCCCCCCCCACCAAAAAAAATGCTGCGTCCAAAATGGGTAATGTTTCTTTCTCTTTCTTGTCACTTTCTTGGAAGTTTTTTTTTAAATATCATATAGAGTGTCAAACATATTCCTACTTGTAGATCCTTCATTTATGTTGCTTGTTTCTTATTTGTAATTCAGTGATTAATTAGTAAATCTTACATTATTTATGTGTCGTTTTCTGTTAAAAGTTATCAGGCTTTCGTGCATTACTTTCCTCGCCTTTGACATTGTTCAGCAACAAGGAATTATGAAACATTGCAGTCAACGTTGTCTTAACAGTTTACTGCCTATTGTGAACATATCTCATTGATTGATCGCACTGTGGTCTGTCCACCTTTGTTATATGTTTTGTTAGTGATATATATCTCACTACGCAAAAAAATGTCGACTGTGACTTGCAATCAGTAACACACATCTCTCTCTCGCTCTCGCTTTCTTGTCTCTGTCCCTCTCTCTCCCCTCATCCCCCCCTCTCTCTAACTCACACACATCTGCTTGTAAAAATCTGACAAAGTAGATCTGCCTATTGTCATGTTATATTAAGAAAACTGTATTTCCTTATATAACGGTACACTAATTCCTGCCTACAGTTTAACTTATCTTTTTGTATGTTATATTAAGATAACTGTATTCCCATGTATAACGGTAACAACCAACTCCTGCCTACAGTTTAACTTATCTGTTTGTATGTTATATTAAGATAACTGTATTTCCTTGTATAACGATACACCAACTCCTGCCTACAGTTTAACTTATCTTTTTGTCATGTTATATTAAGATAACTGTATTTATTCATATAACGGTACATTAATTCCTGCCTACAGTTTAACTTAACTTTTTGTATGTTATATTAAGATAACAGTATTTCCTCGTATAACGGTACACTAACTCCTGCCTACAGTTTAACTTATCTTTTTGTATGTTATATTAATATAACTGTATTTCCTTGTATAACGGTACACCAACTCCTGCCTACAGTTTAACTTATCTGTTTGTCATGTTATATTAAGATAACTGTATTTCCTTGTATAACGGTACACCAACTCCTGCCTACAGTTTAACTTATCTTTTTGTATGTTATATTAAGATAACTGTATTTCCTTGTATAACGGTACACCAACTCCTTCCTACAGTTTAACTTATGTGTTATTGTCATCATTAGTAGATGATCGTCATGCTGCTAATTTCTCCTGCTGTTTGATACGGTGTTACTATTAGTGACACGATACATACTTCCACCTTCTGTAGTTAGTTTGAAATGCAGAGGACATTATAGCTAGAGATCACATATTATTCGCCATATTAGTTGCCTCAGTCAGTCATAGTTGACTATGGATTTCGCACCGCCCATGTAAATTGTATTTCTCATTTCTTTTCTCGCCATGTATTCTCTTTTTCTATGAATCTGTCTGCTTCTTGCTTGGGTAGGAGCTTTAACGTGTGTGATCCAAAGATAGCGGTCTGCAGCTATTTCTCCCCAGGCTGCAGGCATAATGGTCAGAGTCTTCATGTCGCGTATACACACGTCTACAAATCGAGGTTTTGGACTCCACTATTTCTTTTGCCATCTAGTTTTCCGTAGAGTATATATTTAAGTATGTGACCATCTTCCATACAGTGTATGTGACTAAGCAAGCGTAACCTACATTGTTTGAACAGCGTGTAGGTGTTCAGCTGGCATGTCGAGTGCGGACCTTCACGTTTTCATTTAGTTCTTACCGGTGCTACCAAGAATACGAAGCATAAATGGCCATATTAATCTAAATATAGATTGTAGGTGATACTTCTATAGCATTCAATTTGTTTAGATACGCTATCATGAATTGTATAACTTACGTCTTTTGAGAAATTTGTAAACTGAAAAGAAACATTTTTCATCATTGTTAAGAAGATATGTTTTTCAAGATGAATCTATTATTCTATTTGGAACGTGTTTTCTCTGAAGTGTTTATGTAAAACTAGTAACTAATTCTATATGGTCAATATCCGTAAAGGGTGTTTGTTGATGGTAACTGTGTACCCATCATATTTGCTCCTCTGCCTCTACAACTGATAAAGATAGTTTAAGTATGTTATTGTAACATGAGGCAGTAGCTTGGGTATAGTTTGTTCACAATTTGTTGTGTCTGTACGGTGTCTGAAGCGTATTCCAGGTTCATGACAACTAATATGTTGAGTCACATAACCTACCGATTTGAAAGGTTCAAGCAGACGATTCATTTTAACCTGGAAGAAAGGGGAGACACATTTAAAATTGAGACATTTTTTAAGATTGATTATTGCATGAATGCATCATTCAATGGTTGGTGATGTTTAATAGATAGGCTAGCTGAAGGAAGATTCTAAATCGAATTAACATTTTCTTATAAAGAAACAGACGTTGATATGATCAAATATCTGTCCAAACGTGACATACTCTATTCTTCTACACTTGTGCTTCTCTATCTAATCTATAATGGCTTCTCTATCGAATCTATATGTTCTTAAAACGTACATCCACCTATTGTATATGATGTCATCAGACTGCTATAGTCACTTATTCATTTACAAACTAGTATTACGTCTTTGGTCAAAGCAAATACATATTTGTATCATTCACTTGTGTGTACTTTCCTACTGTCTCTCTATATGTATGTACGTCAAAAGTCGGACTGGTTTGTGTTATACTTCCTGGCTATACAACTGCAAATGTGCCATTTGTATCGAATATTGGGACAGTGAAAATATAATCTAAACAACCCGTGTTCCTTTCTCTAGAGTGTTACCACTATTATCTGACTTGAAAGCAACGATCAGTTTAGTTATCTTGTTCAATCGATGTACTAGTGTAGATAAAGAACGACAAAATAATTGTTGCTACATAACATTTTGTATTAACTGGGAGCCGCGATAGCTCAGTGGTTAGTGTACCGGACTAATAATGACCAGAGATCGAATTTAATCATAATCGTAGGCTTCCAGGTCTACCAAGCTATAAATGGGTACCTAAGTATTTTTTTTTGGAGAAAAATAAACGGTAAGGGCGTAATACCGACCACATTACCACACAAATCATGTGCCGACACGGGCACTTTACATTACAACCTTCATCCCAACGATGTGCTACCAGTGACTGCCGTGGACCCATGATGCAAGAACAATACGAAAAATAACATTTGTTGAGATGAAGTGTGTTAGACGAATGAAAAGAAAAAAGCCTGAGTAACAAGATCAAAAGTAAAGAACTGAGAAAAAAGCTAGGAAGAACCCCCGCCACAGAATATATAAAGAAACAACATATTCAATTGTTTGATCACGTGACAAGGCAGAAAGATCAAAACAAAACATAACGACCCTTCAATAAACGTTGCGAGAACACCAGACTCAAGGGCCGATCACGAAAAAATATGGATCGACGGAATATTAGAAGCACTAATTGTTATCATAACAGTAGCAGAGGCGAACATAAGAGCCAAAGACCAAGAATTATATCTTCACTCGTTGCTGAACGACAAACGAGGAAGGAAATAAGAGGACGAAGAGGAAGACGACACCGTATCATGGAACACCCAGGTTGTAAACCACAAGCGTTACATTTGTGTGTGGAAGTGAGTGTGTGTGAGTTTCTGAAGTGAAACATCTCTCCTTTAAATTGCCCTACTGATAAATCAAGAATTAGCATCTTCCATACTTTGGAAATCAAGAAGCTTAGATGTGTTCACGAGGTAGTGGACACTACCACTGAAAGTGTCCGCCGTGGATGATCAAGACAAACGTACATTCACTCAGGTGTACGGTCCAAAAACAATGACCACGTTAATATTGGATAAACACTGTCCCACAGCTCTTCGGCATGCGTACATAACTTGAGCTTGGTGTATTCCGCCAGGAAATCCTCTCTCAGAATCACACAACATGAAATCTACACTTTCAATCGAACCGGCGAAAGGAGTACACCACACATCCTGTAATAATCCACAAAAACATATTTTAAAAAGAATATCACCCGACCGTCAAAATAGAATACCATCTTGAGCTACACGCTAAACGTACTCTGTTTCAACACAGAACTGGTGTCGTCAGTCGCTGAATGCTTGATATTCTGAGAACATCTGGGCACTTATTGACATGTTCTGAGCACAATATGCTAACCCACACATAACTCAATAACAATAATGGACTATGTTCTCCACTTTCAACAACGTCTACAGACTTAGCGTCCTTGTGTGACTCTTATAATGTGTTAACTAAATGGCAATAATGACGACTGCATTTGTAAAAAAAATATCTTCATGCTTGTGGTATTTCTACGAGAGATCAGTATAGTCTCGCTACAACTTATGATCTGCTAATAACCAATATGGTCATCACTGCAGGATGTTCAACCTTCGGCCAAGTAAATTCACTCCCAATGTTTAGTAAAGATTCAGAGAGATGCCAACAGGAAATGCTGGTTCTAATAGATCGTCAATTTCATTCTGATTGATTACCTGTTAAAACGTTGCACTGTGTTCTGCGCCAGTGGCCCTGTGCATCCTATTTCAGCCAGCATTTTATTAAGGTTTGCTTCCTTAGCCTTTGATTGCCCCCAATCTTCCTGCAAGGCAGCAGATTGTCTTTTCTGTACAGGGAATCTACCCTTAGATGGTCGGCCCACCCAGGTTTACGAGCACCATCTGTCGAGCTTGATGTAATTATTAGTTGGTCATTAGACCGTCACCATCACACATCAAACAACAGACTGTAAGGTCTTCCAGCAATGCGAATTGTGAAGTCCCTCCCAACTAACACGAACCTCCGGGAGTCTCACCGATGCTGACAAGTCATGAACAAAACCTCACCCCGTCTTTCACTGATTAGAGTACGACCGTCCTAGGGATATACAACTCATTTCATTCGAACATAACGTTTATCATCGTCATCATTCTCGTTTATCAACGTCATTACTGATTTCAATTCTTGTGACATTACTTTTTAGACACTCACACACGCTCATCGACTTACGCTTTTACTGCCAATCGCCAGGTCAAATTCAATCTTACGTGATTCCTGTGAATACGATAAGTCACCTTCAAAAGTACAAAAATATCACATTCACAAACTTGTTTCAATTCGAATTCAACCTCGAATAGTGAATTGAATTTCCATCACAAAAGCGACTAATTAGTTAATGCTGTTCTAAATGTTCACTTTATAACTGTATCTATTAGGGTATTACTTTGCTATATGTCATAGATTAATAATTTTAAACTTCCCTACATGATTTAATAAATTCCTTTATTTCGTCTGAGAAACACGAAACAAATTCCTACACAGTTTTGATTCCCACATATATTAATGTTATCACAATGCTTATGTCTTCTTGTTTGATTTCTTCGAATATGAAGAACTATTAGCATATTCCTTTATGTGTGAATACCATATCTTAAATAATAAGTCCCTAAGGACGTAAGCCTAGGCAATGTGTGGACTTTTTTTTAAAATCGTGGTGTTGTGGGAACAAAAATTACAAATTATAATACGCGCAAGAGCCGTTTTTTTTTTTTAAATAAGCAAAAATACGATTACTCATATTGTTATGTTTAATATGTATAGAATAAAACATCTTTAACGTGCATCGAATTTAAATTACATACATATTTGTTACTAATTAATTACATATTTTATTATTAAAATCACACATGTTTTAACCCTTTACATTTCATTTACATTTTACCGCCACTTTCTCAGAATGGATCGTTCATAAGCAAAAGGCAAACAACGGGAGCATACATACTTCAACGTAATGTACTTAATCATCATCATCATCATCATGTACCCTGCCGGTTGGCGTAGGCGATCATGTCCCTCCACAATCTTCTATCTACAGTGCATCGTATCAGTTCTGTTGTTGACTGTTTTCCATGCCATGACACCAAGCTATCCAGTATTTTCTCTCTTTGTCGTCCGCGATCTCTCTTTTCTTTTATTTTGCCAGTTGTAACCAAGTATTCCAACTTTCCTCTTCTCATGATGTGCCCGAACAATGTTGATTGCTTCTTTCTGATTTTTTTTAAGAGCTCCCTTTTTGTGTTGGCCTCTTTAAGAACTTCCTCATTGGTCTTTTTATCTGTCCAGGGAACTTTCAACATTCTTCTGAGAAATCCCATCTCTGTGGCCTCTAACCGTCTTTTCATTTGTTTGTCTACTGTCCATGATTCGCTTCCATAGGTCAGAATTGGTTCTATATAGCACCGATGAACTCTCTTTCTCATTTTTATTGACATAGATTTGTTGCATAAGATATTTTTCATTTTCTGAAATGCTATTTTGGCCTGAGCTATTCTGCTTGTTATTTCTGTGGTGCATCTCCCATCTGATGTTATTATTGTGCCCACGTATTTGACGCGTTGCACTTGTTTTAGATTTGTAATGTACTTACTATATGCCTTTAAAAGTTGCGAAATGTGATAGGCTACATAGAATCAGATATCTATCATACCGATTAGAATGTGGGCTCGTGGTTGTTAAATGTATGTTTTCTTCCAGCATCTCGGAGGCATTACTTACGTTAGTCTTATCTATTGGCTGACCGTCTTCGACGTTAGCGCTACTACAGCTTGGCTGCTCTTTCATGTTCCCATACTCCCACATATCCAGTGATGTAGACAAAGGTGTCTCTGGGTATTGTTTACTTCCGTATATAAATCAACCCATGGCCAACGTACAGAGCCCTCATTTACCGCTATTATCATGCTCACCGATAAGTACCTGTGACCGTATCACCTCCATCACCATGCCACTCGTGGCCAGAGTGTGCTCATCGATGCCAACATTTTGACCGTTCTTCCACCAGACGGTGCTGCCTATTGGTGTCGTATTACGAATCTGTTTTTACAGATGACTGCATCATCCTTGTTGGTTTTGTCCCAGATGAGGGCGTTGACTTCCGCATCGACAACTACTGGATGTTGTTCATTGCACTTCCTGTCGAGTGTAAGAATGCGCCCCAGCCTGTTTTGTTAGTAATGATAACCCTCACAGT
Source organism: Megaustenia siamemsis (assembly GCA_032433765.1). NCBI lineage: Eukaryota > Metazoa > Mollusca > Gastropoda > Stylommatophora > Ariophantidae > Megaustenia > Megaustenia siamemsis. The sequence goes on along the minus strand of JAVIAB010000101.1, from coordinate 42,050,813 downwards.
GTAGTTAGCGACATTATAAATCATGTGGAAGCAATCGCAGTAAAGGCCTACTTGCTCCTACGCCCTCACTGTCACGACATTTTTTAGAACCTTTTAGAGATGGAGAATGCCATTTTAAAGGAAATGTTTCTCTCTCTCTCTCTCTCTCTTTTTATATATATATATATATATATATATCTCCCTCTCTCTCTCTCTCTCCCTCTCTCCCTCTCTCTCTGCGATCAGGATTCAATCAGAGCAGGATCCCAGACTCTCACATGAAGTAAGCTGTCAGGTTAAGATCGCCCCCACAGACAGTACATCACAATTAGAGTCTACCAGATCCACTCTGATTGAACACCCGTTAAATCGTTGCACTGTGTTCTGCGCCAGTCAACATCCAGTGACTCAGTGCATCCGATTTCAGCCAGCATTTTATTCAGGTTAGCTTTCCTTAGCCTTTGATTGTCCCCAATCTTCCTGCAAGGCAGGATCTTTTCTGTAGGTGGATTCTGTCCTTACATGGTCGGCCCTCCCATGTTTACGAGCACCATCTGCCCGAGTCACTAGAGGTGACTAACACAGACATGCACACACAGAGATATGAGATGTGAATAACACAGACATGCACACACAGAGATATGAGATGTGAATAACACAGACATGCACACACAGAGATATGAGATGTGAATAACACAGACATGCACACAGCGATACGAGGCATGACTAATACTGACACACATCAAAGGAAATGTTTAAAAACTACTTGCGAGAAGAACCTGTGATAGGTTTTAGTTCAGGCAAGTATGACATAAATGTTATCAAGCCTTACTTGATAAAACTTTTTGTGGACGCGGACAAGTTAGCGAACGAAGAAGAATACGTAAATCAAATGGAAAACCTCAATAACCTTTTAGTAAAAGGCAATACTAATGTTATGTGTATTTCAACGCCCAATCTCAAATTCTTAGATATTAGCTGTTACATTGTCCAAAGTTTGAGTTATTCAAATTACCTCTTATGTTCTGTGACAGGGAAACAAAACGTTAACTTTGTTACGAGTATGTAAAGAAATTAAACTTGACGCGGTCGTTCCCACATGAAGCCCATTTTTTCTTCCGATGCAGAGTACGCCAAGTGTCAGCGGGTTAAGCTCAGTGGTTAGTGAACACGACTACAAAGGACAATGGGTAGGGTTCGATCCCAACCGACGGCTCCGGGTTCACCCACCCCTTATTGGGTAACGGATTGTTTTCCGGGAAAGTAAAGCGGCATGGGCGTAATACCGACCACATTACCCCAAAAATCATGTGACGAAGGTCTGTAAAATGTATGGTCACTAACACCATAATCCCTATATGCCACTTGGCGTGACAAGGGTACTTTACTTACTTATAATATAACTACCTTATTTTTTAGTAGTGTACGATAATAAGGACTTAGTTCCTTTCTTACAGGCTTAGAAAAACAAGTTCCTTTTATACGAATGTTTGTGGGTCGATATGTTTAAGGAGATCATTTCTGTCCCAGGGATAGTATTAATTATTTTAGGAAAATTTTTATATACTTTTAAAACTGTTACTTAAAACGTAATCATCTCTTTGCGTTCCAAAACAAACACGATCCTCTTCACACACAAAAATAGCAATTGAGAGAATATAGTACAGTAACCATCTGTAATGTTTTCATTGACAACACGAACAAGAATAAACTAATAGTCGAGGAGATAAACCCGCAGTTAGTATAAAGGGGTACGACGGTAACGCTTTGTACCTGTGGACGCTCTCACAACCCATGTCTGTAACAGGGAGTGTAAGGAGATGGAGATAATCACGGTGTGTTAAGAGAAAGTGAGATTGCACGGGATAGTGTACCAGTAAGGGTATCACATAAAGATTGGAGTCAGCCGGTCGAGGAGAGTGGTCAGGAGTTCAGGGTGACAGAGGAGTAGAGTGAGACACAGACTCGGAAATGTGAAGGGAGTGGGAGACACGAAGAGTAGAGTTAAGAAAGGGATAGATTTCATTGACTGTAGGAATGAACTGAGCGAGATTTACATTGGTTGATACATGGGATATTTAAGAGGCTGCGCAGATAGAAAATTGGAAGGCAGGGCAAGCACATGTATTCGCTCTAAGTATTAGAGAAGTGGATCCTTCGTATTAGTTAGCAGTGTGTGGGATCAGGTTTTCAGAGAGATTCATAGTGGAAGTGAGAAATTCATAGTGGGAGTAAGAGATTCATATTGGAAGTAAGAGGTTCATAGTGGAAGTAAGTGATTCATAGTGGAAGTAAGAGATTTATAGTGGGAGTAAGAGATTCATATTGGAAGTAAGAGTTTCATAGTGGAAGTAAGTGATTCATAGTGGAAGTGAGAGATTCATACTGGGAGTAATAAATTCATATTGGAAGTAAGAGTTTCATAGTGGAAGTAAGTGATTCATAGTGGAAGTAAGAGATCCATAGTGGAAGTAAGTGATTCATAGTGGAAGTGAGAGATTCGTAGTGGAAGTAAGATATTCATAGTGGAAGTAAGTGATTCATAGTGGAAGTAAGAGATTCATAGTGGAAGTAAGAGATTCATAGTGGAAGTAATTGATTCATAGTGGAAGTTAGTGATTCATAGTGGAAGTAAGAGATTCATAGTGGAAGTAAGAGATTCATAGTGGAAGTAAGAGATTCATAGTGGAAGTAAGAGATTCATAGTGGAAGTAAGAGGTCACCTGGAATCTTAGTTATTTTAGAATTTGATCTATTCTAGTAGTAACAGGGCGAATGCCCATATTAGTTAGCCGTGTGTAGAACAACCAGAATGTACATATTTTGCTTAAGGAGAAGTGAATGTAGTTTAAAGGAATGAGTGAGACTGGATCCTTAATTTAGAATGTTGGATGGTCTGTAATTATACTGTGGAGTGACAGTGATCAGACTAGTGAGAAAATGTCTGTAATGATATGTTCCACGAGATGGATTAACGTTCAGTGAACATTACGTTGGTTGTTAAGTTATGTACACTGTTCATGTGATGTGGAAAGAGATAATTAATTCAATGTGTGATGAGAGAGCCCCGATGTGAACTTCTGCTCCCTTGTTCCTACAACTTGTTATTCTGGAAAATTTCCATTCCTTAACGTATGTCCTAACTACTGCTGGTCGCTACCATTTGTTACTGCTATTATCTATTGAGAAGCGGGTGGCAACTAAGTTACCTGCTCCCATGCTCTCACTAGCTATACTCTATTACACGCTCTTTCATTTCCCGTACTACCGGTTTGATAAAATATTGTTAATTGGTGCTATAATTTATATTTAAATTGAGAACGTTTAACCTTAGCCGCACAAGTCACCTTTAGCAGCGCATTGGAGCTAATATAAAGACCCGATAAACGGTGAAGTAGCAGTAGTTATTGAACATTGCAGTCATAGAGATGTTGTGCTGCGGTCACGGATAATACTCTCAAACACATTTCTGAAATTCATCGATCGTATGATCCGATCCTGTATGTTTAAAAAGAGTTGCACATTGGGAGGAGTTTTGAACTATATCCTTATTTTGAGACATTAGAATAGTTCACTAATAATAGGTCCTGAATAACTTCAGCGTAGTCCGCGCTATTTGATATTCAGATATATGCCGCATATATACATTAGATAAACATGACAATTACAATAAATATTTTTATATGGTATTACCTCATGAGAAAAAGAATTCTTAAATGTTATGTAGAGCCAGTCTTAACATATGAATGTGAATCATGGACAATAGGACAACAGACAAGAGAATCACTGGAGTCTGCAGACATAAGGTTTTAGGAAGAATGTTGTGAATACCATGAACAGCAAAGAAAAGTGATGAAGACGTTCTGAAAGAGGTCAATGCAAAATGAGAGCTAATTTCCAATATTATGAAGAAACAATCATCATTTTTGGCCATGTAATGAAAAGAGAACAGCTGGAATATAGTATTACAACTGGGACAATTGAGGGACGAAGAGATAGGAATAACTAAAGAGAAAATATACCAGGCAGCTTACGGGAATGGCTTGACAGAAGGTCAACAACATAAATGATAAATAACTGTCGAGTTAAAAAATTGTGGAGAGACATGATCACCTACGCCAGCAGGCCCGGCGGTACTTGATAACGATGAAGACGATTAGCAAATGGTTAGTATATATTTGGACAAATATTACCAATCTCCGTACTGGATGTAATTGAAGCTTCATATAGTCATCAGATTCATACATAGTATCGTATTCCATCTAACTATTCCATTATGCTCATATCACACGTTTTCTAAAGTTGATCCATTCTTTGACATTATGTTGCTATTCACCATTTTTCCATACTGAATGTTACTGAAATCTCGTATCGTTATCAATATAGTTTTTTTCACAATTTATAATGCCTATTATCTCATTTTTTCATCATCATTGTACCGCGCTATATAACCTGACACAATCATGTGATATCGTGTTACTATTGGGTATATGAAATACACAATATTAAAGACAAATTGAAATATGAATGTTTATTCTTACTTTGATTATATCAAACCATTTGGAGAACGGGCACTCATAACGACTTAACGCAAAGTCTGAATTGCTAGATATGTTGATATTGTGGGAGAACTTTACAGCATATATTAACAATATGTACTCAAGTCTGAGGCGCTCTAAGATATTATTGTATAATTCTATTTAGAGAAATAGCAAAGACTATTTACACAAAAAGGTTTCATTTAGAGGAATAAGTTTAATGTTAGCTTATCGTGTTATAAACAAAAGTGTTCCTAGGTTTCATTATTTTGTTGAAAACTAGCAAACGTTGGATAGCTATCTAAACAATTAGTAATTAAACATTCAGTCTGGGGAACAAAATATATTTGATTACGTTTAATATTGGCATAAGATGTAAACAGATCCGTTTCTATGATTCCTTATTATAGGTCTCTTAATTGTAACTTAACTATCATGTTCATTGTTAGTATTAAGAAACGTAATCGTTGTTTCTAGTTTATTTTAGATTTGAAAACAAAATAGTTCCATTGAATTTCCCACGCTTGAACTAACTCAGCAATGAAGTGAACTACAAATGTTTGATTTTGAACAAAGACAGAAATATCAATCTTTAAACTGTAACTGATATAAATGTTACTATTTGGTGTTCATGTTTAAATCACTTCAAGACCGTACTACTTACGTTCTTTAGTTTTTTCATTTCATCGAGAAACTAAGAAGACACGAATGTTGTTTTGATAAATCATTTAATGTTTATATAACATATATCTATTGTTAGCAGCAAATCTTCTGCAAACACGGGGCAGTGAAATATATTCTACTTCTATCATTGTATCCAATACCACTATAACAAAGGGCTCTAGTACTAACACCAAAACGTTCGGGAACTAACCACACAGAGTGTTGGTACTAACAACAAAGAGCTCTATCTTTAACCACAAAGCTTTGTGGTACTAACCACAACGAGTTCTGATACTAAGCACAACGAGTTCTGGTAATAACCACAACGAGTTCTGATACTAACCACAACGAGTTATGATACTAACCACAGGAGTGCTGATATTAACCACAACGAGTTCTAGTACTAACCACAACGAATTCTGATATTAACCACTAAGCGTTCTAGTACTAACCACAAAGAGTTCTGGTACTAACCACAACGAGTTCTGATATTAACCACAACGAGTTGTAGTACTAACCACAAAGAATTCTGATATTAACCACTAAGCGTTTCAGTACTAACCACAAAGAGTTCTGGTACTAACCACAAAGAGTTCTGATACTAACCACAAAGAGTTCCGATACTAACCACAACGAGTTCTGATACTAACCACAACGAGTTCTGGTACTAACCACAACGAGTTCTGGTACTAACCACAACGAGTTATGATACTAACCACAACGAGTTCTGATCTAACCACAACGAGTTCTGATACTAACCACAACGAGTTATGATACTAACCACAACGAGTGCTGATACTAACCACAACGAGTTATGATACTAACCACAACGAGTTCTGATACTAACCACAAAGAGTTCCGATACTAACCACAACGAGTTCTGATACTAACCACAACGAGTTCTAGTACTAACCACAACGAATTCTGATATTAACCACTAAGCGTTCTAGTACTAACCACAAAGAGTTCTGGTACTAACCACAACGAGTTCTGATACTAACCACAACGAGTTCTAGTACTAACCACAAAGAATTCTGATATTAACCACTAAGCGTTTCAGTACTAACCACAAAGAGTTCTGGTACTAACCACAAAGAGTTCTGATACTAACCACAAAGAGTTCTGATACTAACCACAACGTTTCTGGTACTAACCACAACGAGTTCTGATACTAACCACAAAGAATTCTGATATTAACCACTAATCACTCAGTATTAAATACAAAGAGTTCTAGTACTAACCACAAATAGTTTTGGTATTAACCACAAAGAGTTCCGATATTAACCACTAAGCGTTCCAGTACAAACCACAAAAAATTTCGAGTACTAACCACAAAGCGTTCCAGTACTAACCACAACAAATGCGTTTACTAACAAGTAAGAGTTCAAGTGCTAACAAAAAAGAGATCTAGATTTACAGATAGAACTAACCACAAAGAGATCTAATACTAAAAACAAAAAGTTCTGGTACTCACTACAAAAATTAATGTTACCACACAATATTCCCGTACTTACCACAAAGAGTCCTTGTTCTAGCCACAAATAGTTGTGGTGCTATATAACAACGAGTTCTAGTAGTAACCACAAAGAGTTATGATACTCACCACATAATAATTATGTTACCACAAAATGTCCTGGTACTGACTACAAATAATGTTACTAATAAGCACAAATAGTTCTAACAGTAACCACAAAGTGTTCTAGTACTAACCACAAAGAGTTCTAGTACTAAGCACAAAGAGTTTTGGTACTCAACAACAAAAAGTTGTGGTACAAACCACAAAACTTTCAGGTAATCACCACATACGGTTATGTTATCAAAAATATTCTGATACTCACCACAGGGAGTTCTGGTACTCTATATCAAATAGTTTTAGTACTAACCACAAAAAATTATGGTACTCACCACATAAGGTTATGTTATCACACAATGTTCAGGTACCCACCACAAAAGTTTGACATAATCATCATAAAGTATTCAGGTACCCATCACAAATTTTGATATAATCATCAAAAAGTATTTAGGTACCCACCACAAAGGTTTGACATAATCATCATAAAGTATTCAGGTACCGACCACAAAAGTTTGACATAATCACCATAAATTATTCAGGTACTCACCGCAAAAGTGTGACATAATCGTCATAAAGAACTCAGGTACTCACCACAAAAGTATAACATAATCATCATAAAGAACACAGGTACCCACCACAAAAGTATGACATAATCACCATAAAGAACTGAGGTACCCACCACAAAAGTTTGACATAATCATCATAAAGATCTCAGGTACCCATCACAAAAGTTTGACATAATCCTCATAAAGAATTCAGGTACTCACCACAAAAGTTTGACATAATCATCATAAAGAATTCAGGTACTCAAAACAAAAGTTTGACATAATCATCATAAAGAACTCAGGTACCCACCACAAAAGTTTAACATAATTATCATGTAGAACTCAGGTACCCACCACAAAAGTTTGACATAATCATCATTAGGAATTCAGGTACTCACCACAAAAGTTTGACATAATCAACATAAAAAACTCAGGTATCCACCACAAAAGTTTGACATAATCATCATAAAGAATTCAGGTACCCACCACAAAAGTTTGACATAATCATCATAAATAATTCAGGTACTCACCACAAAAGTTTGACATAATCATCATGAAGAATTCAGGTACTCACCACAACAGTTTGACATAATCATCATAAAGAATTCAGGTACTCACCACAAAAGTTTGATATAATCATCATAAAGAATTCAGGTACCCACCACAAAAGTTTGACATAATCATCATAAATAATTCAGGTACTCACCACAAAAGTTTGACATAATCATCATAAAGAATTCAGGTACCCACCACAAAAGTTTGACATAATCATCATAAAGAATTCAGGTACTCACCACAAAAGTTTGACATATTCAACATAAAAAACTCAGGTATCCACCACAAAAGTTCGACACAATCATCATAAAGATCTGAGGTACCCATCACACAAGTTTGACATAATGATCATAAAGAATTCAGGTACTCACCACAACAGTTTGACATAATCATCATAAAGAAGTCAGGTAGTCACCAGAAAAGTTTGACATAATCATCATAAAGAATTCAGGTACTCACTACAAAAGTTTGACATAATCATCATAAAGAACTCAGGTACCCACCACAAAAGATTGACATAATCATCATAAAGAATTCAGGTACTCAACACAAAAGTTTGACATAATCATCATAGAGAACACAGGTACCCACCACAAAAGTTTGACATAATCATCATAAAGAATTCAGGTACTCACCACAACAGTTTGACATAATCATCATAAAGAATTCAGGTACTCACCACAAAAGTTTGACATAATCATCATAAAGAATTCAAGTATTCACCACAAAAGTTTGACATAATCATCATAAAGAATTCAGGTACTCACCACAAAAGTTTGACATAATCATCATAAAGAACTCAGGTACCCACCACAAAAGTTTGACATAATCATCATATAGAACTCAGGTACCCACCACAAAAGTTTGACATAATCATCATAAAGAATTCAGGTACTCACCACAAAAGTTTGACATAATCATCATAAAGAATTCAAGTATTCACCACAAAAGTTTGACATAATCATCATAAAGAATTCAGGTACTCACCACAAAAGTTTGACATAATCATCATAAAGAACTCAGGTACCCATCACAAAAGTTTGACATAATGATCATAAAGAAGTCAGGTACTCACCACAAAAGTTTGACATAATCATCACAAAGAAGTCAGGTACTCACCACAACAGTTTAACATAATCATCATAAAGAATTCAGGTACTCACCACAAAAGTTTGACATAATCATCATAAAGAATTCAGATACCCACCACAAAAGTTTGACATAATCATCATAAAGAATTCAGGTACTCAAAACAAAAGTTTGACATAATCATCATAAAGAACACAGGTACCCACCACAAAAGTTTGACATAATCATCATAAAGAATTCAGGTACTCACCACAAAAGTTTGACATAATGATCATAAAGAACTCAGGTACCCACCACAAACGTTTGACATAATAATCATAAATAATTCAAATACTCACCACAAAAGTTTGACATAATCATCATAAAGAATTAAGGTACCCACCACAAAAGTATGACATAATCATCATAAAGAATTCAGGTACCCACCACAAATGCCCTAGGAAAGATTCCGGTACTTACCACAAATGGGTCTGGTATTCATCTCAAGATGCTTTGGTATAGACTACAAATGTATATTCTATCGGCGAGAAATAATATGCAGTTTTGAAGAAGAAAACAATTGAACTGCTGACTGAGAAATATGGGCCTGCAGCGGGGTACCATTTTGTACCTCTAGAATAAAGAACTGCAGGAATAACATTGCCAAGTGAATCAACGATAGCGCGCAGCGCTCCTTAACTATTATTGAGTAATGCCTCTCAGGCAGGTATTTACGGGGCCTCAGTAGCCTAGTTTGGAAAACCACCAAACTGGACTACTGATGTTCGGTCAACCCGTGTTCGATTCCCCCTGAGAGCAGTGTGAATTATACATGTGTTTGGAAAAAATATACCCCGGCGGTCGACCCAGCCGTTAGCAGAAATAGATACCAGGGTATTATCCTGGGAAGGTGAGGAGTGTAGCCTCGCATCATGAGTTTCGATGCTTGAAGAGACACTATCCAGAAATCTTCGAACATTTCTAGATAGACGGCCGAGCACATCTTGGTGGAAACTCGCGTGCTAACACGCAGGTTCAAGTCTCGTATGTTACCTTTACTTACCAACATAGACAATTGCCCAACCTGAAGTAGAAGATGTGACATTTTAGTTTTCGAAGGAGAAACTATTTTATCAGCAAGGCCATGTATTGTTGTCTTGAAGATATCAAAAGTTCAAAAAGAATATTTTAGTTGTTGACGTGTCTTCTTCTACTTTCGTTCATTTTCTTCTTCCTGCCATAACCCATGACTAGTTGACCTAGCACCAACAGACATTATATTTCAATATTGTCCACCCTGCAAAGACGAGACCTATATATTATTGTGTGTTATCGTCCCAATGTGATTTTCTGTGTAACTCTCTTCTCGCTTCTTTCACAGTTCCTTGTATAGCGGTATGTTATATAGCCCAGACGTTTGAGATATGTGGCAAAATCATGTCATTTTGAGTTTCATCGTATACTCATTCCGATTGTTTGTTTTCTTTTGTATACCTGTTTTTTTTATGAGTAAGAAATTGCCTCTGAACCATTCCCTTGTTTTGATTGATACGTTTTCAGTATGTAGCAGTGTCGTTTATACGTTTCATACATCACTCTGTTGGCACTGTGGTTGTATATTCACATCGTTCCCCATAATACTGCAGGTCAAAGTGTTTTATTTTCAAGATTATTTTTCTTAGGGCAACTGAAAGACAGTAATTCTGTAACTACGATCATAGATCAAATTTCCTTTCTTTGGAATAGTAATGTGGAAGATCTACATGTTATGTAATAAATCTGTACAACTTATTTAGCTAAAACGAAATCACATGTACGATATTGTTTCTTATAACCGACAGCTCGTCTCTTTTTTATGTGTACATGTCAATGGGCACACCCCAGCCTGCCAGATGTAATTACAGATAACAATTATTGCGTTTATAAGGCAATCTTAACCTTCAATTTCGTAGAAATGTTTTTAAAGAAAGGATATTTTGTTCTATGTTTCTAGTTGTTTTTTTTTATTTTTTGTTACTGTTCTTTAAACATCATCACGAAGTATTGAGATCCTTTCTCCTGTCACAGACTATGGGTACAGTCGAATATTTGAATCTGTGTTTCTTTCGGCGTTATTCAGTCTGTACGTCATTCGGTCTATCGATTGGTAATCACGTGGGTACTTGAAGCATTTTCCTAATTTCTGGAGAATTACTGTAGATCTATGTTGTTGATTCCCATTTAGGTCTTCATCATTTTATAAACTTTTTTACTTCAATTTTTTGCCATATTTATACATGAAATGAAAAAGAGTGAAAATAAACAAGATGTGATCCATTCATTGTAGAACTATTCATAGTTTTTTTTCTGCTAGGTGTGCTCGATTATTAATTACATTAAAAAAAGGCTGACGTCTTGAAAGTTTGATGTCTTGTTTCATCGTTTTTATGTATTTCATTTCTAAAATCTACTGCCGGATCGTTAAACAGAAGAGAGCTTCTAAATTATTTCTGCCTATCCTGTTTATTATACTACTTTCTGTGTTGTTTTAAATTATTTTTTTTTGTTTTGTTTTATGTGTGGTTGTTTGTGTACAGTTTCTGCGAAGTTGTTTGTGTTTATATATTATATTATATTATATTATATTATATTATATTATATTATATTATATTATATTATATTATATTATATTATATTATATTATATTATATTATATTATATATATTATATTATATTATATTATATTACATTACATTACATTACATTACATTACATTATATTATATTACATTATATTATATTATATTATATTATATTATATTATATTATATTATATTATATTATATTATATTATATTATTATATTATATTATATTATATTATATTATATTATATTATATTATATTATATTATATTATATTATATTATATTATATTATATTATAATATATTATATTATATTATATTATATTATATTATATTATATTATATTATATATATTATATTATATTATATTATATTATATTATATTATATTATATTATATTATATTATATTATATTATATTATATTATATTATATTATATTATATATATTATATTATATTATATTATATATATCACACTACATTATATGACATTACATTACATTACATTATATTATATTATATTATATTATATTATATTATATTATATTATATTATTATATTATATTATATTATATTATATTATATTATATTATATTATATTATTATATTATATTATATTATATTATATTATATTATATTACACTACATTATATGACATTACATTATAATGAAATTATATCCACACTTTCCACAACATGGATTGAGTGGTGGACGATCGTACTTAATGCCGCACAAAACATTCATCGTTCATGATGTTTTCCACCAAACCTCCATTCTTGCAATAGAATTCATTATTAACGACCTCTGACGTATACCAGTATGTTTTACCATTTCCATCTCGCCAGAAAGGTCTAATCGTGTCAATGCTTAACAGCGCTATAATTTTGTTTTTATAAAATAATCAATATAAAATGACGCTGTTGAATCTAAAAAAAAGAAACAAACAATGAACATACGTAATGTTTTTATTGTATATTAATATACATGACAAGATAATTTACTTACTTTAGATGCGATGTCCTTCTCTACCGCAAACTAAAAGGAGATAATAGTTTGGTGTTTCGAAAAAAGATAATCAATTTCTAAAATCTAAGAAAGTATCTATAATGCGTCGCATTCTAATTTACTATAAAATAGTTTAAGTCTTTCATTTTTATCAAGATCGATATTGTCGCTTTCATATTTAATTAGGTTATTCTAACCCCTTTATTGTAAGTGGCGGTTGTAATGTTTGATTACTGCTGTCAAGTTTCAAATCTCAAGGCATCGGGCTCAACTATTGTTTTTTTTTTTTTTTTCTATTAAACACGGATTCAAAGTTGATACAGTTTCTAAAAAAAAAAGGATACCATATATGTCTTTGAGAAGGTTTGATCACGTAGCATAATAAATGCTACAACACACCCATAAGGCAAGTTTGTTCACCTGGACTTAAAAAGTTGACAACATACCCATAAAGAAGGTACGGACGCGTAGCCTAAAGAAATGGACCATACCCATAAATATATCCATTATTTGTAAATACATTTGGCCCAACATCCTTTTAACTAGTAGCACCAGTAGGCCTTACAGATTAACGAGTACCCTTACTTCAGTCTTTCCGTATGGCTCTCATTCATCCTGCGTTTCATCATTCATCATCATTGATTGTCAGCTCCGCATCAAAGGTTGGCTGCCATGGAGTGTCATACCGCTCTGTTTTTTGCTTTGATGGTGCAGGTCAGTTAAATCCTACCTGCCCTATTGTCTATTTAACTTTTAATCAGACTCCACGATAAATCTAGCCACTGTCCTTTCCGTCATTTTTAGAGAGATGTGTATTTGTTGTATATTCTCTATCAAAATACTTTCCAACCATGGATGACAGGATCAAGATCTGGAGGGCACGAGCATATTTGAAGATAGGTGCAGATAAAGAGCATCCATTGCATCATGAACTCAACACATGGAAGGGTGTCAGGCTAAAAACAGACAAATCATGAGTGCACCGAGTAGAAGATGTTCATAAACAAGTATGTGGGCTTACCAATATCAGCGCTGGCGAGGAGTGGATACCGGTACCTAAGTTATTAAGGGGCACATTCTCGTGTATTGTCACACTCGACAGGAAATGTAGGGAACCGAACGCAGTCGTGGTCAGTGCGGAGGTCAACAGTCTCATCTCGAATAACACCGATGAGAAAGATGCAGTTATCTATTCAGACGGATCTGTAAAACGACATAAAAAAAGTGCATGGGCATTTACAGCACGTTCGGCAGGCAGGACAGTCTAATGGCGCATCCATTATGACCACAAATAGCATGACGATGGAGGTGATGGCAGTGGCCAAGACATTCATCTTGTTAGAGTCGCAAGACTACACACACGCCTGTATACTGAATGATTCGATGAGCATGATACGAAAAGTGGAGGAGGGCTCTGTACGCAGGCAATGGGTAGAGTCATTGCAGAAGTAAAAAATACATAAGGTCACCTGTGTCTAAGTCCATTACATGCGAGAGTACGGGGAAATGAAAGAGTGGAATGGTTGGCTAGCTGTGCTATTGTTGAGGACGGTCAATCAATGGATCGGACGGACATCATCAATGGCCTCCGGGAAGTGGGAAGGACACAGAACTTCGACAACTATAAGTCCACGTCAGTCCTTCCGATGAAAGATATGGGAGTTAAGATAGGGACAGCCAGAAACGAGAAATTTAGTGGGCGCGTAAGAAGCCTAATCAACCAACGCAGAATTGGAGTCGTCAGTCTCTGGACTCTGCGGGACTTGCTGAGGAGGAGATCTGAGCACCTGAGATGGACATGTTCTGAGTGCAATGATAATGACCCGCAAATAACCCAATAACTCTCTCTCAGAATCTTGTATTTAATGGGTATAGTTTGTTTGTGATACCTGATGAAGGCTTTAACTGAAACGTATCATTGCTTGCTTTTCTTTTAGTTCAGCTGCCCAATACCATTTTATGTTTATTTTCTTGGAACCATAGATAACTTTAGTTCTTGGAACTACAGTTCTTGGAACTAAAAGACTGACGTCTTTTTACCTGCATACGACTTAATCGCAAAGGTTTTATTAACACTATGGATGGATGTGTCCAAAACCATTAGAATAGAACTGCTTTGTATGATGATTGTAAGTAGAACCATCTCATCAACTGTGTCAGTTGTGTATAATTTATTGATCCTTTTATTTTGTCACAATCCCACATTTTTTTTCTGTCTGTCAGGCTCTCTCTCTCTCTCTCTCTCTCTCTCTCTCTCTCTCTCTCTCATGCAATCTTCCTCTCTATTTTTCTCACTTATCAATAATACATTTCTCTTTTACAGAAGCGTGTAGCATCAAAGTAAGTACGAGCAACGTAAGTAAACTCTTACAAACGTGGTTTTTTGTTGGTCATCGGCGTCTTCATAACATTCATATATGTCACTAGTCCATTTAAGGTCGACCACCTCTAGATGAGATAGTACCTTAATACTATTTGCCAGTCACATCAAAATGTCTTCCATAATTTTGCTTTACAAATGTCATTGAATCAGTGATCTTATCAGATTGACCCTCCTTTTTAAGATGTTAAATTAATAATATCAAACGCTCACCTATGTCACAATATTATCGTCCTACCTGTAGAGCCCATTCTCAAAGGTTGCTGTTCATGTTGTATCTTTAGTAATCGTCTAACCCAAACATTGTATACGGACATTGTTAAAGGCCTGTTACATAGTTCAAAAGATGCTAATACATTTCGTTAATTTCAGCCCCAACTGGTTTGCACTCTTGTGTATATTAACGCAAGTTCTACATTACGCTACTTACATTCCGTTTTGCAGAGAACAGAGCACGGATCTGAGAAAACATCATATTATATATAAAAGTTTATATAATGTTATACATTGTCATCATATTTTATGTTTCATTTTCTTTCTTGGTATTCCACGCAATTCAGAGGAGCTGACGATGTCACATCTGGAGTGTCAGCATCGTGGCAGAGGTTGTCATGGAAACGATCATCTAACAATCTTCTTACATAACAAGATGATAGTTTCCTGACAAAGTTGGCACGTTCGCTCATTTGTTGCGAGGTAAACATGTAACTTTATTTGATATCGAATGTAGACATTAAGATAGGGGACCTTCTTAATTCCTTAGACATATAACCGATGAGCTACAACTTAACTTATTTTTATTTCTCATAAGAAAACAAACTTTATCTCGGGGTAATAAGTTGATGTCCTCAAATCTGAGTCAAGAAAGATTTGACAAAATAAAAAAAAAAGTTTAGTTTTGGCAAACCCTTGGTAAAAGATAGGTTCCGTAACAGCGTCAAGAAAGCAAAAACCTATCCAGGAGCAAATATTAATTCAGATCACAATCCTGTAATGATTAAAATGAAAATCAAACTAAAGAGAAACAAACAAAAGATTAAATCATCAACACCAAAAGATATAACCGCTTTAAGTCAAAAATATGTTAAAGATACTTATACAATACAAGTAAAGAACATATATCAGAAGCTGCTAGAAGAAGGGACTGAGCAATTCAGAAGATGCAATCCTGAAAAAAAAAGTTACAACAAAATGGCAAAGCACAAAGAAAAGTATACAAGAAACCTATGACACCTAGCCAAAAAGGAAAAGAACAAAAAACAAAGATGGATAACTGACACCATGTTAGAAAAAAATGGAATAGAGAAGAAAAGCGAAGAACACTGCCAAATACAAGGTAATTGATAATGAAATACACAAAATGTGCAAACAGGCAAAAAAAGGCTGGCTCAGGCAAAGGTGTCTAGAAGTCGAACCTATGGAAAGTAAACAAAATTGAAGTAGGGTCCACGCAGAAATAAAGAGAATGACTAATAAAAACAAAAAAAAAGCTACAGGAAGCGGATGTATTGCAAATAAAGAAGTGAGAATGCCAGCAGACAAAAAAGATATAATCGATAGAATACATGAATACATAACATAATAATTTTTTGATGAAAGAGACACAAAACTAATTGTAAAATGTGCGTCAAGCTATATAAACTTAAAATCCGAAGTGATAAAAGCTATAACAACATTGAACAAGAGAAAAGCAGCATGACCCGATAATATACATATAGAAACAATACATACACTAAGAAATGTTGTCATTGAGGTGATCACAGACATATGCAACGACATATACAACACAGGATACATACCAAATGAAGTAAAAATATCAACATTCATTAATCGTCTTCTTCTTCCTCTTTCCTCCCTCATTTGTCTTTCAGCGTCGAGGGGAGATATCACTTGCCGTCGTTTGCTCTTCTCTTCTCTTCTGCTACTGTTATGTTTCCCAGTGCTTCTTCTTATGTCGATCACTCTTTTTCTTGGTCGATCCTTGCTTCTGATATTCTCACAACATTTATTGAGGGCTCGTTCTGTTCTGTTTTGATTACTCTGCCTTGTCACATGGCCAAACTATTTTATCTATTGTTTATTTATATACTGTATGGTTGTTACTATTCCTATCCTTTTTCTCAGTTCAGTATTTCTGATTTTATTTCTCTGACTGTTTCCTATTAGTCGTCGGAGACATCTCATCTCAGTAGACGTATTTATCTTATTGTTCTTGCATCTAAGGTCCAGGTCTGGCATTGGTAGCACAAAGTTGGGATGAAGATTGTATTGTATGGCCATGAGACCCTGGAAATTGGAATATGTCATTACTTTTAGACTGTCGTCAAGCAACTGTCTTTGTTTGAATTTTCTTCTTTTGTCTCCTGCATTTACCTTAACATTTTGTTATATCCTGTCTCGACGAACGGGGAACTTCGAGTTTCGTTTCTTTACAGTAGAAATAATGTTGACCAATTCCCATCTGACATGTATAAAACTTCATATTTCTATAGTCAAATAATTGAACAACTTATTGACCATAATACTCACATTCCTTGCTAAGTCTAAAATCTGAAATATAGTATTAGAGATTACGCTAAAGATAGCATGATTTTGTCAACAGGCACAACCCGCTCCCTACCGATATTTACAAGTATTGCCTGTAAAGTGTCACTATTCAGTGTGGAGTTAATTAGTAGCCGTGGATTAAACTCAGTTGTATATAAGTCGTAACAAGTTTGCCCCAAAAACTGAAATAAGCAAAAGAATATGTATGGCAAAAAAGTAATTTTAATGCCATGTAAAATATACAAACAACAAAACAAATATCAGCGGGGCTGAAACTAAGAATGGCAAAATGTTATGGTGCAGAAACATGGACATTAGACAAGAAAGCAGAACAGAAAATTGAAGCCTTTGAAATGTGTATTTATAGAAGAATAGGTAGAATTGGATGGAAACAAAAGATAACAAACGATGAAGTTTTAAAACAACTGAAAATAAAAAGAGAACTGCTGAACACAATTAAGACAAGACAAATGAAATTTTTGGGGCATGTTATACACAACAGCCTACTAAAAGTAATATTGGAAGGAAAAATACAAGGCAAAAGAGGCAGCGGCAGACCAAGACTAACATGGACGAGTAACATCAAAAGATGGACAAGTCAATCTATGTCAGCCTGCACCATCAAAGCAAGAAACAGCGTAGAATGGCGATCCAAGGTAGCCAACCTTCGTTGCGGAGAGGGCACACGATGATGATGATGATGAACATGTCTGCCCCAGCTCCACTTGGATTGGTCGATAGATTTGTTCCACTAATAATTGTCGTGGTTACATTTTAACGCAACCAACCTTTTAAATGTTCAATCCCAGGTAATTTCCGGAGAATTACCTAAGCACATTGTCATGTTTGCTGTGAGCTTTCTTATTGTATTATGCAATTTCAATAAAATAATATTAACAGATGGTTGTTTTGATTGTTTTTTTTGACCGCATGTTGTTTTTGCAATATAGCATCGCCATCACATTCGTGATATATGATGATGTATCGTTATTACAAGAGCACTAACATTGAATTCATGCATGGCTCGAGATGAATGAAGATGGTGTCATTTATAGATTCGGTAGTTCTGATAGTGGGTCTGAAGGAGAGATTCAAAATGGTATCAGGGACAGTTCTAGTGACATGAAATGGTCGTGTCCATCACAGATAGTGTCGTTAGAGGGAATGAAAAAGGCTAAGTAAAAAAAAAGACTTGAAACTTTCTCACCTTCTGGACTAAATATGACAGCTCCATCAAATAGTACATGGCCATTGTCATCTACAGTAAACATATTTAATAATATCAGATGGACGATGCACCATAGAAATAAAAATGAGAATAGCTCAGGCCAAAATAACATTTCAGAAAATGAAAAATATCTTATGTAACAAATCTATGTCAATAGAAGTGAGAAGGAGAGTTCACTGGTGCTATATAGAACCAATTTTGACCTATGGAAGCGAATTATGTACAGTAGACCAACACATGAAAAGACGATTGAAGGCCACAGAAATGGGATTTCTCAGAAGGGTGTTGAAAGTTCCCTTGACAGCTAAAAATATCACTGATGAAGTTCTCAAAGAGGCCAACAAAAAAAGGTAGCCCCTAAAAAACATCAGAAAGAAACAATCAACATTTTTCAGGCATATCATGAGAAGAGGAAAGTTGGAATACTTGGTTACAACTTATAGCTTAGTGTCATGGCATGGAAAATAGTAAACAACGTAACTGATATGATGCACTGTAGATAGAAGATTGTGGAAGGACATAATCGCCTAGTCCAACCGGTATGGCACATGATGATGATGATGATTACCAATGACCTTGTCACGTCAATAAATGAATATGCAGAGAAGAAAATCCAAGCACTGAGCCAGACTACAACTACGGTGTGATCAGTTTTTTTTAGAGAAAGGACTAGTTACCATTGTTGAAATATAGACATTCTTTGTAAGTATTATTTCCATGGACATAGTCAAACAAAACAGTTGATGTTTACTGGGGAGCAGGTGAACTGTACATAGAAACTCAAAGGTTGAGGACAATGTTGACTAGGGAACGATTCAATGCGATGTACCTTACTATGATTCATGAGAGTGCAGTTCACGCTGAGAGAACAGCGAAGATTGAACCATTTCTCCACAGAGTTCTACTTCAGTTACTTTCAGCTGGCTTTCAAAAATCAGGTAATTAAAGAACTGTACCAAGCTGCTGGCTTTCAAAAGTCAGGTAATTAAAGAACTGTACCAAGCTGCTGGCTTTCAAAAATCAGGTACTTAAAGAACTGTACCAAGCAGCTGGCTTTAAAAAATCAGGTAATTAAAGAACTGTACCAAGCTGCTGGCTTTCAAAAGTCAGGTAATTAAAGAACTGTACCAAGCTGCTGGCTTTCAAAAATCAGGTAATTAAAGAACTGTACCAAGCAGCTGGCTTTAAAAAATCAGGTAATTAAAGAACTGTACAAATCAGCTGGCTTTAAAAAATCAGGTAATTAAAGAACTGTACCAAGCTGCTGGCTTTCAAAAATCAGGTAATTAAAGAACTGTACCAAGCAGCTGGCTTTAAAAAATCAGGTAATTAAAGAACTGTACCATGCTGCTGGCTTTAAAAAATCAGGTAATTAAAGAACTGTACCAAGCAGCTGGCTTTAAAAAATCAGGTAATTAAAGATCTGTACCAAGCTGCTGGCTTTAAAAAATCAGGTAATTAAAGAACTGTACCAAGCTGCTGGCTTTAAAAAATCAGGTAATTAAAGAACTGTACCAAGCTGCTGGCTTTAAAAAATCAGGTAATTAAAGAACTGTACCAAGCAGCTGGCTTTAAAAAATCAGGTAATTAAAGAACTGTAACAAGCTGTTGGCTTTCAAAAATCAGGTAATTAAAGAACTGTACCAAGCTGCTGGCTTTAAAAAATCAGGTAATTAAAGAACTGTACCAAGCAGCTTGCTTTAAAAAATCATTTAATTAAACAAGCGTGCCAAGCTGCTGCAGCGGCAACCCCTTGCAGAAATGTCAGTGGCAGGTCAGCTAATGTAACCGATGCATTAATTATCTGCAGTAACCCCGAGGTGAGCATTATTGAGCTATTTATCCATATCAATGATTGTTTTGATAAACAGCACTCAAAGTTGTCAATAAAAATCACATTGTACATAGACATTTTTCCATATTATTTTTTTCTTTTAACAAGTTAGTGTGAATAGCTGTCAATATGTTATTTGTGATGGATTATCACAATTATTGGTTATTTATATCAAATTGATGAAATTCATTTGGATTTTGTAAATAATGTGAAAATGCTGTAAAAAGATAGCAGAATTGGATACCACCATTATTTCAGTATCGACGTAACTGAAACATTTGCGTCTATTTTTGGTTCTTTTTAATTCTTGCTTAGATATCACAGTACATTTTGCACACTGCATTTACTATACATCCACCTTAAACTACTGCAAGCAGAAAGAGCAGTCATCCCTGAAGATTTTCAAATATATTTCATACACAATGAATGATAAATATCAGATTTAGAATACTATGACATGTACATAGACATTTTTTATTCCAGAATTTCTTTCGTTTTAATATTTAACAGCCTTACACTGTAAACGGTTATTTGTGCGTGAAAGTGAATTCGATTAATCTGGATTGTGTTAATATACAATATATAATGAAAAATAAGTACATTTGGACGCCACTCTTATATAGGATTCATTTGAAACAGTTTTATGTGAACGTTTTATTTTACTTTTTTAAAATGTTTTTTGTTCACTAAATAAAGCCCATTTTACACGTACTTTTTTACATCGTATCCTATTGTAAACAAAAAGGTCTATCAGTTATCACCATTGTAGTATATAATGCATGACTAGACAATTAAACTAGTTAAGATAATTATATTGGTTGCATTTGTCTTATGTGTTAAAAAAATGGGCGTGACCAAATGTGGTTGTGGTATATGTCTACTAAGGGTTAAATTACTATTCGTTGCCACTCACTCGCATTAAACATGAAGTAATGACGTGTCATGATAACAAGAAAAACCACTAATGGAGATAATATATATACACTTTGTTCACACGTGCACACAAATAGTAATGTGTTGATTCACGTTACCAACCTGTTTGTCTGGTTCAGCATCCCCCTGACTTTGGTTCTGATTAATTACAAGTATTATTATTAACTGGTTAGAAAAATCATTGCGTCAACATATCATTGAGATGCTTGCATATGTTAAAATATATTTAGACGAACATTTAAGTTTTTTAAACTTGTAGTACCTGGTAAATTGACATGATAATGCGTTCTGTGATTCGAAAAATGTAGGGCATTGATTATGATGGTCTTGAATGGTATACACATAAAGATACCTCACAATTCCAGTGACACGTATGTATTCTCGATATTACTTCTTCTTCCTTCTTCTTCTTCTATCTTTCCTCCATTGCCGTTGGCGTCGAGGGGAGATACAATCTGCGATTCTTTGCTCTTCTGTTGGCCTCTTCTGATGTTATCCCTCCTAGGGACTCTAGTATTCCCTTTATCCATCTTATTCCCGGTCTTCCTCTTAATCTGGCGTTTTCGTAGCGTTTGTTTATGGCTCTTTGAGTCATTGTTAGTTCTTTTTGTCTTGTTATGTGGCCGAACCAATTTATCTGTTGTTTCTTTATGTATTCGATGGCTGGTTAAATTTCGAGTTTCATAACTCAGTCGATATGACTGAGTAAACTAAATAATAGATCGATCAAACGTTTCTAAACTTTTTTTTCAATCTAGAAGTAATTAACACTCATGTTTCAATAAAAAAATATACCTCAAAATATTCAAGGAAATGTGAATACATTGTTTGAACGTGATGACATACTATACACGCACGCTCACTCTAGTATGGACTGGCAATTGAATAAAGCATCAGATACATTTACTATCGTGTCATAAAACTAATGAGTTAATCAGTCTGCAATTGCTTCCTCAAGTTTCACTTTTCTATTAAGAACAATGTTAATAACCTAAGATCATTTCTACTGTACGTGTCCTTTTACATTGAACATCACTATTCCTATTTACATTCACAGACTGTAACATAAAAATATGATCAAGGTGATTAGTTAGAAAACATCCCACCTTTTGGTTTGCATTATATAACATTATGGTTTTGTTTCACAGTTCCTGGTAGAATGTCTTACCTAGGTCAGGTGATCGAAATATTTAGCTAAGGCACTTCATTGTTTAAATCTTCAACAATGGTCTACCAAGAACCGGGTACTCCACTATTTGTTGTGACTTTTGTTCTGTTGATTATGTTGAAACATTCTCTATGTTCTAAGTAAGAGATATCCAAAACGTAACGATAAAATCTCATCTCTGTCCTTGCATTTTCGTATGTAGATCTAATCTAGTGCCATGTTGTTTAATCGCATGGAAAAAAAACCACTATTTTATATTTATTATGAACGTGTGCATCAAATTAATTTATTATAATATGGAAGCGTGTGCATCCTGATTGATTACAAAGGTGTGCATCAAAGTGATTAATTACAAGGAAGTGTAAAAAAAAAACTGATTTATTAGAAGCGTGTGCAAGAAAAGATTTATTAGAAATAGTCTGCATCAAATTGATTAATTAGAAGCGTGTGCAAAAAAATATTTATTAGAAATAAATCTATCAAATTGATTAATTAGAAGCGTGTACAAAATACTGATTTATTAGTAAGGTGTGCATGATACTGATTTATTAGTAAGGTGTGCATGATACTGATTTATTAATAAGGTGTGCATGATACTGATTTATTAGTAAGGTGTGCATGATACTGATTTATTAGTAAGGTGTGCATGATACTGATTTATTAGTAAGGTGTGCATGATACTGATTTATTAGTAAGGTGTGCATGATACTGATTTATTAGTAAGGTGTGCATGATACTGATTTATTAGTAAAGTGTGCATGATACTGATTTAGAGACATGAGTGATGATCTTATCTTACAAAAACATGTTAGTATTGTAAGGGCTGATGCAATTTGCTCTTTTCCAGCCGATATTTGCTTGCTGCTTGCTTACGTTCGCCCGATAACTAAAGTATTCTATAGTATTCATAGACTGTAGAATTCCTCTTTTCTTCATCCGCCATTAAAATGACGTTAAATGGACGTGTCTGCGTTGTGGTTTGCAGTATAACTGTTACTTTCGGCCCAACACATCCGACTTCAACACGACATTTTTGAGTACTGGTTTGTCTTCCCTCTTCGATTCCTGCTTCCTTGGCCAGAATAGACAGGTTAGTATGTTACTGGAGAGGTGGAGCAGGGTCTGGATGGTTTTGATTCACCGATCCTGGCGCAAGCCATCAGCTGTGGGTCGCTGACAACTTCCAGCTCTGGTGCTGAGAGGCGCGCCTTCTTCTACCCAGCCGATATTTGAGGTTCATCATCAACACGTTCCGGGCCTGCTGACGTAGGTGATCATGTCTCTCCACAACTTTCGATCTCGACAGTTATTTGTAATTTCTGTTGTTGACCTACTGCCCAGCCATTCTCTTAAGCTGTCTGGTATATTTTCTCATTGCTTCCCTCTATCTCTTCGTCCCTCAATTTTCCCAGTTGCTACAATATATTCCAGTTGTTCTCTCCTCATTACTAGGCCAAAAAATGATGATTGTTTCTTCCTAATATTGGAAATTACTCTCTCTTTGCTTTGACCTCTCTCAGAACATTTTCATTACACTTCTTAACTGTCCTTGTTATTCTCAACATTCTTCTGTAAGCCCACATTTCTACAGACACCTGTGATTTTCTTGTCTGTTGTTTTTATGTGACTTGCTCTACATAACATTTAAGAACGCTTTTTCTTATTTCTATTGTCAAAAATGGATTGCATAGTATCTTCCTCATTTTTTTGGAAAACTGCTTTTGCCTGAGCCATTCTGCACCTCACCACTGTTGTACATCTTCCTTCTGAGGTTAACAAAGTTCCCAAATATTTAAATTCATTTACCTGTTTTAATATTGTTCCACTTATCTATTTCGGGTTATGTACATGTAATGCTGATACTTGTTCCAAAGTACTTACTTTTGTCAACTGTTTCTAGATCGTGTCCATTTTAAACACAATTTGTCAACAATGCCTCCTGATTATTGAGCATCTGTTTCATGTTTATCATTGATGCATGTGGCGAAGGACATGTTTTATCTATTCATGTTTAGCATTGATGCATGTGGTGAAGGACATGTTTTATCTATTCGTGTATCAAGTCTGTGACGTCATGTTCTGTTTCAACTAAACTATTGATGTCATCAGCGTACGCAGGTTGTTAACAGTTCTCTCTTCCAAAACGGACTGTACGTTTAATGTCTTAAAAACGTCACCAGATCATATCATGTATATCCTCGCTATATAAATAGAACAGTGGGAAATGCTAAAGGAATCAATGCAGCAAACATCAAAAGATTTCATACCACCAGTGAAGACAAATTTAAGAAAGAAATGGATCACACATGACATTTTACGTCTAATGGATACACTATTATCATGTTCAAACCGGTTGGCAGGGGTGATCATGTTCTTCCTCAAACCTTTATCCACTATCTATCAGTTCTGTTGTTAACTGTTTTCCATGCCATGAAACCAAGCTATATAGTATTTTTTTCTCTTTGTCATCCGCGATCCCTCTTTCAGATATTGTGTATTAACGGATACAAGAAGAAGCAATAAGGATAACAATGATAAGTAATAAGGGATTAAATAAGTACATTCTTATAAAATGCAATGAAGGAAAAGGAGCATGGCTAGAATAGAGTTGCATAGAGATTACAATGCACATAAAGAGATGAGTAAGCTATTTACAAACAAATTAACGAATTAACAGGAATAAAAACGCAATCAAAAACTTTGTGTTTAAGACCAAAGGAAAGTGAATTGTTGATTGAACAAGAAATTGCAAGCGAACGATGGACATAATAGATTAAAGAACATTTTGATGATGGACAAATAGAAGACAATATTAAGTATAACGGGGAAGGACCAGAAATCCTCAAAAGCGGAAGACGCCTTGCGCATTATAAAAGCAGGAAAAGCTCCTGGACCAGATAATATAACTAAAGATGAGATTGAAGCCGTGGGTGATTTTGGAATAAAAATAATAACATACATATTGATTACGATATACATCAGCGGATAAATACCAGACGACCTACTCAAATCAATATTTATATAGCCCTAACAAATAAATCTGGTGCGATTGAATGCAGTGGTCATCGCACAATATGCCCTATGAGTCACATGACCAAGATATTATTAAGAATCATCAGACGAAAGGTGTAAAACAAAATCAGTCCAGAAATTAGTGATGAACAGTGTGATTTTGTTGGCGGTTAAAGTACGAACAACGCTATATACATCATAAGATCTGTAGTAGAAAGAGTCATAGAGGTGA
Source organism: Megaustenia siamemsis (assembly GCA_032433765.1). Lineage (NCBI taxonomy): Eukaryota > Metazoa > Mollusca > Gastropoda > Stylommatophora > Ariophantidae > Megaustenia > Megaustenia siamemsis. The sequence continues at coordinate 42,024,931 of JAVIAB010000101.1, read as the reverse complement.
ACAAAATATATATCTATGTTTCATAAATTATAATAAAACATTTGACACAGTAAAGCATCAAGAAATAATAACTATTTTAGAAAGCTTAAACGTAGACAGCAAAGATCTGAGAATAGTAATGAACATATATTGGGAACAAAATGCAGGATATGAAGAGAAAATCAGCTGGGGATGTCTCAACAAATAAAACACTTCTAAAGAAGCCTGTGGTCTGTCGCCAGATTTATTTAATAAGTTTAGTAAGACTATATTAACATCCATAACGGACATGCCTGGAATAACAATTGGGCCTCATTGTATATATATAATCGAATGTATGCAGATGATGCAGTCTTAAACGCTAATATTGAAAATGAGTTACAAGAAATGTTATACATTATAGAGAAAGAATGCAAAAGTAAAGGACTCAACCTTACCAGCAAAACGACAGAAGTAGTGGTAACAACAAAGAAAAAAACAAAAATACCTTAGTGCACAATAAAGACAGGTAGAAAAAATATTAAAACAGATAAATGAATTTAGATATCTGGGAAGAATATTAACCTCAGATTGTAGATGTACAACATATGTAAAATGCAGAATGGCGAAGGCGAAAGTAGCTTTCCAAAAAATGAGGAACATACTGTGCAATCCATTTTTGACAATAAAAACAGGAAAAATAATTCTTAAATGTTAGGTAGTTCCAGTCTTGACATACGGATGTGAATCTTGGATAATAGGACAAAGGACAAGAAACTCACGGTAGGCTGTAGAAATGTGGTTTTACAGAAGAATGTTGAGAATACTATGGACAGCTAAGAAGAGTAATGAAAACGTTATGAAAGAGGCCAAATAAAAAAGAGAGCTAATTTCCAATATTAAAAAGAAACAATCATCATTTTTTGGCCATGTAATGAGAAAGGAACATCTGGATTATATTGTAACAACTGGGGAAATTGAGGGACGAAGAGATAGAGGGAAGCAAAGAGAAAAGATACCAGACAGCTTAAGAGAATAGCTTGGCAGAATGTCAACAACAGAAATGATAAATAATTGTCGAAATGGAAAGTTGTGGATATACATGATCACCTACGCCAGCAGGTATGGTATTTGATGATGGGGATGATGATTATGATGATTATAATATAAATAGATGTAAACATTTCTCATTTAGTGCTGTCTCATTGTTAGAGTCTGATGGAGGTAGCCATTGACAGATCAGACAGAGTACCGTTACGGTTTAAGTATAGTTTAAAAACCAAACGAATGTGGGTTTTGTTTATCGGTGACAATCACGAGACAAAGACATTAGCGACGTTAACGATATCACAAGTACTTTAACTCCTTTTCACATCAACACGATGTATATATCACATTACTTACTTTATACGAGAACTGTAGTTCAAACGATAGTAAATAATGTTTGAATTGTGCAAACATGATTACCACAATAAGTATGTATTGCTATCAACAGTTCACCAAACAATAAGAGAGTAACTGAATACATTTACAGAAACACTTTCTAGGGTATCATTGTCGTTAAACATGACTGTAGATGGGAAGGACCAATCGTGACCTTTGCCATTTCCTTAGTCCCGAGGAAAACTACATATATATTTCAACATTGCCACATAAATTGGGAAAAAAATAGCAAAACCATTCATATTACCAAAAGTAAGTTGTAAACACATCTCCTCTTTTCTCAACTACTTCTCTGCCCATTGCTAAGAAATTACCAGTTTCTTATATCAGGTCTATTCGATGATGACTTCGCATCTCTTTTTTTACATGTCTACTTCCTTCTCTCGCTCTTCTCCTGACAGGTCCGTTCACTCACTTACTTACCATCCTTTTGAAAATGTGGTAGCTAGAACAATGTACCACTAATTTCTAGCCTTTCCTGTTCTAATCTACTCCTTACATCTTCTTCTGATTTCCGTAAGTTGTTTTTAATCGAATCTTAGGTCCATGCATGTATCCCTCCCACTATTCACAGAAAAAAGATCATGGCTCCTGGTGAACGTCGAGTTTGGAAAACTTGCTTCGATGAGCTACTTGCGTACATAATTATCCTCACAAGAGGTTCATTGAGATCGTGGATGTTTTCTTGAGCTCTAATGTTATGATGGGGTTAACTGGTTGAGAGCAAATGAAACCTATATTGGTAAATCGGTCTTGTATTGGTGACCCTTTCTTGCGCACGTTTATCATCTCATGAGAGTTGTGTACTCTAGTAGTTACCTTCTTCACATTCATTAACAACTATGCTTAAGACGATACCAAAGTCATTCGCCTGGTACCATTTATGTCGTACAACCTGAATAATTTTGCCTGTAAGAAACGTCTGAAAGCCTCATTGGTCTAGACCCCTGATATCATTGAACAATGTTCTTGTTGATGACACATTATGTTTCCCTGTCCTGTCTGTCTCCACCGCCCACCTCATATATATACATATATAGAAATGTGAACAGAATCACCAACATCATTGAGTTCATCATTGAGTGAGACTCCGCTTCGAATTATTCCGCTTTGTCTCTTTCTTTGATAATGCACTTTGTCATAGGCTGACTTTTCCATCTTTTGATGTTACTCATTCACGTTAGTCTTGGTTTGTCACTGCCTCTTTTACCCTGTATTTTCCCTCCCAAGATTACTTTGAGTAGACTCTTGTCTCCTTTAACATGCCCCAAAAATCGCATCTGTGATGTTTGAATTATGTTCTGTATTTCTCTTTTCATTTTCAATTGTTTTAACACTTCATCATTTGTTTTGTTTTCTTTCCATCCAAATTCTTCCTATTAATCTATAAATCCACATTTAAAAGGCTTCAATTTTCTATTCCGTTTCTTGTCTAAAGTCCATGTTTCTGCACGATATAGGAATATTGAGAAGACATAACATGTTGCTATTCTCAGCTTTAGCCCTTGTATTATTTGATCTTAGTACATTTTTCATGGCATTACAATTACATTTTTTTTTCCATTCCTAATTCTTGTGTTTATTTCAGGTTTACATTTTCCATCACTAGTTATAGCATGCCCAAGATAGTTGTAGCTCTGAACTGTCTCCATGTCTATTCCTTAAACATTGATAACCATTTGTGGATTTTGAGCATTATTTGTTTTTACGATCATAGTTTTAATTCTTTGTGTATTCATGTGTAGTTCATATTTTTCATTTGTCAAGTTTATTTCGTTTAGTAATTGTTGAACATCGTTAGGATTTTCTTCTAGTAATACAGTAGCATCAGCATATCTTAGGTTATTGATTATCTTTCCATTAATGTTTAGACCTGGAACGATACGATCATTTTAAAGATTTGCTCATTGTGTAGATTTAAAAAAAAAGATTAGTATAGGATGCTTCAGAGTCTTATTCCTCTCGTTTTATCAATAGGTGTTGTTTTCTATGTTACATTTTATTATTGATATTTGCTCCCAGTATAAATTACATATTAGTCGTATGTCTGTGTCATCTAGATGTCTATAGTTTAGGTAGTCTCTACGTCGCTTATGATGTATTATATCAAAAGACTTGGTGTAGTCTATGAAGCAGCCATATATTGGTTTGTTTTCTTTTGTGTACTTTTCTATTAACGTTTTAATGCAGGATATGGCTTATTTTGTCGCACTAGTTTTTCAATTCCAAATTGATGTTTATCTAATTCCATAATGATATTATCTTGAATTCTTCCTAGGAAGATGTTTGTTACATAGTTCATCGGGTGATTGTTAAAAAATCACTGCATTAGGCAATGCAATGTAATTTTACGTTTTTAGTTTATGTGGTACGTATAATGTATGGTATAAGTCGTTGTATGTGTCTGTGATCACTCAATGCCAACATCTTCTAGCACTTTTATCATCTCTACATGTATGTTGTCAGGTCATGTAGCTTCTCCCTTTATCACTTCTTCTATAGGTTTTGTCACTTAAGCTGTTACGATTGTATAGCCTGATGTACATTTTATAGTCAGTTTCTTGTCCAGTTCGTCATAAAACAAGTCAATTATATACTCGAGACAAATAATAATAAATATCATACATTAGGTCTGTACTTTTTTTGTTCTGGCCTTAGTTTTACCAGCTTTACTGAAGCTTCGCACATTATTACTTCATATTTTACAACATTACTCTAGAATGGGATACATGTTTATTATTTATTCCCGCTAATAAGTTTCTTCATATAATTTACCTCTTCAGCTGATGGTATATTGGTATTTTTTGTTACCTACGACGACATAATGTTGTTTGAATAAAATAATTAGCATAATTAAATGTGTTAATTGAATGTGTTAATTAAATGTGTTAATTAAATGTGTTAATTGAATGTGTTAATTAAATGTGTTAATTAAATGTGTTAATTAAATGTGTTAATTAAATGTGTTAATTAAATGTGTTAATTAAATGTGTGAATTAAATGTGTTAATTAAATGTTTTAATTAAATGTGTTAATTAAATGTGTGAATTAAATGTGTTAATTAAATGTGTTAATTAAATGTGTTAATTAAATGTGTTAATTAAATGTGTTAATTGAATGTGTTAATTGAATGTGTTAATTAAATGTGTTAATTAAATGTGTTAATTAAATGTATTAATTAAATGTGTTAATTAAATGTGTTAATTAAATGTGTTAATTAAATGTGTTAATTAAATGTGTTAATTAAATGTGTTAATTAAATGTGTTAATTCCAGTTTTGTTATGTGATCTATTACCTCACATATATGATTTTTTAACCCAGAACTCGACATAGTGATTTGGTGATGCGTTACTTATACAAATACAAAGAAGTATCAAAGCGTCAGAGACATTTATTGATATTTTGTTAGACATACGACTGGACCATATATGCTTGTTCGAGGACCGTTGAAATAGTAAGCGACATCAGTGATAGAACAGTTCATTGACAAGAGTTTAAGAGAAGAAGACTTATTTGTTGTTATTGTGCTTTAGTTCTCAGAGGAGTTGTTGCTCACGTACACTGTGTGATAATAAATAGAGATGTATGTGCCAATCTTTCAATATATCAAATAGAGATGTATGTGTGAATCATTCATTATATCAAATAGAGATGTATGTGTGAATCATTCATTATATCAAATAGAGATGTATGTGTGAATCATTCATTATATCAAATAGAGATGTATGTGTGAATCATTCATTATATCAAATAGAGATGTATGTGTGAATCATTCATTATATCAAATAGAAATATATGTGTGAATCATTCATTATATTAAATAGAAATATATGTGTGAATCCTTCATTATAACAATTACATGTGTAAATCTTTGATTATATCAAAGAGAAAAATATGTGTGAATTTTTGAGTATTGGAAATCGAGAAAAAAATAGGTGAATCATTCATAATCGTCATCATCAAGTACCACACTTGCTGGCGTAGGTGATCATGTCTCTCCACAACTATCGACCTCGACAGTTATTTATCGTTTCTGTTAATGAGCTTCGGCCAAGATATTCTCATAAGCTATTTGATATATTGTCTCTATGCTATCTTCTATCTCTTCGTCCCTCAATTTCCCCATTTGTTACAATATATTCCTGATGTTCCTTTCTCATTACATGGCCAAAAAATGATGATGTTTCTTTTTAATATTGAAAATTAGCTGTCTTTTTTATTTGTCCTCTTTCATAACGTTTTCATTACTCTTCTTAGCTGTCCATAGTATTCTCATCATTTTTTCTGTAAAACCACATTTCTACAGCATCCATTGATTTTCTTGTCTGTTGTCCTTTTGTTCATGATTCACATCCATATGTTATGGCTGGCTCTACGTAACATTTAAGAACTACTTTTCTTCTTTCTATTGTCAAAGTTTGATTGCACGGTATCTTCCTCATATTGTGGAAAGCTGCTTTTGCCTGAGGCACTCTGCATCTCACAATTGTAGTGCATCTACCATCTGAGGTTAACAAAGCTCCCAGATATTTAACTCCATTTACCTGTCTTAATATTTTTCCACCTGTCTTTAGTGTGCACTGCGTTGATATCTTTTCCTTTCTTGCTAGCACTAATTATGTCTTTTTTGCTATTGCAATTGAGGCCATTTATTTTTTATTTCCTTCTCTATAATATCCAACATTTCTTGCAACTCTGTCACTTTTTTTCGATTAAGACTATCATTAGCACATTTTAGGTTATTAATATTTGATCTCCAACTGTTATTCCAGTCATGCCCCTTATGGATCCTAAAATAATCTCACTATAAATATTAAACAAATCTGGTGACAGCCCACAACCATGCCTAACACCCTGTTTTATTTGTTGATACATTCCGAATTGATTTTAAGTTCTTATGACAGATGCTTGTTGCCAGTACATGTTCTTTATTATTTTTATATCTTTGCTGTCTACGTTTAAGCCTTCTAAAATGTTGATTATTTTTGGTGATTTATTTTGTCAAATACTTTGGTATAATCTATGAAACATAGATATGGATCTATGTTCACCTCTATGTCTCTTTCTACTAAAGATCTTATGATAGATCACTATATGAAATAGATAGGCTTGATAATAAATTGCATACACTCATTACACAATAATTCCAAAGCATTGGCTGACAATTCAAAACAAATAATGGATTCAATTATTTTAGCATCAGAAGTTAGCTATATTTATTTTGTCTTTTTCCAAAAATACACTCTTTTACAGTAGGTCAAATTAAAACTGGTATGAGTTTAAATATTTGCGAACTTTGTTAACCTCAGACGAAAAATGTACAAAAGAGGAGAGATGCAGACTGGCTCAGGCAAATGCAGCTTTCCAAAATATGAGGAGATACTATGCAATCCATTTCTTACAATGGAAACAGAGACAGAAAAAAGAGTTCTTAAATGCTATGTAGAGCGAGTCTTAACGTAAGGATGTGAATCATGGACAATAGCACAACTCTTGTTTTGGTCACGGTGTAGGTTTTCATAAGCTGTCTTGTCAATCTTTTGGTGTTACTTGTCCATTTTAGTCTTGGTCTGCCACTGCTTCTGTTACCCTGCATTTTCCCTCTCAATATTATTTTTTTAGATCTCCGTAACAATATGGGCAATGAAAGGAAAGTAATAGATAATGCAATCAAAACATTTAATTTAACAATGAGCGAAGGATACACTCAAAAATAATAGAGACAAGGTAAGCCAATAACAAAATAGCAACAGATCAGCAACCTAAAAACAGGGCCCCGGATTAATAGATACTGAACTGAAGAACTATTTACTTTTGCAACAGCTAACAGAAAAGCAATATCTGAATTATGTGGATATTTTAGGGGGTGGGGTTTTGTGGTTTGATAGATAAGTGGATAGGGAATCTGGCAAGTGTACCATTACGGTGTTCAGCATGAGACTGGAGATTAAAAGCAGCAACGTCTGCGATAATATGGTTGGTTACACAGGACGTGAATCACGCAGTCTTGGTAACTGAACCGCAATGTATGCTACTGAAGACTGGCAGACAATCTTTGTGGAAATCAGTGCATGTAGTTCTTGGGTAGCTCTAAAGTGAGCGCACTAAGCTGGGCGTACAGTCCAGGGCACGCTGGTGTACACGGCAACGAAATAGCCGATACTCTTGCTGGCAACTATGGCATTGAGTGTGACTTTACTCTAGACAAAGCGGACGTCGCCAAGTTAGCTCTTCATTCCTTACGGGAAGAGGTGAGGCATGGGTAGGACAACGATACATACACTGAAAGATTGAGGAGTGGGTAGGACAACGATACATACATTGAGAGATTGAGGAGTAGGTAGGACAACGATACATATACTGTGAGATTGAGGAGTGGGTAGGACAACGATACATACACTGATAGATTGAGGAGTGGGTAGGACAACGATACATACACTGAGAGATTGAGGAGTAGGTAGGACAATACATACACTGAAAGATTGAGGAATGGGTATGACAACGATTCATACACTGAAATATTTAGGAGTGGGTAGGACAATGATATATACACTGAGAGATTGAGGAGCGTGTATGACAACGATACATACTTGAAAGATTGAGGAGATTAGAAAGGGTAAAATAGGTCTGGTCCAACCGGAGTATATCGTGGGAAAAAGCAGATATATCTACCGTTTCTAGGAACAATCAGTCTGTATACAGTTCCGAGAAATGCTGGAACGGGTGTCGGAAGGGGTTTCGGGATGTCTCGACTGCAGTGCAACTGATTTAATAGAATATAATAGAATAGAATAGAATAGAATAGAATAGAATAGAATAGAATAGAATAAAATAGAACAAGTATAACAAATTTGTTTAAATTTCTAAAGGACATTTTAGTTACAATCTTGAAATTATGCAGCACAACCCTGAGCTGGTTCCTCATTTGATCACAAAACTTGCACATACCACATAAACGTCGATATGTCCTATATATATATATATATGTGTGTGTGTGTGTGTGTGTGGTCTTTTGAAAAGTGAACGGCTGCTTCTATTTCTAAAATAATCTCTTGTTTCAGGGCCCATGTCCGGTAACTTTGCTCGTTGCTATTACACCATTTTACTTACATCAAGTACTGTACTCAATACACCTGGCAAAAGCTGAGAACATAAAGACATAGCTTAAAAAGAAACATATATGTATATATACATTTATTCAGTACTTCTTCTTCCTCTTTCCTTCTTCATCTGCCTTACAGCGTCGAGGGGAGATGTAATTTGCGGTCGTTTGCTCTTCTGCTCACTGTCATGTTTCCTAGTGCTTCTAAAATTCCATCAATCCATCCTCTCGTGGTCGACCCTTAGGTCTGGTATTCTCAGAATGTTAATTGAGGCCTCGTTAGGTTGAGTTTTGATCAATATGCATTGTCACGTGGCCAAACCATCTGTTGTTTCTTTATTATAGCCCCCCCCCCCCCCCATGGCTGGGGCAATTCCTATCTTTTTTCTCAGTTCTTCATTTCTGATCTTGTCTCTCAGACTATTTCCTGCCATTCGTCTGACACATTTCATCTCAGTAGATGTTATTTTTCGTATTGTTCTTGCATCTAGGGTCCAGGACTGGCATTGGTAGCACAACGTAGGGATAAATACTGTATTGCACATTGATCGTTTTGCCTCTAGAGTTATGTCCTTGTTGGATAATAACGGTGGTAACTGTCCAATGATTCATTACTTACAGTTGCACAATTAAACTCAACATTCATCCCGTAGTGTCAGTCTTTCCATTTCTATTAAAATATGTAACAATACGTTTGTATCTACATTAGTACTCTCCGAAATACATCTTCAACATACAAGATAAAATAGTATTTAGAGTTATTTCGATGCATACAGTGAATACTTTACAAACGGATATCAAATAAGAAAAGAGACCCCGAATATGTAGTTTTATAGAAGATAACAACGCAAATCAGGACAGGAAAAAAATAGAGGATCAGTGTACTTTACAATAAATCTATAAGTCAGAAATCAAACTGTTTGCTAATAACCAATATGCCAAACATTCATGATCATCATCGAGTGCCTTCTCCGCATCGAATGTTGGTTACCATAGAACGCAATTCCGCTCTGTCTCTTGCTTTGATGGTGCAGGTTGTCATAGGATAACTTGTCCATCTTTTGATGTTATTCGTCCATGTTAGTATTGGTCCCCTTTGCCTCTTTTACATTGGTATTTACTTTTTAGCTAGCACCTGTCTCAAAAACGCTAGCTCGTCATACACTGAGATCCTGTGCCTTCACGGTTTAATGTTTTCACACAGTCCGTGAAAGTTAAGCTTATGAATGTGATGTACCATACACTACTGTTTTTGGTGATTTTATAGCAATCTTAAATAAAGACAAGTGGAACAATATTAAAACAGTTAAATGAATTTAAATATTCAGAAATTTTGTTAACTTTATTAACCTCAGACGGAAGATGTACAAAAGTGGTGAGATGCAGAATGGCTCAGGCAAAAGCAGGATTCCAAAAAAATGAGGAAGATACTATGCAATCCATTTTTGACAGTAGAAACAAGAAAAAGAGTTCTTAAATGTTACGTTGAGCCAGTCTTAACATATGGATGCGAATTTTGGACAATACGACAACAGACAGGAAAATCACTGGAGCCTGTAGAAATGTGGTTTACGGATGAATGTTGAGAATACAACACAGCTAAGAAGAGTAATGAAAATGTTCTGAAAAAAGGTCAAAGCAAAAAGAGAGCTAATTTCCAATGTTAGGAAGAGACAATCATCTTTTTTTGGCCACGTAATGAGAAGAAAACTACTGGAGTATATTGAAACAACTGGAAAATTGAGGGACGAAGAGATAGAAGGAAGCATAGAGAAAAAATACCAGACAGCTTAAGAGAATGGCTTGGCAGGAGGTCAACAACAGAAATGATGAATAACTGTCGAGATGGAAAGTTGTGAAGAGACATATGTACACGATGTGATAGGACATGATATAGTACAAGATGTGATAGGACATGATATAGTACAAGATGTGATAGGACATGATATAGTACAAGATGTGATAGGACATGATATAGTACAAGATGTGATAGGACATGATATAGTACAAGATGTGATAGGACATGATATAGTACAAGAATAAAGATCATAAGTGCTGCTAAAGTTGCTTTTTTAAACATTTGTAAAGACAAAGTACGAGACGTGCATCGTCGTCTTTTCACGCGAGTTTCCACTCATATGTGCTCGGACGCCTATCCAGAAGTTTTCGGAGACTTCAAGGATACTGTCGGTTCAAGCATAGAAAACTCACAATGCGAGGCGGCATACTGCACCTTCCCAAAGTACCACCCTGTACCCATTTGTGTTTGAGCGCAAGGATAATTACTATTTTTTTCCAACCACGAGTACAGCTCATATTACTTCACCGAAATCGAACACGGGTTGTCAAAACATCGGTCGCCCAGTCGGGTGGTTTTCACAATTAGGCTCCCGATATCCCCTGGCATATGTGTATATTATGAATGAGCGAGACAATTAACTTCCAAATTAAAATGTGTGATTAAAATATGGTTATGTAGAGGTATAAGTATATATGTTACCGGGGCCTCATTTTGAGGGAAGTAAAGAATAGTAACACTGTGACCTTCCAGGCATGTCGTAAGAGGCGACTAAGGAGTTTGATCGATGGCTTGACAGGCTGTCATTGTAAAAAGTATTGTAATGAAAACAGCACCATATATTTTAGAACAGTGATCTCTGCAATATGTGCCACTTTGGCACGCAAGGTTACTGTTTTTGAGATTGTGGTTCTGCCCTATGTGCCGTCTTCGGCTCGAAAGGACAAAAAAAAAAAACAATAATGTAGAGATATGGTCTAAAATAAATAGAAAAGTTGTCAGGCAGAGAATTGATTTGGAGGAGACAATAACACAAATGATTATGAACTATAGAGTTGTTAATGGGTATGATCCTCTACCCTAGCAGATACGATATATGATCATGATGGTGATACATTGTTATCAGTTATTTTTTTTTTAAAGTACATTCACAGATATTTTCTACTACAATGTATTTACTTTCTCAGCTTTCACTCATACTGGAAAACCACTTTTGTTGCATTCGTTTCTATTTGTGTCCCAACCCAACGATGTTATTCACATATATGTTATGTATTCTGCGCATAATTATCAAAACTTGTATTTACTTTATTATTCTTACCATTGTGTTAATTATTGCAGTATCAACAATTGTCACCATCATCACGTGCCATAACGGTTGGCGTAGGTGATCATGTCCTTCCACAATCTTATATGTACAATGCATTGTATCAGTTCTATTGTTGACTATTTTCCATTTCATGACACCAAGCTATCCAGTATTTTCTCTCTTTGTCGTCCGCAATCTCTCTTTCCTTTTATTTTGCCAGTTGTAACCAAGTATTTCAACATTCCTCTTCTCATGATGTGCCCGAAAAATGTTGATTGCTTCTTCCTGATGTTTTTTTAGGATTTCCCTTTTTGTGATGGCGTCTTTGAGAATTTTTTCATTAGTCTTTTTAGCCATCCAGGGAACTTTCAACACTCTTCTGAGAAATCCCATCTTTGTTGTCTATACGTGCCCATGGAGTTCCAATTAACATCGTTAGCTTTAGATATTAAGTTGCGTTTTGACACGTCTATTCTAGGCATTACAAGAAGGTAGTTTACCTTTCCTTTCCTTCTTGGCAGGGAATGCATTGAAAAGCAAAAACCTTTTGTACTTAACTTCATGACTTCAAAAAAGCATTTGATAGTATTCATAGAGATTCTTTGTGGAAAATTCTGAAGCAATATGGCTTACCATCAAAAATCATAAATATTATCAAAGACATGTATGATGGTTACACATGTGCAGTTCGAACAGAGGAAGGACTGAGCGAATGTTTCCCAATAGAAACTGGGGTTAAACAAGGATGTATTTTATCGCCCTTGTTATTTGGAATTGTTATGGACTTCATAATGAAGAAATGCTGCACTGGTAATAAAGGCATCGAATGGATACAAGGAGACCATTTGGAGGACCTCGACTTTGCTGATGACATAGTTCTCATCAGCAGTCAGATAAAAACGATGCAGGAAAACACAAATGAACTATCATCAATAGCCAGCAAAATTGGGCTTGAGGTCAATCATGAAAAGACTAAAGTCATGAAAAGTTTAATTCCAACAAGTGACAAAATATACATGGAAAACAAACCAGTAGAAGAGATCGATCACTTTATCTATCTTGGAAGTCACATTGATCGAGAAGGGGATACGAGCAAAGAAATTAGAATCAGACTGGCTAAAGCAGCAATGTCTTTCAGAAGCCTTGAAAAGTTGTGGAAATCAAAACTCATTAGCACAAACACAAAACTTAGGCTATTCAAATCAAATGTACTATCAACCCTTACGTATGCGTGTGAAAGCTGGAAAACAACAAGAGATATAGAAACAAAGTTGAACGCATTCGAAAATAAATGTCTAAGGAAAATACTTGGTATAGAATGGAACGAATTCAAAACAAACGAGGAAATTAGAGAAATCGCCAATCAACCACTAATATCTTCAGTAATAAAGAAAAGACGATGGTCATACGTTGGACATGTGATGAGAAGAGATAATAATCGAATAGCAAAGCAAGCCCTCATATGGGAAACAACAGGTAAAAGAAAAAGAGGAAGACCCAGGGAGACACTGAGAAGAACATTGATGAGAGAGGCAAGAGCAGCAGGAATCGGCTCCATCAATGAGATAGAACTGCTTGCACAGAACAGAGACAGATGGCGAGATTTGATAAAATATCTTTAAAAGAAAACTGCTAGAACAAAAATTCATATAGGAGAAGGTGTATCTTGGTCTACGCCCTATGGGCCGGTTACGGCTCGAAAGGACAATAGATAGATAGATAGGGAATGTACTAGTCGGAGATCGCAGCCATTGTCTCTATATATGAGATCCTCTGCCTGCTATCACGGAGTGGGGACCATAACTAGCACTACTTGTCGGCTGCTCCTACAACACCATCAACCACCTGATCCAATGGCTTCACATAACCCTGATAGGGGGGGGGGGGGGCTAAACGGGAGCTCCATCTTGCCGTAGGGTGTCCGGTAATTGTAATCAACAATTCTATTGTACATTATTTTATAATAATTACTTTATTTCACCAGCCTGATGCGTATATGCTGATGGTCGTCAGTAGTTAAACATTACATTTTATTTCTTAAGAAATTGCATTAATGTTCCCAATACACAGGATTATTAAACCTCTACCCGTAGAAAACGTATTTATATAATTATTGTTATTACTTGACATCACTATACACAGTTGTCTTTAATCAGGAAATTTTTTTTTAAAATAGAAAAAAATGGTATGTTAGAAGCTTTACACGATAAGTAGACGACGCAGATTAAACGACGTTTCAGCCCAATATGCCTTCAGCAGGAACAAACAAAAAACACACACACGGATATGAAAGTAAAACTAATCCTATATAGCTAACAAGTAACGAAACATCCAAAACAAAAATAATCGAAATATGTTAAAGAAAATAAAAATGTCTTCCCTGTGTGTCAGACCGAAGTCAAAATGAAAAGGAAATGGTAACCTGAGTAATTGTCTTTAATCCCTCGGGCAAGCTACATGAGTTGTCACGCTCATTTCTCCCACCTATTCAATGGTGTCTTTAATTGGACATCTATCCTTTTAGGAAAGTATTGACTTGTGTGTGTCTGTCTGAAGCATTTATATAGTTACAATGGTATACCACTAATCAGAATCGAATGAGTCAAACACGTTGATCGTGTATTATTGGTTGCATGGTGCGCAAAGCGAACTATCTGTTCACCAGTAATCTCTTTCCTCCTCCATTGTACTGAAGGGAGGTCAAAAAGTAATGCACACCAATTTTTTTCTCGGAAACTATTCGGGCAAAATGTGTGAAATTTTCACAGATTGTAGCTGAACATCCCCTTTACAGTACCTATTTTTCAACATAATCTCCGTCCAAGCGTATTGCCTTACGCCAACGCGAAACTAGGTCATGAATGCCTCGTTTGTACCAAGTTTTGTCCTGCTCGCGTAGCCATTTTTTAACTGCACGGATCACATCCTCATCATTGTCAAAGTGTTTCCCACGCAGGAATTTTTTGAGTGGTCCAAACAGATGGAAATCTGAGGGAGCCAGATCAGGGCTGTAAGGAGGATGGGGCAGTACAGTCCAACCAAATTTGTTGATTGCTTCCCGTGTTACCAGACTTGTGTGAGGGCGTGCATTGTCATGTTGAAGCAACAAATCTGCAGATGGCTTATTAGGCCGAACTCTGTGGAGCCGATTTTTGAGTTTTGTCAGTGTATTGATGTAAGCTGTCGAGTTGATTGTCTCACCTCTTGTCATTACATCAACAAGAATCACACCATCAATGTCCCAGAAGACAGTGATCATCACCTTTCCGGCTGATGGAGATGTTTTGAATTTTTTTTCTTTTTGGTGACTGCGGATGATGCCATTCCATTGACTGCATTTTTGTTTCAGGCTCATAATAATGTGCCCACGTTTCGTCACCGGTAACAATTTTTGACAAAAACATTTCTCCTTCAACACCGAAACGCTCCAACAATTCAGAACAGAATGTTTTCCTTTGAACTCTGTGATCATTTGTTAGGCACCGAGGAACCCATCGAGCGCAAATCTTTGAATATCCGAGAGTTTTAAAAATTGCGATTGCACTTCCCTTGCTGACTGTAAGCTGCAATGCCAATTGCTGACTAGTGATACGCCTATCCTTACAAATAATGGCATCAGCCCGGTTTAACATGTCTGTGCTGGTAGCCGAGGCAACACGTCCAGAACACGGTAAATCATGCAGCTCCACTCGTACACTTTCTGCAGCTTTAATTCTCTGAACCCAGCGACTAACTGTGCTCCTATCGACAGCAGAACATTTGTACACTGCACACAGTCGTTTATGAATGTTTGCCACAGTTTCTTTTTCCGCAACCAGAAATTCTATGACAATTCGCTGTTTGTAACGGACATTGTTGACAAGCTCCATTTTAACGGTTCATAGATTGCGTAATATTTTTCAGAATGCTGTGCAATTTGGTGCACATAATTAGAACATGTTATATTCCAAGTGTGCAAAATTTCATATTCCTATCTTTATTATTAGCCGAGAAAAAAATTGGTGTGCATTACTTTTTGACCTCCCTACGTATGAACTCACAACATCAATGCCCGTGAGGGCGGTATAAGCGATGTGATGTCATCTGCTATTTTGAAGATGTTGTCAGGAGCTACTTTACTCTAACCCTTGCACAAACCAATGCTATTGTATTTAGTGTGTTAATGGTACGGTGGCGATTGTAACCACCAGTGACCATGCTTAGTATTATATTGTCTATGTGAACAGTCGTCGTCCTGTGTGGGTTCTGTACAATTAACAACTCAGGTTTCTTGTGCACTTGAGTACATTGAGTATGTTTATTTCGTAACCATATTTTACTTACACCAATGAACGTTAAATACGTTATCTTGTAGATCTAGGTTAAAGCTACCACAATATAATATGTGCAAAACTCATAAATTGTAACCAAGAGATGATGCATATTCTTTTCTATACATCGAATAAGTAAACAATTGTTTTATAATTACATGATAGTAGAGTACAAATTGTGAATAAGGAAGACGATGATTCAAATATGCATTTTCAACACTTTGTACATGACTAAAGCTGAGGTAGAATTCTGTATACAAAAGACAGACATTTGTCAGCGCGATATGGAAGGGCTGTACTAACAACGAATGGATGTCTCTCACTTTAGCAGCTCTAGTATTTGTTACAAGTTTGTGATACAAAAGTAGAGATTTCTTTTCCTGAATCAAGCACTTTAACTGCCCCAACTATATCAATGACCTATCATTTTCATTGATAAATGCACAATTAAACAAGCAATAAAAGAACAGCTTTTATAAAAAAAGTGTTAATCTTATTTAAATTGATACTAATTTTTTATTTACGATAGTCTTTATTCATGCCCGTTTGTTTTCTCTAGATTCATGCTAGTTCTTCATATCACACACATGTATAATGTTCACGATAACATAGATAAAACAGTGTCTCCTCTCTTCTTTTGTGGTCAGCCACATAAGTGTTTGGTATTGATACATTAGTTGATTAACTCAGCGTTGTCTTTCCAGCAGAGGAAATGAATAAATGCTTATTTAAAGTGTTAAGAAGAATAAGAAATGTATGGAATGTGGAGGAGGAATGACGCTTACTCTGTCTGTCGTTCTATGGTTAGTGATATGACACGCTGAGAGAAGAAAACAAATATAAAGGAAGAAACAAAATAGAAATAGCAGTAAAAAAAAAGAACAAGTGTACTGTGACCCATATGCAGTGAAGGTTATCGACAATAGGTCATCACCTATTAAACATGCGCTGGCGGTATATAAATCTTTGTGCGTACTGGAACACAACAGGCCACCTGATTCTCCTTTTAAAATCGTAAAACCAATCGTGCAAATATATTTTTCCCTTGGATTAAACAACACAGATTATGAAATTATAACAAAAAAAACATGATTCAGGAGAACTTAGCAAGCAGCATATTTCGCCTTCCATTTTGCCGGAAGTTCAGATATTATTACTTACTTTCACGTCTGTAGCCTCCGCAGTTTCAAACTAAAATCATATACGTAAGTTGTCTTCAGGAAAAGGAACAAACAACATCTAACATTCTGAACAGAAATATCTATAATTGATTAATAATCGTTAACGATCAAGGACATCGTTGTACTTATCATTAACTCTCTCTTCTTCATCTGTACGTTTCCTCATCTAAGTTTGGCAAATATAAATTATGACTTTCTACCAGAATTCTTCTTCTACCTTTTTAGCTCCCAGTGGAGCATAGGTCAACAACAAACACTTTCCGAGTCGTTCTGTTTTTTGCCATTCTTTTAAGATCATTCCATGTCTTCCCCATACTTATCTCTTTGACTTGCCCATGTTGGTGAAGTTTTTTCGGCTTATTTTTTTTACATTATGGGACAGCCAGTCCCATGCCCAACCCTCCTTTCTCGCCTCTTACAAACATGCCTGGTAGGGTACAGCGCCACTATTCTTGACTCCCCTTTCGGGCCCCGGCAGCGCACGGCCGTTCTACCAGAATGGAAAATGGCATTAATTAATTAATTTGCGGGTCTTTCATCTACAACATTAACGCTTTTAGCACAGTGCAGCATAAACGATTGATAGAGTGGCTGATGTCATGTAAATATTTCATCATTATCATCAGCATGTTCCATACTGGTTGAAGTAGGCGATCATATCCAGCCACAATCTTCTATGCACAGTGCATGGTATCATTTCTATTGTTGAATGTTTGCCATGGCATGACATCAAGTTATCTAGTATTTACTCTCTTTGCTGTCCGCGATCTCTCTTTCCCTATATGTTGCCACTTGTAACCACGTTTTCCAAATTTCGTCTTATCTTGATGTGACCGAAAAAATTTTGATTGTTTCTATTTGATGCATTTTTTTAGGTTCTCCCTTTTTGCGCTGGTCTCTGATAATTTTTTCGCTGGTCCTTTTAGCTGTCCATATGGCCTCTAATCGTCTATCATTTGTTTGTCTATTATCCATGACTCAATTCTAAAGGTTAGCATTATATATACATATATATGTATATATATACATATTTATATGTAATATGTTCATATAATCATGATGCAACTAAAGGGCTGATGTGCAGCTTGTTGAAGATGCTGTTTACTAGAAGAAAGTGATGAACTACAACAACCAGTCAAAGAAATAGTCAAGCCAAGCAGGTACGTTGAAACGAATAACATATTAAGACGACAAGAACTATGGTAATACACTGAGACAATACATACAACTGCAATACAATCTGAAGCCAGATATATACAATAATGAACATAGTTATCTTAAACATGTTAAATATTGACATTAAAAATACGTGACACATGACTGAAATAATATAAATGGAGGAAACATCACTTTAACACATACAGAAATGGCTGAAATAATATAAATGGTGGAAACAGCACTTTAACACATGCACAAATGGGCGAACAGACGTGTTCTGATGGCTGTGACATCATATGTGACCCGGAAAGTGCAGACTGTACGTGCAAGGAAACGTACTACGGGTCAGACTGCACTCTCAAATGTCCGGACAACTGTTTCAACGACACCTGTGAACAATCAACCGGGAACTGTACAAACAAGGGAACGTTCTACGGGTCAGATTGCACTCTCAAATCTCCGGAAAACTATTTGAACGAAACCTGTGAATAGTTAATCGAGGCCTTCGTCTCGTATGTCGATGATTCCCACGTTATGAAGAGTCTGCCGACTACACCAAACCCAAGCATATGGCAACCTTAATGTGTTTCTGTGCTAGACATGGTTCATTTCTTGGTGTTTTTCCGTGAAGCCATGGCTCATATCTTGATGTGTTTCTGTGCTAGCCATGGCTCATATCTTAGCTTGTGTGTGTGTGCTGGCCACGGCTCATTTCTCATATCTTGGTGTGTCCGTGTTAATCATGTCTAATATATTTATGTGTGTCTGTGTTTAGTCATATCTCATATCTTTGTGTGTATCTGTGTTAGTCATTATTCATCATTTATCTAAGAAAAAAAACTAAATGGAATAAGTTAGTGAAAAATATATACTGAGACTGGGGACAATGACTGTTAAAAAGAGTAAATATTATGTTTGGAGATTCAGAACAATAAAGTAAATTGTGTATGGATACAGTAAATACGAATTACTTATTGGTAATTTTGTTTGGCTAAAATTATCTTTTGATTATCTCTCTTAATGTACATCCAGCTATAAAATCCTGAAATCTGAAGTAGAAAAAGCTATAAAAACAATTGAAAAGGGAAAAGCAGCAGGACCTGACAATATACAGATAGAGATGATACAAGCACTAGAAGATTTTGGAATTGAAGTGATCACAGACATATGCAATGACATATACCATACAGGATACATACCCAATGAACTAAAAACATCAACTTTTATTGCATTGCCTAAAAAGAATGGTGCTGTTGAATGCAGTGATTTTAGAACAATAAGCCTAATGAGCCAGGTAACCACAATTTTATTATAAGTTATACAAGGAAGAATTCACAATAACATTAATAATGAAGTAGATGAACAGCAATTAGGATTCAGGAAAAACAGTGGGTCAAAAGAAACCATATTCAGCATGAGGACATTGATCGAAAAGTACATAGAAGTAAACAAATCAATATATGCCCGCTTCATAGACTACACCAAAGCATTTGATTGAATACACCAAAATCAACTTATAGACTGTCTAAAAGATATAAATCTGGATGACACAGACATACGACTGATATGTAATTTGTTCTGGGAGCAAACAGCAATAATAAAATATAACAAGGAGAACTCTACACCCATTGATATAACAAGAGGAGTAAGACAAGTATGCATACTATCACCAAGCTTGTTCAATTTATACACTGAGCAAATCTTTAAAAACATCACTGAGATGCCAGGCCTAAACATTAATGGGAAGATAATCAATAACCTAAGATATGCTGATGATACTGTTCTACTAGCGGAAAATCCTAAAGATCTGCAACAATTGCTTAATGTGATAAACATGACAAGCAAGAAATATGAACTAGATATGAATATCAACAAGACTAAAACTATGCTCATAAACAAAGGAAATTCTCAAGACCTACAATTAAATATCAAAGTTGAAGGAATACATCTAGAGACAGTTCAGAACTACAGCTACCTGAGACATACTATAACCAGTGATGGAAAATGTACAACTGAAATAAATAAAAGAATAGGTACTGCAAAAAGTAATTTCAATGCCATGAAAAATATACTAACATCAAAACAAATAACAACAGGGCTAAAACTAAGAATAGCAAAATGTTACATCTTCTCAATATTCCTGTATGGTGCAGAAACATGGACATTAGACCAGAAAACAGAACAGAAAATTGAGGCCTTTGAAATGTGGATTTACAGAAGAGTAGGTAGAATTGGATGAAAAAAAAAAAGAAAACAAACGATGAAGTTTTATGGCGACTAAGGGTGAAAAATGAACTACTAACCATAATTAGGGCAAGAAAAATGAAATTGTTTCGTCATGTTAAAAGACACAACAGCCTAATAAAAGTAATATTAGAGGGGAAAATACAAGGTAAAAGAGGCAGAGGCAGACCAAGACTAACATGGACGAGTAACATCAAAAGATGGACAAGTCAGCCTATGACAATCTGCACCATCAAAGACGTTTAGTCAACCCTTCCTTATTCGCGTTAACACCATTTCTAGATATTAAGTTACGTACCTTTTTTGCAAACGCAAAAACCTGGAATAGGAGATATTGAATACGTCACACGGCACAGTTTTCTAACTGTATACAAAAACTAAGTAGACCATTAATGATGTGTTATTCTTCCTTTCAGCTCGCTGTGGACCATAGGTTTTCACCGAACACACTCCAAGCCATTCTCTTTCTTCCGATTCCTTTAAGATCATTCCATATTTTCTCCATCATCTTCATCTCTGCTTCCACCTTCTCCAAGAATAGTTTAGTCTTCCTCTTTGTCTGTTTCCCTGGGAATTAAAAAGAAATCCTGTCCTTTAGAATTATCACGTGTCTTCCTCAGTGTGTCCAGTACCATCGTCATCATAGTAACCATTTGACCACTTGTATTTGACGGGTACTTTCTCATAATTCTACGTTAATGATTGTATCCTGCCATTTTGTCCTGCCATTTTGTCCTGCCATTTTGTCCTGCCATTTTGTCCTGCCATATTCTGCACAAATATACATTAATGAAATTATGTATCTTCGTGGTAATCATTTGTGTTGTCCAACAATGCTACATTTTCAAGATTTCCTGGGTACTTCTCTGTCAGTGTATTTTTAGTTCCGATGTTTTAATAGCAGCATCCATTCGCGTCGAGCAGGAGAACGTCATTTTCTGCGGAGAATTTAATGCTAGAGGCAAACATGTGGGGTAAAGTCATAGCTAACAAGCAAGGAGATGACCTAGAGAACGCACTGGTGTCGATCGATTCAGTGTGCTTGAATGATGGAAGGTCAACCAGAACGACCACTCGAACAGGGGACTCTGATAGTGTCAGAGACCTGCAACTGGTGTCTTCCGTCTTCGCACCGCTTTGAAGGTGGAGTTTACAGGAATTCCACGGAAGTGATGGCTATCCAAGTGCTCTCCTAATTGAGAAATGCATAGATAGAAGCCAGAAAAGCAAGCCAATCACATTCAACTGTGCGAACGCAGATGATGACGTCATTAGCATAATCAAACATAGGAAACAGGGCGACTCTCTCAGGAGGCAGGAGAGATGAACACAGGCGACATTGATTTAACATATAAGTCAGGGAAGGGAAGCCTTGTAAAACAAGAGGCAACCGGTCAAGACATGGCATAAATCCATAAAGAATGGATGAACACAACCTGAGCTCTTGAAGCGTCTTAAAGGCCAGGTCGACCAAAAAATGATGCACTTTAAACTATGTGCCAAGTAGGCTAAGGATGCAAATAGGATAACTTATGTAAAAAATGTGTGCTCAGAATAATCACTGTCCACATTTTGGCGCCTTCATCAGAGCATGAATGGCACAACACAACTCAGAGGCACACCAGACTTGCAGAGCACAGGCCGGATATGGCACACATCTGATGAGGGCAAAGGGAAGGCCATTTTTGCCCGTAACATTGAGCCGACTGACCAAAGAAATGAAGCTGTAAGATTGAGGATACGGGGGTCGCTCTCATAATTGTGTGAGGATGTAGTCCTTGGAGAAGATCTCACAATCACAACCGATACCGGTCGCACAACACTACTCCTGGTCTAGATGATGTTCAGTATGATGACTTAGATAGAGGAAAGTAAAGAGAACAAATATCAGACAGCCGAAGAAAATGTCTTGGCAGAAGGTCAACAGCAGAAATGATAAATAAGGGTCGAGATCGAGAGTTGTGGAGATACATGATCCCCTACGCCAGCAGGTAAAGGAAAGCAGGTCAGAAAGACATTTTAACGTACGATTTGTGTCTCGACCGAAAGATCACAAACTCCCCATACACACTTGTACCTGCCAGATCTATACCAAACAATTGATATTTACCAATACATAAATAACGTTTACTTACTGTTGCTAGGTGACCTTCCAATAATGCGAACTAAGTTGACGAGAATATAATTCAATGTTCAAGATAAATACAAACATGTACACTTATTAGTCTATTTCAAAGACTTTCAGTGCAAATCTCGTCAACTTTCCCATTTTCGCAAAAATCAATTTTGTGTATATTGTTATGATACTTTGGAAGCAATCGTAACAATCACTATCAATTGTTGGTCGTTGAGACAACATATATGACATTTCATAATTTCTTTCCAATCTCCGCGATTTAGAGCAGCTTTCTGTGATGCAACTAAAGACATTTCTGTCTATTCTCTGATGTTATTCATCCATCTTCTTTTTTTGTTCTGTCCGTCTCCTTTGACCTGGTACTGTGCCTGCAGAATGGTGTAAGCAAGGCCTATGGACCGTGCAACGTATTCATACCAAGTCAGTGTTCGCTTTTACTGGTGACAACAGGTCTTTTATTGGTCAAGTGGATCGTTAGATTCTTCCGTGCGGATCGTCATTAGCGTTATGTTCTATGTATGTTATGTGTAACATCTTTCTCTATCATTTCATCTACAAGGCCGGTATTCATTCTGTTTAAATCAGCAGTGAGTGCCCATGTTTCACATCATTCATAAATACAGATGTAACTACTGTTCGTAATAGTCACAGCTTCGTTGTTAGGGACATGTTTCTGCTTCCCCATACTTGATTGAGTCTTGTTATGGCTACCCTCACGTGTGCTATTCTGGCTAGTACTTCTGGTCTTGATCATGTCGTCAGCAAAGCCCAGATATTTTAATTTGCTGACCTCACCTTGATGTTCCCTATCTATGCGTTTTGTTCTTCTGCTGCATAATGTTATGTTTGTTATTAATTTAATTTTGATTGCATTGATCTCCATTCCGTATGCTCTAGCAGTGTTTTCTAGGTGTTTCACGTGTTCTTCAAGCTCTGATGTGGTGCCTGCCAGTCTATCTATTCAAGACGTAGGTTGGTCATTGTTTTGTCTCCAATGCTAACAGTCCCGCGATGGTTCTTCAAGGACATCAGTATTGAATTTTTGAAGGAAAACGTTGACCAATGTCGGCTAGAGTAATCGACCTTGTTGCACCCCAACAGATTTAGGGAACCAATCGCCCGATATAAGATTTGTCAGCAGGCATAGCACTAGATGATGATGATATTGTATTTCTTCACTGTGGCCGAAAGTACTTGTAGCTAAAATCTGGCAGATGATATTTTAGTCAATAAAGACGCTGTTTAGTCAATAAACACGCTGTTTAGTCAATAAACACGCTGTTTAGTCAATAAACACGCTGTTTAGTCAATAAACATGCTGTCTAGTCAATAAACATGATGTCTAGTCAATAAACACGCTGTTTTAGTCACTAAACATGCTGTCTAGTCAATAAACACGCTGTTTAGTCAATAAACACGCTGTTTAGTCAATAAACATGCTGTATAGTCAATAAACATGATGTCTAGTCAATAAACACGCTGTGTTAGTGAATAAACATGCTGTCTAGTCAATAAACATGCTGTTTTAGTCAATAAACATGCTGTCTAGTCAATAAACACGCTGTTTTAGTTAATAAACACGTTGTTTAGTCAAATAAACACGCTGTTTTAGTCAATAAACATGCTGTTTTAATCAATAAACATGCTGTTTTAATCAATAAAATTTATGTTTTAACCAATAAACATGCTGTTTTAGTCAATAAACATGCTGTTTTAACCAATAAACATGCTGTTTTAATAATTAAAAATGCTGTTTTAACCAATAAACATGCTGTTTTAGTCAATAAACATGCTGTTTTAATCAATAAAAATGATGTTTTAATCAATAAACATGCTGTTTTAATCAATAAAAATGCTGTGTTAACCAATAAACATGCTGTTTTAATCAATAAAAATGATGTTTTTACCAATAAACATGCTGTTTTAGTCAATAAACATGCTGTTTTAACCAATAAACATGATGTTTTAATCATTAAAAATCTGTTTTAACCAATAAACGTGCTGTTTTAGTTAATAAACATGCTGTTTTAATCAATAAAAATGATGTTTTAATCAATAAAAATGCTGTTTTAATCAATAAAAATGCTGTTTTAACCAATAAACATGATGTTTTAATCAATAAAAATGCTGTGTTAACCAATAAACATGCTGTTTTAATCAATAAACATGATGTTTTAACCAATAAACACGCTGTTTTAATCAATAAACATGCTGCTTTAGTCAATAAATATGCTGTTTTAGTAAAAGACCCAACAGTCAATCACCAGCAGTGGCGGATTTTTTCTAACTAACAAGGCTCGGGGTTCACCCAGCCTCTAGAAATGGGTACCAGTGAAGTTTCTGTGAAGTAAAGGCTGCATGGCGGGATACTGACCAGATCACCCAAAAATGTGCAGTGGTTATTGAAAAAAATATGGTCACTAACACCATCTTCCTCATATTCCTAGCAATGCTAGAAGGGAACCGTTATTTACTTAATTTAGTCAATAAACAATCTGGTTTAGTCAATAAACATGTTGTTTTAGTCAATACAAATGCTGTTTTTGTCAATAAACATGCTGTTTTAGTCAATAAACTTGCTGTTTTTGTCAATAAACATGCTGTTTTAGTCAATAAACATTATGTTTTAGTCAATAAATTTGCTGTTTTAGTCAATAAATTTGCAGTTTTTGTCAATAAACATGCTATTTTAGTCAATAAACATTATGTTTTAGTCAATAAACATGATGCTCGCCTCCTGCTTCTGGGACATCAGCTAGTATGTTATCATAACCAGCTGCTTTCTCTTTTTTAACAAAATTTAACGCTTTTGCTTTCCTACTTTTACTTTTAAAAATAAGAGACACACTATCGATAGTGGGGCTGACAGTTCGTGATATGAGAGTCTCTGGTTGGCTTTTGTTGCAGTTCGTACATGTTTCATAATCTCTTCATTATCAGTTAAGCATTTTGAGATTATGGATATGGATTTGTGGTTTCGTGACGCTGTTAATTTATTAACTAGTTGGTAGGCGAATTTAGTGTGATTTATAATTAAGTTGTTCTCTATGTCTTGGTGTAACAGAGTAAGCTAATGAAAGCATGGGTAACTTAGTCGTTACCCGCTTTTTTAATGGACAATAGCAGTAACATTTGGTAGCGACCATCAGTTGTAGGACATTACATTTAAGGTATGGATATTTCCAGTCGGACGGAATACAAGTTTAAGATAACGCAGAGTTCATAGTGGGTAGTGGACACACAGAAGTGGGGAGGAAGGAAAGGTAGAATTATAATGATGAGTTTGGAGTATGGAAATGTCCACGCAGATTTCCACAACAACAGGTTGGGGAAATGGCAATAGCGCATGTATTGACCCCATGACTTTGGCCGTCTGATACATAAGTTGTCATCCAACTACCAGGAAAGGGCAGAGTCATGAGGTAATCATTACTTCGAATGGGTTATAGAGATTTCACGGAAACAAATTGTTATCGTCAAATCTTGGGAATAGTTCAAATCACGGACACAGAATGATGAGGGTTGACCGACTCCAAGTAATCAGAGGAGTTACAATTTGCCACTTCGCGATAACTGCGGCAATCCCATTAGCTGCTGATATTTCAGGCGAAGAGTTGTGGCTGAATATTTAAACTTCAACACAATAGGTTTGAAGAGAATTTAGAGAAACAGAATTAACAGAGAAGTACTAAAAGAACATTTAAAAGGATCATTAGCAAGAACCATAAGCTGAGCTAGATAAGTTGAGCCAAAAAGTTAGGTTCGGAAGATTATAAGTTTAGGAATTAGTATTCAGACAGGAACAAGCAGTTTTAGGGACAAGTAGAAGTCAAGAGCTAGATGTTTAGGAATTAGAGAACAATTGGAACAATTAGAACAAGAATCAGAACAAGAGGAACTAGAAATGTATAGAGATATAAGTCAGATCTAATACGTTGAGATTAGAAAGTTGAGCCAGTTAGTTAAGAAGTTAAGAATGTTCGAGTTGTAGTTTTAAGTCAGTTGAGAGGTTATTAAGTAAGTTGATAGAGAGTAGTAAGGACAGCAATGAACGTATGCACTTTAGTTGTGAAGTGTTTGAGAGTTTTCAAGTTGTGTTTCACATTTCTGATAAACGTAAGTAAGTGATAGAGAGATTGAATGCAAGATATGCACTTATGGACATTTCAAATAGTCACTGACGATAGTCTCTTGAGTGTCCAGAATTAACGAATATTTATTTAAGAATAGTGCATCAACCACCAGTATGTATCGTGTGCCAAGAATAGAGAGCAATAAACTGATTATGATTATAATAAATGAGAGAACTCTGTCATGATTAATGTTGTGTCAACTAGAAATGTGATGTGCTGTCAAAGACAACAATAACAGTAATAAGAAATAACAACAAACTATAACAGTGTTACAGATCTGTTATCCATTAATCTTTTGCTTCTCTAAAAATGTGTTTAATTTGTTTGTTTAATGTCATGTATCGCCTTTTATTCAATTCT
Source organism: Megaustenia siamemsis (assembly GCA_032433765.1). Taxonomy (NCBI): domain Eukaryota; kingdom Metazoa; phylum Mollusca; class Gastropoda; order Stylommatophora; family Ariophantidae; genus Megaustenia; species Megaustenia siamemsis. Next base: position 41,997,797 of record JAVIAB010000101.1, on the reverse strand, counting down.
TTTGATAGTTTTTAACATTTTTTAGTTCTGCCATACGCACACATTTAGAATCGCGCTGGTTCCCTGTGCCATTTTAGTGATGTCACGTTTGCCTAGTATTTCTGTTGCTGTTTCATTAGCAGAGTTAAATCCATCTGTTTCTTCTTTATCATCCTCTGCTTTCAGGATTGTCGTTGAGGGAAGTCGTTATAGACGTAATTAAATAAAGGGACATCTGAGAATGAAGAGCTATTATATACATATAAGTGTACACGTGATGTCATGTTCTAACGACTGAGTGAATCTTGGTTTCCAAATAGTTAAACACCATATATTAACATTCACGACTGATTGACACATATGTTAACATACATCGATCATTCCAGTCACAGTATATTTAACACTGAACCACACGCACGAACACACACCACACACACACTTGAGTTCCTTCCCTGAGTAACTTCTACATTAAAAAAAACTTACTCTAATCGCAACATTGTCGAGCTGAAATTGATGTCACATTTATATTTAGAATACAATTTCAGCTTAGTCGATGTGTGCTGTGTCAATATCATTACTTTTATATAAATATGGTTTGTAACATGCATATTGTAAATATATATTTACATGTGTTCATATTTTGTTTCTGATGCCCAGTTTCTCGTTCTCCAAATCGGTCGCTTGATTATATTTAAAATTGCCATAGCATTAATATAAAGCGACTATAACAATATGTTGGGAGCCGCGATAGCTCAGTGGTTAGTGAACTGGACTACACAGGACAAGAGGTAGGGTTCGATCCCAACCGACGGCTTCCGGAAACCCAACCTTAAATGGGTACCAATTTTTTTTCTGGGAAAGTAAAACAGCACGGGCGTAATATTGACCACATTACCCCAAAAATCATGTTGTGAAGGTCTGTAAAATATAGGGTCACTAACACCATATTTCCCTATACGCCACTTGGCGTGATGGGGGTACTTTACTTACAATATGTGATTGCCATGTATTAATTAAAAAAAACAGCATATGGGATGTCTTTATCCGATCTTAATATGTTAGTAACAATAAAACAAAATTAATAACGATTCAATTCATGATTCGGTGATCTGCAACATATCCGCAAATAACAGACGCATACATAAAAAAATCCATGCAGTGAATCCACAGACACAAAGAAGTGTATACAATGATATTCCTGACCTAACTAAACCAACTAGCGAACTAGCAACTAGCCTCGACGGAATTAACTAGCAAGGCAAGAAGGGAACCTTTACTTTACTGCGTGAACTAACTAGACTGAGCGAACTAACTAGCCTGAGTGAACTAACTAGCCTGATCGAACTAACTGGACTGAGTGAACTAACTAGCCTGAGTGAACTAACTAGCCTGAGCAAACTAACTGGACTGAGTGAACTAACTAGCCTGATGAACTAACTGATAGGAGTGAACTTACTAGCCTGATTGAATTAACTAGCCTGAGTGAACTAACTCACCTGAGCGAACTAACTAGGCTGAGCGAATTAACTAGCCTGAGTGAACTATCTAGCCTGAGCGGACTAACTAACCTTAGCGAACTAACTAGTCTGAGTGAACTAACTAACCTGAGCGAACTAACTAGCCTGAGTGAACTAACTAGCCTGAGCGAACTAACTAGCCTGAGCGAACTAACTGGACTGAGTGAATTAACTAGCGTGAGGAACTAAATAGCCTATGCGAACTAACTATCCTAACGAACTAACTAGCCTGAGTGAACTAACTAGCCTGAGTGAAATAACTAGACTGAGCGACCTAACTAGGCTGAGCGAACTAACTAGGCTGAGCGAATTAACTAGCCTGAGTGAACTAACTATCCTAAGTGAACTAACTAGCCTGAGTGAACTAACTAGCCTGAGTGAACTATCTAGCCTGAGCGAACTAACTAGCCTAAGCGAACTAACTATCCTAAGTGAACTAACTAGCCTGAGTGAACTAACTAGCCTGAGTGAACTAACTAGACTGAACGACCTAATTAGACTGAGTGAACTAACTAGACTGAACGACCTAATTAGACTGAGTGAACTAACTATCCTAACGAACTATCTAGCCTGAGTGAACTAACTAGCCTGAGTGAACTAACTAGACTGAACGACCTAATTAGACTGAGTGAACTAACTAGCCTGAGTGAAATAACTAGACTGAGCGACCTAATTAGACTAAGTTTTACTAAAAAGCAAAATCACTCACTCACTCACTAAATAACAGATAATTATCCCATTGACAAAAAAGAACTATTTAAAACTGGATAACTAGCTTGGTCATCATCATCAACAAGTATCGGGCCTGCTGGCGTAGGTGATCATGTCTTTCCACAACTTTCGATCTCGACAGTTATTTATCATTTCTGTTAGTTACCTTCTGCCAAGCCATTCTATTAAACTGTCTGTTATTTTTACTCTTTGCTTTCCTCTATCTCTTCGTCCCTCAATTGTTCCAGTTGTTACAATATATTCCAGCTGGTCTATTCTCATTGCATGGCCAAAAAAAAGTATGATTGCTTCTTTCTAATATTGGAAAATAACTCTCTTTTTGCTTTGGCCTCTTTCAGAACATTTTCATTACGCTTCTCAACTGTCCATGGTATTCTCAACAATCTTCTGTAAAACCACATTTCTACTGACTACAGTGATTTTCTTGAATGTTGTCCTATTGTCCATGATTCACATCCATATGTTAAGACTGGCTCTACTTAATATTTAAGGACTCTTTTTTTTAATTAGCTTGATAACTAACTATAAAACTAGATAGCTCTTATGAGTAGCCTATTGTTACCAAAGTCAAAGGCCAAATAAATACAATTTAACTAACTGCCTGACTTAAATACAAACTAGCTACATAACTAAGGAACAACGATCATAACTAACTGTGTATACGCTTTTGCTTTACCAAAAACGAATTGTATCAAGCAGATGCTACTTTACAATATTTGCTACCGATAGTAATTTTAGCGAGCAGCTTCTTTCGTGGCTTGTCGTACACTTTTGACATGGCAGTACCCACTGCAGAACGTTGAAGACAATTTTATGTCGGGTTGTTTCAACTCTTCTCCTCAATACACCTGCATCACTTTTCATTTTGCGTTGACTCAAATGTTATCTTGTCGCTTTTTCTTATACCTTCCCTTTTGTTACTATGGTGTAGAGTCAAAGCAAAGCAATGCATACACATGTATAGATTTCCCCACATTGTGTGTAGGAACTTCAGGTTATGCACGCTGTGTACGCACATTTCCTTTTGTGTGCATCGCGCACGTACCCCGTACTGACGTTTGTTTCATTCTCTACACAGCGAAGTTTGCAGGGAAGTCATTGTATTCCTAATTTTATGTTTATTTCTCATTCTACTTATCATTTACTTGTTATTATCTATCTTTATTATTTTTTACTTATTATTTAAAAAATAAATATGTATTATTCTTTGTTTTAAACGCATGTTTGTTTTTGTGTTGTATGTTTGTTTCTGCTGAAGATCTACATAGCCGAAACGTTGTTCTAGAGGTATGTCGTCCACTTATTATATTACGAAAGCTTTAACCATACCGTTTTTTTAAATATTTTCTTTGTATATAATTTTTGTTAATTTCTTGCCATTATCTCCTGCAAGTTTCTCTCCGTTAGGCAATAATGGAGAATTCACTCAGGCTTGCCATACACTCGACTTTATACCTCCATTTAGGCTACTCATTGACAACCTGCCACCCATGAGCTATCTGCTCATTAATTATTTGCGTGGAGATGTCACTGTTGCCTTTGCTGTTTAGTTACCTTATCATTTGACACCCGATTGTTCTCCTAATGGATGCAAGCATAGCACGCTGCAGGATATATGAGCTTCTTATTAACTGTTCAATAGTTTTCTCGTGCAACACTAGTGCAAATAGATGAGTGAGTTTCGTCTCTTGAATTGGTTGTACAAGTTTCAGATCCATATATTAGTGCACTAAGCAAGCAGGTTTGTTATGTTTTTTACCTTGGTCTCTGTTGTTAATCTCCTGTTGATCAAAACGTGTTGTGCTAATTTAGTCAATACCGTGGTTGTTTTGAAAAAATTCGTACATTTTGTTCATTCTAGAGGAAGCGAGCAGCCTAAGCTCCGAGATAGCTAAAACTGTGCAGTGATTCAAGCGGCTTACTCTCAAAGTTTTCATTGTGGGTTTTACGTTTACATTTAATATAAATACACTTAGCTCTAGGCTTTCTGCTAACGACAATAGCCCTCTGTTTTGACCAGGCCGTCAATAAATGTTTACTGATTATCCTCGTTAGCATAACGGGCTGCGTCATCAGCAAGACGTAGATTTCCTATTAGAACTTCAGAAGTTCCCCATTTGCTTTAAACCGAGCTAAGGAGTCGTGGGAACTTTCTTGAACGTATGTAGATACAATCCGAGACTGCCGAGAACTTATGGTGAAAGAGGAAAGGAAAACAAAGTTCTGTAAAGGTTAGGTGTAATGACACAATCCTGCTTAACGTCATCTTTGACTTCCAAACACTCAGGTGTTCTGCCATCTAAATGTATTGAGTCTGTCTGTAATGGAATGTTCAGTTTAAGTAGCATGAGTGGGCAGCCTATTATTCCGAGGACTGTATAAAGTTGTGCTTGCTCACTATTTGTAAAATCAACAAAGCCACTGCGAAGTTATTCATTGCATTTTCTGGAACAAGCTGGAGTGTGAAAATCATATCAGTGGTGGACCTTCAAGGTCTAAATCTACCTTATGTCTCATGGAGTATATACTTTTTTTTATGTTTATGAAAGTAAATTAACGTGAAGTGTTTTCCGTGTAAAACTTAGAGATAGATAGCACTGCAATTGTTACACTTGTCTTTGGTATCTTTATTCTTGTAGAAAGTTACACTTGTTGTTCCTTTCTGGCATTTCTCACTTCTTAGGGTTTTACCACAGCACTCGAGCAGTGGTTCAGATCAAGTAACATATATCCAGATTGTCCTACAATTATTGTCTGGAGACATTGACACTACCAAGTGATGTTGACTCTGAGAGGTCATTGATGACATCAACGAGATCCCTTTCAGTGAGTGCATCTTCATATTGACTCTGAGAGGTCATTGATGACATCTACAAGATCCCTTTCAGTGGGTGCATCTTCATGTTGACTCTGAGAGGTCATTGATGACATCTACGAGATCTCTTTCAGTGGGTGCATCTTCATGTTGACTCGCCATATGTTTTATTAATCTATGTTTTAGGAGCGTATTTTCTTATATCTCCTTGAAGTACAGCTCTGAGTAACACACAATTCTGATTGTGAACAGTTTTTTGTAATCCTCTTCTCTTACCAGTTCACAGCTCTAATCTTTCTGTGATATTTTAAACGTTTTTACTTGTTGGTGTTTGGCCCGAAGTCAACTGTATAAAGATAGAGCACCGCAATTAACATTATATTCCTCTGGATTCCCCTTTGAAGTTTTCCGAAAGTGGGACAACGACCTAACGCTTGGGAACGAATCTGAAATGATGCAGGGGCGGTGATAATATGAGTAGCATAACCCACCGACTGTCATAGAATCCCAGCCTACGGAAATTATGGCTGCCTATACTGCCGTCAACTTGGGCGTTCCCATGTCTCTTCTCAAGCTGATGGGCGACCAAAATAGAATACTAACTAAATAAGTTACTAACTTGTTCAATGTAGCTACCGTAACCAACTAATTAAGTAAATAACGTATTTTTGACAACCTTACTAATTAAATACTGATTAATTAACTAATAATGTTAATAACAAAGGTGATTGAGAGAAAACTAAATGCTTTTGAAGATAAATGCCTTCATGAAGAAAAGAATACGCTGTATACAATTAAATGACTTCAAGACTAATAAATGGGATAAGAGAAATGACCACGCAACTTATGATCGTATCTACAATTAGGAAAAGAAGATGGATGCATGTCGAACATGTGCTGTGAAGAGACAACAAGAGAATTCCAGAACAGTCTCTTCTGAGGGAAACATCACGATACAGAAAAAAATGAGTAAGACTCAAAGAGACACTTTAAAAAATCAGGATACATAATCAGAGTAAGACATTTTTAAAAATCAGAATGCAGAATAAGACTAAGACCTAGAGAGACACTGACAAAACCAAGAAACACAATAAGAGTAACACCTAATAGACACTGACAAAATCAGGATACAGAATAAGAGTAAGACCTAGAGAGACAATTAAAAAATCACTTAGAAAAGAAGCAAAGTTGACTAGGATAGTCTCAATAGTTATGATGGTACATACATGAGAAAAGATATTGATGTTGAAAACACTACAAGTCCTATGTGATGTCTCACGGCGAGGGAATGATCATGTTCTAGATCAAGAATCGACTGATTGACTAACTATAGCTTGTTTCATAACTCGTGCCCAACTTTTAAAATCGATAGCTTTTAAACCGCTTGTTGTAAGTTGTTCAAAATTTGCATGTAAAGTTGTAATGATTAGAACCCAACAGGGAATTAATTTCATTAAAAAAAACATTTGGTTATTATTGTTGCTTATTTGATTTATATACATTTATAACGACCCATTGATGTAGTCAAAACTTAATGTTTACAGTATTTTAAGTTAAAAATAGCGAGTAAAAATCCATACACGATAAAATTGGCGTATTTGCACGCTTTCACGTGGTTTTTTGACACAATTAGACACTTGTAAAAAACACGATAAATTGTGTGTTCCATTTCCGTTCATTCATAGGTGGAGACGTGGAACGATAACATTTATCATGAGTCTGAAAATGAAATTCTGCAGTTTACAAAAATTCGCAATAAAAATGTATGACTATTTTTGCAAAGAGGCTAAACGAGGAAGATTATTTCATTCTTTAGAAAACCCTGAGAATAGGACGACACATTTTGGATTTATCTAAACGGTCATTTAATCGCTGGATTCAAGCACGTGACCGTCAATGTTCAAAATATACAAAATCACAAGGAAGAGCAAAAATGTTGGATAATTTCGACAGTGAACTTATTAGAAGTGAAATTCGCAAAATGTTGGGTATGAATGAAACTGTTACAATAAGAAAATTAAAAGTATCGCTGAAAAAGAACAACAGTATTGAAATATCAAAGTCTACATTATGGAGGAATGTGAAAGCTGCAGGTTTTACATTCAGAAAGTATTCAAATGGACGAAACATCATCTGTGAGAAGCCACATATAGTAGTCATGAGAAGCAAGTACTTACGTGAAGTAAAAGAGGTGCGCAAGCAAGTTTATGATATTGTGTACTTGGATGAAACATGGATCAATGCTCACCACACTAACCAAAGGGAATGGCAGTCATCAGATGGAACGATTAAGAGATTAATACCTAGCAGCTAAGGACAGCGCTTGATAATTGCTCATGCAGGTAGACGACAACATGGACTAATACAGAATGCAGAGCTCATTTTTCTTTCAAAATCCATAGACAATCGGGATTATCACTCTGAGATGAATGGTCACATATTTAGACATTGGATTGAAAATTATGTTCTCCCATCACTAGATCGACCATCTTGCCTAATAATGGACAATGCAGCGTACCACAACATTGTTGCACTTGAAGATAAAGTCCCGACGTCATCCAGTACAAAAGATGCTATTAAGATATGGCTCACAAAGGAGCACATACAATTTAATAGCATGTACTTAAAACCTTAATTACTATCTCTAGTAAAGCAAAAACAAAGGACAAAGATTTTTCAAATAGATAAGATTATCCAAGAGCACGGTCATATAAGTTTGAGGCTGCCACCTTACCATGCTCATTTAAATCCAATAGAACTAATCTGGGCACAATTAAAAGGACAAGTGGCAGATGAAAATACAACATTCAAAATATGCGATGTAAAGACTCTTGCTAATCTCGCTTTATTAAATATAGACAAAGATCATTGGGCTGAATGTGAAGACCACGTCTTAAAACAGGAGAGGAATATTGGAAAAAATGATGGTTTGTGGAATGTTCAACCCCAAACAGTTATTAATCTTTAAGACTCGTCTGATTCAGAATGAAAGTATAGAGAATAATTCTCCTGGTATTTCCCCATTACGGCCAAGCCTTTACTTAGTGAAAATTAATCATAGACCAGCAATTACGGTAATTTCTATTATTTAGGGGTTCACAATTTACAATTTTGACAAACATCAAAGAAATTCGCCGCTTTAAGAAAACTGCAGCTGCAAGATATTTGTTAAATATACATTTAAAGGGTCTTTTACATTCTAATAACATTTGGAAAATTTCAGCAGTTTTTAACAAAAGGTACAAAAACACAACAAAAGAGCAATAGCGTTTTGAAGTTGGGCACGTGATTTGAAACGAGCTATAGCTGACCAACTAACTAACTAGCCAACGATGTAACTGTCTAACTAATTAATAAGCTATATAGCTAACACATACATCATCATCATCACTATTTAGTACCGTCTCCGCATTGAAGACGAGCTACCATTCCGCTCTGTATGATGCGATGGTGCAGGTTGTCATAGGCTGATTTGTCCATCGTTTGATGTTACTCGTCCATGTCTGTCTTGTATTTTTTTCCCCAAGATTACTGTTAGCATTCTGCTTTGTCTTTTAACAAGTCCCAAAAATCGCATGTGTGATGTTTTAATTGTGTTTAGTAGTTCCCTTTTCATTTTTATTTGTTTTAAGACTTAATCGTTTGTTTTCTTTTCTGTCCATCCAATTCTTCCTATTATTCTATAAATCAAAATTTCAACGTCTTCAATGTGCTGCTCTGTGTTCTTGTCGAATGTCCATGTTTCTGCACTCTACAGGAATATTGAGAATATATACTATTTTGATTTTCTTAGTTTTAGCCCTGGTGTTATTTGTTTTGATGTTATTATATTTTTTGGCATTAAAACAACACATTACATTTTCCTATTCTTTTGTTCATTTCAATTTTATATTTTTCCTAGCTGGTTATAGTATGTCTAGGATAGTTGTTACTCTGAACTACTCCTGATCTATTCCTTACACTTTAATATCCACTTGTAAGCTGGCTTGATATCCACTTATGATTGTATATACTGCGGACGAAGTGTCATGGCAGCATGTAGATAGTTTTTCTGTCTCGGCTTTTGCTGACGAGATTAAAAAATGAACACGACAGTCTAGTAGTGAAATAACGTCCTGCTATTCCCAGCTGTAATTAAGTTTACTTTTGACTGTGATCTTTATCGATTTTTCAGTGGGATATTATTTATTCTTCTTTTGTCGACATGTTTAACCTATCGTCGATAGACCATCATGTTATCGCTGTTCTACAGGTAAACATCTATTTTGACAACAATGACGACTACTGGGAATGTCTATCCCAAATAGCCAAAATCTATTACGATAGACGGGGCGGAAAAATCAGAATAGATCAACGGCTCAGAAAGCGAAAACAGCAAAGTGTGTGGTACATAAAAGGCATATCCGGGGCACGAAAGACGAATATGGCTGACCAACGTGAAAGAAAGTGGAGCCTCATCACTTACTAATCCAAAGAAAGCTATGGAGAGAAGTGCTAACTTATGTCAGAATAAAGATATATGAATATGCATATATAATGTTAGGACTCTTTACCAAGAAAAAAAACTGGAAAATATTATTTAAATGTTACGATTAAACATATATATCATAGGCCTATCAGAGACAAGATGAAAAGAATGTGGATACATACAGGACGAAAAATATACATTTATAAATTCAGGCAACACAACAGAACACAAAAGAGGTGTAAGAAAGCTAATAAAAAGAGAGATGCAATGATATGATTATATTACTTAAATAAAAGCAAAACCATTCGACATAGCAATAATACAATATAGAACAGACATACTATGAAGTTCTAAATAACATTATGATGCAAGAGAAATCGTGCAAGATCTTTATTGTAACGGGTAATATAAGTGTTAACGTAGAAAAAGGTAGATATAAAACCGTTATTTGAAATCTTGGTTTGGGAAATAAAAAGAAACATCTGGATAACTAACGTAAATACCAACTTACAATCTACAATCGAAATAACTAGTCACATACTAGTTAGACAATGTCTAAATAAACACACATAACAATCTAATTCTATATTATTCTATAACTAATTAACTGACCTTGTAACTTACTAATTAAATAACTATCCGTCCACTTAAATACCTTAATAACCAACTAGGTAAAAAAATGAACACTAACTGGATAATAAACTAAACTAAATAACGCATTAATTTAATGTCTTACTAAATAGCTAAAACACTAAGCAATACACATTTTGCTTCTGCAATTTCAACATTTGATTATCAATTATTTCTACAAATATATAAGCTCATTGATCTTACCCGTGTCATACACTTTAGCTCATGATCAATGTTGTCCTAGGAATACAACAATGTTAATGATTGTTTAAATTAGCAATTATACCTGAATTATAAGCCACTTTTGAAGGTGTTTGATGAGGCTACAGCAGAATATGAATGGTCTGGAACTTATATCAATGTCATTATCAGAAATGTTGATACATTTATCATGTTAATAGTATCGTTGTCAGAATCACTCATACCTTAGGTAGTATATGGAATACCTTTGCAATATCATTCATACCTTAGGTAGTATCATCATCATCATGTGCAATACCGGTTGGTGTAGGCGATCGTGTCCTTCTACAATCTTCTATCTACAGTGCATCGTATTAGTTATGTTGTTGAGTGTTTTCCATGCCATGACACCAAACTATCCAGTATTTTATCTCTCTGTTATTCGCGATCTCTCATTCCTTTCATTTTGCCAGTTGTAACCAAGTATTCCAACTTTCCTGTTCTCATGATGTGCCCAAAAAATGTTGATTGTTTCTTTCTGATATTTTTAGGAGCTGCCTTTTTGTAGTGGCCTCTTTGAGAACTACATCATTATGTCTTTTTAGCTGTCCAGGGAACTTAGGTTGTATACGAAAGTCCTTTACAGCATCAGTCATGTCATTGTCTGTTACAACCTAATCTTTGCTATCATGTGCCATGTCTTTATCTGTTTCAACCGAATCTTTGCTATCATGTGCCATGTCTTTATATGTTTCAACCTAATCTTTGCCAGCATCAGCCATGTCTTTGTCTGTTACAACCTAATCTTTGCTATCATGTGCCGTGTCTTTATCTGTTTCAACCTAATCTTTGCTATCATCAGCCATGCCTTTGTCTGTTAAAACCTAATCTTTGCTATCATCAGCCATGCCTTTGTCTGTTTCAACCTAATCTTTGCTATCATCAGCCATGCCTTTGTCTGTTACAACCTCATCTTTGCCAGCATCAGCCATGTCTTTGTCTGTTACAACCTCATCTTTGTTATCATGTGCCATGTCTTTGTCTGTTACAACCTAATCTTTGTTATCATCAGCCATGCCAGTGTCTGTTACAGCCTAATCTTTGCTATCATCAAACATGTCTGTGTCTGTTACAGCCTAATCTTTGCTATCATCAAACATGTCTGTGTCTGTTACAGCCTAATCTTTGCTATCATCAAACATGTCTGTGTCTGTTACAGCCTAATCTTTGCTATCATCAGCTATGTCTTTGTCTGTTACAGCCTAATCTTTGCTATCATCAGCCATGTCTTGGTCTGTTACAGCAAAATCTTTGCTATCATCAGCCATGTCTTTGTCTGTTACAGCCTAATCTTTGCTAACATCAGACATGTCATTGTCTGTTACAACCTAATCTTTGCTAGCATTAGCCATGCCATTGGCTATTACAACCTAACCTTTGCTATCATCAGCCATGACATTGTCTGTTACAACCTAATCTTTGCTATCATCAGCCATGACATTGTCTGTTACAACCTAATCTTTGCTATCATCAGCCATGCCTTTGCCTGTTACAGCCTAATCTTTGCTATCATCAGCTATGTCTTTGTCTGTTACAGCTTAATCTTTGCTATCAGCAGCCATGTCTTTGTCTGTTACAACCTAATCTTTGCTATCATCAGTCATGTCTTTGTCTGTTACAGCCTAATATTTGCCACATCAGCCATGTCTTTGTCTGTTACAACCTAAGCTTTGCTATCATGAGCCTTGCCATTGTCTGTTACAGCCTAATCTTTGTTATCATCATCTATGTCATTGTCTGTTACAGCCTAATCTTTGCCAGCACGCGATATAGTTTTTTTTTTTCCGCCTGAACCTCATCGTTCCAGGCTTCAGAATTACCAACCTACACTCATTTCATATTTACAACATATTTTGCCATGATTTTTTTAAATCCCATCCCCATTTTGTTTTTATCAATACCATTGTCGTCATCACGACTTAATCATTCATTGTAACCCTCGTGCTGAAATCGGATATGTTGGGCCAGAAAACCGCAAATATCGCAGTTATACTGCAAGATAGCACAACGCAGACACGCCTACTTAACGTTCTTTTAAGGGCAGATGATAAAGAAGTGTATTCTTTTAATCATCAGGTCAACACAAGCAAGTAAACATTGCTACCCTGAGATGCACCATTTCATAAGTCACTTACCAACATCTTTCTTTTTTCTATTGCCACTGTCAGCACCACTTTGTAACAATCGCATCAGATATTCGTATTAGGTACAAGCACCTTATCATCAGTTAATCATCTTTATCTCTTATATGTTCTCAATACTTCCGAGTCCTGGAAGTCATTCTTGACACCAGATCCAAGCTCTACAAGTCATTGCTCACGATGACTTTAGATATTACCTGATGTAGTCTAGAACATCTCTAAGTTGTGTAACCCATCCCTAACATCAGTCCCACGTTATTGAAATCATCACAAACATCAATCGCAATTATTTCAACTCATTAATAACATCAGTCTTACGAATTTCAAATCATCACTAACATCATCATTAAGAATTTCAAATCATCACTAACATCAGCCTTACGATTTTCAAATCATCACTAACATCAGTCTCAAGTATTTCAAATCATCACTAACATCAGCTTTAAGTATTTCAAATCATCACTCACATCAGCCTTAAGTATTTCAAATCATCACTAACATCAGTCTCAAGTATTTCAAATCATCAGTAACATTAGCTTTAATTATTTCAAATCGTCACTCACATCAGTGGCAAGTATTTCGAATTATCACTTACATCATATCCAGGTATTACAAGACGTTCATATATCCTTCCCAAAGTACCACAAGTCATTACTTAGAATGGATCCAAGTGACCGCTCATATCAGTGTCACGTATAACAAACCATCCTCCTCATCAACTCCCAGTTACAAACCTCAACCTTATCTTGCACTTATCATAATTATTAATAAATCTTGTTGCCCACACCAATTTCTGGTATTGCCTGGTCTAAATAAATATCTCAGTAAATCTTGTTGCCCACACCAATTCCTGGTATTGCCTGGTCTAAATAAATATCTCAGTAAATCTTGAAGCAACGCAGTTTTTTTTTTTTTTTTAAGTAGACTACTGATAGATCAATTCTTGAAGGAACTTTCCTGACAACTTCGGGTTAGTCTGTGAGTCCTGATGGTTCATTCTGACAGAACGTTAATCACCAATCTTGCATAAACTTAGACAATGTAGTTTAGTAATTATCTTGTCTAAACAGCTTGTCCCAAGCCAATATCGATGTTTTAACTTTAACATTTCTTCACACATTCACTAATGCTGTCAGGTCGGGTAATTTTACCTGCTACTGTATGCAGGAAACAGTACAACCTGTGGCTGCCCTTTTGCCCTGCAGGTAAGCTCGGGAGAGTAAAAGGCTAAGGGAGGGTACCCCGAAGTAAAACAACCCCACTGCCTTGTGGATGAGAGTTTTTAGTCAAAGGCTAGCGGAGCCAACCATAAAAAAAAAACCGACGGAAGGCAACAGAAAACCACCGTCGTAACTTCTTTGTACAATCATGAATCGCCATGGATTCTATAGAAATGTGGTTTTACAGAAGAATGTTGAGAATACCATGGACAGTTAAGAAGAGTAATGAAAATGTTCTGAAAGAGGTAAACGCAAAAAGAGAGCTAATTTCCAATATTAGGAAGAAACAATCATCATTGTTTGGCCATGTAATGAGAAGGGAACAATATATTGTAACAACTGGAAACATTGAGAGACGAAGAGATAGAGGGAAGCAAAGAGGAAAAATATCAAACAGCTTAAGAGAATGGCTTGACAGAAGGTCAATAACAGAAATTATAAATAACTGTCGAGATCGAATGTTGTGGATAGACATGATCACCTACGCCAGCAGGCCCGGTACTTGATGATGATGATAACATTTACTAAATGGTCCTTTTGTACAGACATTACTTGCTGAACGGTGCTGATGACATCTCTCGTCATATTATTACACACGTAGCGCACAACAGCCGTGCTTGATTTAAGCTCAAATATATCAAACCCACCCTGTTGTGACTTGTGACGTCATGTGTTTGAGGAATTGTGCGTTAGTGTCCAATTCTTTCAATGATCTTCAGAACACTTTATATCACTTGTGTATGACGTTTACTTCTTCGTGAAAAGAATTATATGAATTTGTAGAACCTGTGTCGGTGAAAACAAATGAAAATAAAATATATTCTGAACGTCTGACAATGGAACCAGGAACATTTGAGCAAGTAGCAAGTGCGGTAACAACTTGGCAGTGGTAGCTAGTAGGAAGATTAAAGTTATCTAATGATGTAAATGACAACGCGTTGACTTTGGCTAGTACATGATTTACTTTATCCAGTGATATAAATGAAAACCCATTGTCTTTGGCTAGTACACGGTCTATTCTGGGTATTAATTGCAAAAGTCAAAAATACGTAAGGCCATATTTGTCTACGTCACAGGACATGCGTGAACATTAGGAAATGAAAAAGCGGACAGCTTAGCTAGTTGAGCTATTGTTGAGTACTGTCAACCAATGGGTCAGGCGGATATCATCAATGTCTTGTGGGAAGGACACAGGACTTCTACAACCATGAGTTGTCCATTCTTCGGATAAAAGAGATGGGAGTTAAGATGGGCACAGTCAGAAACGAGATACTTAGTCGGCGTGTAAGAAGACTAATCAACCAATACATAATGGAGTCGTCAGTCGCTGGACACTTCGAGACTAGCTGAGGAGGGAATCTGAGCACCTATGGACATGTTTGGATTGCAATGATGATGACGAGCTAATAACTCAATAACTCAATAACTCACTTACGATTTATTGTATCCATGTATGTTAGTGACAACTCGTTGGCTTTGGCTAGTATACGATTTAATGTATCCATTTATATAAATGAGTAATAGTAATACCGAAGATACAAACATCACCATTATGTAGCATAAAAATAAACTGGACAAATCTGACAAAGTACAACGTTTGAAATATGTGGACACAATAATAACATCATATGGGAGATGCACCACAAAAAATAGAACAGCTCAGGCCAAAATAGCATTTCAGAAAATGAAAATTATATTATGCAACAAATCTATGTTAATAAAAATGAGAAAAAGCGAGTTCATCGGTGCTATATAGAACCAATTCTGAACTATGGAAGCGAATCATGGACAGTAGACAAACAAATGAAAAGACGATTAGAGGCCACAGAGATGAGATTTCTCAGAAGAATGTTGAAAGTTCCCTGGACAGCTAAAAAGACCAATGCAGATATTCTCAAAGAGGCACACATAAAAATGGAGCTCCTAAAAACATCCGAAAAAAACAATCAACATTTTTCGGACACATCATGAAAAGAGGAAAGTTGGAATACTTGGTTACAACTGGCAGATTAAAAGGAAAGAGAGATCGCGGACGACAAAGAGAGAAAATTACTGTATAGCTTGATAGCATGGCATGCAAACAACAGAACTGATACGATTCATTATACATAGGAGATTCTGCGATCGCCTACGCCAACCGGTATGGCACATGCTGAGGATGATATAAATGACAACTGGTTGCCCTTGGCCACTGCGGGATTTGTATTATTCAGTTACATAAGTGTCAACACGTTTACCTCGGCTGGTACAAAATATATTATATCCAATTATATACATGACAACCCGTTGCCCATAGCTAGTGCACGATTTATTTTATCCTTGCCTATACATGACAACCCGCTGACATTGTCTAGCACAAGATTTATTTTATTCAGTTATATAAATGACAACCCTTTGACTTTGCCTAACATATGATTTATTTTAACCAGTTTCATAAATAACAACCCCTTTGTCCGTGGCTACTACGATAGTTGTAATATCCAGTTAGATAAATTACAACCCCTTTGCTCGTGGCTACTACAATAGTTGTATTATCCAGTTACATAAATGACAACCCCTTTGCCCGTGGCTACTACGATATTTGTATTATCCAGTTATATAAATAACAACCCCCTAACCCTTGGTCAACACAAGTGTAATATTAGTCATAGACATACCATTCCAAGACTATTGTACTTACTCCTATCGTTTCGTTCACAACATTATTAATCTATGAAGGTATTAACGTAACAATTATTTACACATCATCTCCACCTTCTCTTAATTTCTGTCTTCAACCCGTTCTGCTATCAATTCTTCTTATTCTTTCCTTCCTCATTTTCCTTTCAGCGTTGAGGTTAGATATTGTTTGCGGACTTTTGCTCTTCAGTTTGCCCCTGCTGCTGCTATGTTTCTTGGTGCTTCTAATATTCCAACGATCCATCTTTTTCGTGGTCGACCCTTAGGTCTGGTATTATCGCAACGTTTATTGAGGGCTCGTTGTGTTGTGTTTTGATCTGTCTGTAGTGCCACGTGTCCAAATCATTTTATCTGTTTCTTTATATATTCTATGGCTAGGGCTATTCCTAGCTTTTTTTCTCAGGAATAGCTACCAAGATCTGCATATTTTTACCACTCTTTGTTCTCAATATTATACCATTTGCTCCATGAAGGCCAGATCTTTGTCTTGGGGATCGGACTTAACAGTCACCAGGGATTGGAAATCAAGATTGGCCAGGCCTTCCTACACCCAAGCACGACCACAGTCTGCATTAGCAATTGTAAGTGCTGATGACGCAGGCAACCAGCAAAAAAGCATCATCCAACAATCAGGGTGGCGCGTTCTCACGCCAATGGGAAGTATATACATAACTACGAATCGACATGGCACTCGCCCTTTGATGGACACTCAAGTAGGTGCAGTGACGGGCCCTCAGCCTCGAAAGGGCCCAACCACTATTACTGGATGATTTTCTCAACCGCCCTGTGGTGACAGGGGGCGAGAGAATAGAGCTACTGGCCAATCCAAACTAAGATCACTTAAAATACTGCACTCGAATGCTGAAGGCATCAACAGCAAAAGAGATATGCACAATAAAAATATAGAGTTAGAACATGTCCTGCACGAAGAGCAAGTAAGCATATGCCTTTGTAGGAAACCCATCTAAACGACATAGCCTTGAAGATTAGGGGATACCACTGTTATAGTAGACTGAAGAAAATCCATTGGCCCATAGATACAACACTACACCTATATGGGCAACTGCACGAATTACAAAAGACAGTTACACTTATACAGGAAACGACGTTGCATATGTAGACAATACTTCAAGCGAACGAAAGATAGACAGAAAACACTATTGTTATTTAGCTTTTTTCTACAATGTAATTTCCTCTAATCAGATCCGTCATTGAATGTTGCCTCTCTCTCCTCCATTAATGTCTTTTATTGCATACAATGAAATGATTTCTATAAATGGACAAACCAGTTTATGTTCAGACTAAAACTGGATCTCATCCATTGTACGCATTTTCCCTTTCGGCAATTTTTTTTTTTAAATTCACTATTCTCTTAGTCACTTTCAGAGAAATATATATATATATTTCTAGCCATTCAAGATATAAAACCTGTCGTACACAGCATTTATGATATGTTGATTTGAAAAAAAAAACGCACAAAAGAGAGTAAAAAAGACAACGCGCATGATGTTTTACACATGAGTCATACAATTAATATACTTTATTAGTAAAAGCATTACATGCCACTTTTGAGAGCATAGAAAACAGAAAATGAATATCCGTCCGCCCTTATTCTTGGACAATCGTTTTCCTACATCCGTCCAAAGGCCATGATTTTGATATGTTTGGTGGCTTCTCTTCTGGATCTATTACCCACACAAACCACTTTCTTCTTTTCCCATTTATTTCCCCCATGCTTATTTGCGTAGTGTATGTGCATTAGTTATATGTCGTAAGAAGCGACTAAGGAGGTTAATCGATGGCTTGACAAGCTCTCATTGTAAAAAGTATTGTTATGGAAACAACGCCATAGATTTTAGAGCAGTGATCTCTGCAATATGTGACATTTTGAGACTCAAGGTTTCTGTTTTTGAGATTTAGGTTCAGCCCTATGTGCCGTCTTCTGCTCGACAGGACAATACATAAATTAGGTATTTATTTGGAGCAATGTATATTATTATATATAACATGTATGGCACGTGATGATGATGATGATGATGTAGGAGGGTTTAAATATTCAAGATCAGAATTATCTAATGGTACCCAACTATAACCACGCACGATTGTACATACAAAAGAGGATTGCATGGTGCCAAATACAGGCAGACATTGGCGTAACATTAAACCGAAATATACTTTTACTACAACAAGTAGACTCAAAAGGTGCACAACTTAGAAGCACCCTGTCACCAAGCTTGTTCAATCTATACACCGATCAAATCTTTAAAAACATCACAAAGATGCCAGTCCAAAACATTAATGGAAATAAAATCTGCAACCTAAGATATACTAATTATATATATATATATATATATATATATATATATATATATATATATATATATATATATATATATATATATATATATATATTGTGTTCGCCAGCTTTCACATCTGAAGAAGCACCTAGAGACTAGGAACTGAATTTTGCGTATTAATCAATTTTCCCTAGCAGCAGTGTGCACAGGTGTCCCTCGCCATACAGGCAGATAACTCCGTCTTCGGAGGTACTAATATTTTTTTCGTCGATGAGTACTTGACGTTTCAAGCCGGGTCTCCCTGCTGAGACCAGGGGTGGTTACCGCAGAGAGAAATTATAAAGAAAACTCCCAACTGATTCAGCCAGAATTTGAACTCACAACCTCTCTGTCTCAAGGTCGGCATCTTGCCTTCAGACCAACCAGTCCCCCTAATGGTATTATATTACTAGCAGAAAATCCTAACGATCTACAATTACTTAATGAAATAAACATGATTTGCAAAATAATATGGGTTAGATATGAATATCAAAAAGACTATGATCATAAACAAAGATAATACTAAAAACCCACAATTGGATATACAAATTGAAGGAATAAACATGGAGAGAGTTCAGAGCTACAACTGCCTTGGACATACTATAACAAATGATGGAAATTGTAAAACTGCAATGAATAAAAGAATATGAATGGCAAAAATTAATTTGAATGCAACGAAAATATATACTAACACCAAAACAAATAACACCAGGGCTAAAACTAAGAATACAAAAATAGTATATCTTTTCAATATTACTGTATGATGTAGAAACATGGACATTTGACAAAACAAAACAGAACAGAAAAATGAAGCCTTTGAAAACTGGATTTATGTAAAAATAGGAAGAATTTTATAGAAAAAAAAATACAAATGATGAATTTTTAAAACAACTAAACATGAAAAGAGAACTGCTAACCACAATTAAAAAAAGACACACTACATTTTTGGACCATAATAAAATACACAACAGCCTAGCAAAAGTTAAGTCTTTTTAAGATATCTAGATTATAAAAAAGGGTCTCCCGTTCGATATTTGTGATCGACAAGATTTCAGTGAAGAGAAACGCACAACAACGTGAATGTGCTTGGCAAACGTGTTATTTTCGTTACTTAAAAATACACATTTCAAGATATATTGTTAATTGTTTCTGTCACGAAAATAATTCAAATTTTTATTTTTGTATTTATTATTTTCGCCAGCTTTTACCTCTGACGATGTCCATATAGACTAGGAATTGAATGTTTCGTAAATCCGGTTTTCCATGGCAACCGTGTGCACATGCAACGATGTCCATATAGACTAGGAATTGAATGTTTCGTGAAATCCGGTTTTCCATGGCAACCGTGTGCACATGCAACGATGTCCATATAGACTAGGAATTGAATGTTTCGTGAAATCCGTTTCTCCATGGCAACCGTGTGCACATGCGTTCCTCGCCGCACAGGCAGATAACTCCGTCTTGAAGAATTCAAACTGAATTAATTTGACCTGGTATTTACGTTGGTCAATCGGAAATTACGATCTTAATTTTACGTGTTCGTGATTTAGTTGTGGTCATTGTTCATATATTTGTTTTTTTTTAATATTTCTGCGCGTATTTAGCGCACTTTTAGTTGTGAAAGTTAATTCATTGTTCAATTGTCTACAAATTCATATTCAATATGTTATATGTCAGATAGAGGTAAAATGTGTAGTTTAAAATTTAGAATCGTTAGGTCAATGAAAAGTAATGTCTCTTGAATTTATTCCGTTGCACTGGTAAAATCCTTTCGTTCTAAAAGGGTTCAGGAGAAATAATTAATGCATGTATCAGAGGGTTGAAAGTAGAACAAGTGAATATATTTAACTTTAAAATTCAAACAAGTTAGTAAACAAGTAACACTTTCTACATTCTGACCTAGGTAACTACAACTATAAACACTTTAGTAATTTATTAACGCTTTCTATACTTCTGTACTATGTACCTAGGAATACAAACACTTTAGTAAACAAGTAACACTTTCTATATTCTGTCCAAGGTAACTAAAACTATTAACACGTTAGTAATCTAGTAACGCTTTCTATACTTCTGTACTATGTACCTAGGAATACAAACACTTTAGTAAACAAGTAACACTTTCTATATTCTGGCCTAGGTAACTAGAACTATAAACACTTTAGTAAACTAGTAACACTTTCTATGCTTCTGTACTATGTAGCTAGGAATACAAACACTTTAGTAAACTAGTAACGCTTTCTATATTCTGTCCTATGTACCTAGGAAAACAAACGCTTTAGTAAACTAGTAACGCTTTCTATATTATTTACTATGTACCTAGGAATACAAATAGTTTAGTAAACTATTAACACTTTCTATATATATTCTGACCTATGTAACTACAAATGTAAACACTTTAGTAAACTAGTAACACTTTCTATATTCTGTCCTATGTACCTAGGAATACAAACAGTTTAGTAAACTATTAACACTTTCTATATTTCTTTACTATGTAACTAGGAATACAAACATTTTAGTAAACTATTAACACTTTCCGTATTCTGACCGATGTAACTACGAAGACTATAAATATATTGTCCGTCCCCTACTTCTATTTCCTGTCAGTGTTTAGGTGAGATGAACATCTAGAGTTGAAGATATAAGGTGCTCGATGTGTTGCTCTACGTCATTTATGTTTATTCAGCGATCTATCATCTCTAGGATTTCGACTCTCTTCTTTGTTGACAATCTTAATTCAGCATCATTGAGTGCCGCCTCCGCGTCGAAGGTTGGCTACCTTGGAGCGCTATTCCACTCTGTTTCTTGCTTTGATGGTGCAGACTGTCATAGGTTGACTTGTCCATCTTTTGATGTTACTCGTTCATGTTAGTCTTGGTCTGCCTCTGCCTCTTTTACTTTGTATTTTCCCTTCCAATATTACTTTTTTTAGGCTGTTATGTCTTTTAACATGCCCCAAACATTGCATTTGTCTTGTTCTGATAGAGTTTAGTAGTTCTCTTTTCATTTTTAGTTATTTAAAAACCTTATCGTTTTTTTTCATTTCTTTCCTTCCAATTGCACCTATTCTTCTGTAAATCCACATGTCAAAGACTTCAATGTTATGTTCTGTTTTTTTGTCTAATGTCCATGTTTCTGCACCATACAGGAATTTTGAGAAGATGTAACATTTTGCTATTCTTAGTTTTAGCCCTGGTGTTATTTCTTTTGATGTTAATATATTTTTCATGCATTCAAATTACTTTTTTCCATACCTATTCTTGTGTTTATTTCAATTGTACATTTTCCATCACTGGTTATAGTGTGTCACAGGTAGTTGTAAATCTGAACTTTCTCCAGATGTATTTCTCTCAACTTTGATATTTAATTGTAGATCCTGATAATTTGCTTTGTTTATTTTATATATATATATATTATACATTTTGTTTATCATGTTTATTACATTAGATCATTGTTGCAAATCTTAATTAATAAATGCATGCTTGCTTGCATTCGCCCGATGACTACAGTATTCTAGAGTATTCGTAGACTATAAACTCCTGTTCATCATCCGCCCTTAAAAGGACGTTAAATGGGTGTGTCTGCGTTGTGTTGTGGTTGGCAGTATAACTGTGATATTTGCGCATTTCGGCCCAATACATCCGACTTCAGCACGAATAATAAATGACAATTAGTCTTTAAAAAAAGCTACATTTCTGTGTCATCATCATATATACATATATATGGGTGTGCATGTATGTATGATGTGAAGTGCGTGTGGCCGTGCTAAAAAAAACACCGTTTCGCTGGCTGAAAACCCGGCGTACGATGTTTCTAGCAGGGGTGACATACACATTCTGAGTCTTACACTCTGTGACGACAGCTTTGACAAAACGACCCCTGGTTCTATCGTGTGCCCCCCGACATACACCAGCGATGGTAATATGTGTCGTAAAGATAGTTATTTTTTAAAATAGTCTTTTTACATATAATTCTACTTAAAGAATTTTTATTTGCTGACGATGCAGCCCTAGTCGCTCATAGTGAGGCCACCCTACAGTCGCTGATCAACAACCTGGATAAAGCATGCGATCTTTTTTCACTGTCAATTAATGTTCAGAAGACAGTAATACTAAATCAAGGTGACTTCAAACCTATATCTATTACTCTAAAAGACTGCCCACTAGAATCAGTACAGAAATTTAAATATCTTGGATCCACAGTTACGCAAACCATCTCTCTTGATGAAGAAATAAACTGTCGAATTGGTAAGGCAGCTACGACCTTCGGCAAACTCACAAAAAGGGCATGGAACAACACGAAACTAACTCAAAAGACTAAACTCTTAATATATCAAACTTGTGTGCTTAGCACACTACTATATGGATCCGAAACCTGGACTACATACTCAAACCAGGAAAAAAGACTAAATGTCTTCCACATGCGATGTCTCCGCAAAATAATGCACATCAAATGGCAGGACAAAATAACCAACTTAACTGTCCTGCAACGTGCTAAGACCCTAACAATCATGTCGATGCTCAGAAGTCGAAGGCTAAGATGGCTGGGGCATGTCCAACGGATGGAAGAAAAACGCATTCCTATAGGTCGTTTCAAAATATTTTGAAGGTGTTTAAAATTCCATATCTCTGCAACCAATTGATTGATAATGCTGAAATTTTGCATATGGTCTTGTGATTTTTTGGTCCCAAGAAGTACATTCATTTCCTCACCAACAAACGTATAGTTTTAAATATTCTTTATTTGAAGTATACAAATTTAAGGCATTTTGGTCAAACCATATATTTGGAGGAATTACCGCTTCATATGAGTGAGCACCCACGGACTTATCATCTTGAACGTAATGCGCGCCAATTTCCCTGTTTTAAGCACTAAAAAACACATAAAACGCGTCATAGTTATAATTTTATATCCGGTGCATCCCATTTCCTGTCGTTTTGTTGCGATTTATGTGCAACGGCGTATCCTAATTATTGGGTAATTTCGTTAAATTTGTGATCTGTTAGTCAATGGGTATAAAAGTAAAGTTCCTTAAATTGCAATCAGTGGCAATAAAGGTGTATAAATATTTTTGCATAGAAGATAAGCGTGGAAAACTGTATCGAAGCATCTCAAAGCCAGAAAAGAGAACTATTCACGCATTGGGTATAAGCAAACGCTTTTTCAAACAAGTGCTTAAAGCTAACGGAGTGTCCAGTTCAATCAAGACTAGGACGCTAGGAAGAAAGAAAGTAGTAGATAGTTTTGACAAGGAAGTGATTAGAAGAGCAATTTGTAAAATGTTCGATTCCAAAGAAACTGTGACTTTAAGAAAACTGAAAATTCGACTGAGAGCAGAAAATGACATTGTTGTGTCGAAAACAACATTATGGAGAACTGTTAGAAGCATCGGTTTTACGTTTAGAAAGTACGATAGTGGTAGAAATGTCATCTGCGAGAAGCCGCACTTAGTTTCTATGAGGAGTAAATATTTACGTGAAGTACGGGAAATGCGTAACCAAGGTTATGATATTGCATTTCTAGATGAATCTTGGATAAATTCTCACCACACAAGTGCAAAGGAATGGCAGTTATCAGATGGAAGTATTAAAAGATGTGTACCCACTGGAAAAGGACAGCGTATTATAATGGCACATGCAGGCAGCCGAAAAGAAGGGTTGGTGAAAAATGCAGAACTTATATTCACCTCTAATTATACTGACAACAGGGACTATCACACCGAGATGAATGGCCATATATTTAGAGAGTGGATTGAAAATACTCTTCTTCCAATTCTAGACAGACCATCCTGTCTGGTAATGGACAACGCGTCGTACCACAACGCTGTGGCAGAAGAAGACAAAATTCCTACATCTACCAGTACAAAAGATGTTATAAAGATTTGGCTAAGAAAGGAAGGAATTCCATTTAACGAGGGATTTTTGAAACCTGAATTACTGTCACTTGTTAAGAAATCGCAAAAGACCAAAGTATTCCAAATAGACAAAATCATTCAACAGCATGGTCATACGTGCTTGAGACTGCCCCCTTATCATCCACAATTAAACCCCATTGAACTCGTTTGGGCAAAAATTAAAGGGCAGGTGGCAGCTGAGAATACAAGTTTTAAACTATGCGATATAAAAGGACTGACATATGCTGCTCTATCACAGATTGACAAAGATTTTTGGTGCAAATGTGAAGATCATGTCTTAAAAGAAGAAAATGACTATTGGAAAAAAGATGGACTATCGTTCGTTCAGCCCAGATTAGTAATCAATATGTTAGACTCCTCTGATTCAGAATAAATGAAATAATAATGGACGTTTTTATATGTCCGCATGATCAATCTTTAGCTAAAGTTGATAACGTTTTGAAAATGTAAAGATTCTTGATATGTGTACTGCAGGCATGCAAAGAAACTAAATCACTTTCATATGTCTTGTTTACGTAAAATAATGAAATTCACATGGAAAGACATAAAACGAACAATGTAGCTCTTTACAGTGAAGAGGATCCCGTGCTTACATCGGACTCTATAGTCACATGCATACCCATAAACAATAACTTTGCTTGATATGTCATGCTCGTTATCGCTCGCAACGGATAATTAATTTTTTAAAATGTATTCTTTGTTGTATATTGTTTAAATAGTTTTCATTAATGGAACTGTTTATACGCTGATTTGTTTTAGACCGTCTGTAAAGGCTATAACATTGACATTCTCATAGTATTTTAAAGAAAGTAAACAATAGAAAGTAAACAGTTGATAAACGCCTCCAACTTTCAAGTTGTGTAGAGACGCCTATGTCGAGAAGCTGATTTCCTTTAATGTACGGTAAATTATTTTCTCCAGGAGCAAAAAGATCCGTAAATTCACTGAGATCAAAGGAAAGTGCTGCTTCATGATGAAGCATACTTCCTACATCATTAAATTTTGTGAAATCGGTGGGACCTTGGAAAAACAAGGCCAGATGCAAAAAATCAAGTTTGTAAGTGCAGGGAAAGAGGAGATATTTCATGTTAATCGTGAACATTTAGATTTGAAACGACCAATAGGCAAATACTATA
Source organism: Megaustenia siamemsis (assembly GCA_032433765.1). Classification (NCBI taxonomy): domain Eukaryota; kingdom Metazoa; phylum Mollusca; class Gastropoda; order Stylommatophora; family Ariophantidae; genus Megaustenia; species Megaustenia siamemsis. The sequence goes on along the minus strand of JAVIAB010000101.1, from coordinate 41,971,993 downwards.
TGGTGAGCTAAAACACGGAAAACGACAAATCGGCAGACCTAAACTACGATATAGAGATATCTGCAAATCATCTCTGAAAGACTTCTCCATCTGTGAAAACGACTGGCAACATCTGGCAAGTGATCGCACATCATGGAGAGCACGTATAAGGAACAGTATAACAACATTTGAGACTGTTCTAAGACAGGACTTAGAAGAGAAGAGACTCATGAAAAAGGATGGTAAACCCTGTGGACCAGCGAGCCTGACCTGTTCATTATGTGACCGCGTGTGTTTGTCAAACATTGGTAGAATTAGCCACGAGAGAAGCTGTTCGGCAAAAACAATACCTCAAAAAAATACGCAATAGTCTCCACTAGACCGTCTGACAAGACGAAAAGGGCCATATATATATATATATATATATATATATATATATATATATATATATATATATATATATATACGAATGCGCGTGTGCATATATAGTACTACTTACTCTTTCTGCCGCTTCCAAAATCTAAGTGAACAAGAAATGTTTGAGACGAGTTTATGAATCATGTATGTGCTTTCAATATAAACATATTTTTTTTTAACACGTATAACTGATTCAGATTCAATTTTGTATTCCTGCGTAGACGCTATACACAATTATTGACTGCTTTCTTTCTTCTATACTGGCAAAATGAAAGGAAAGATAGATCGCGGACGCCAAAGAGAGACAATACTGGATAGCTTGGTGTCATGGCATGGGAAATAGTCAACAACAGAACTGATACGATGTACTGTGGATAGAAGATTGTGGAGGGACATGATCGCCTACGCCAACCGCAGGGTACATGATGATGATGATGATGATGATAATTCTTCTAGAAATGGGATTTAATATGGGAATCAATTGTTTATTTTCTGATTGTTATGAGATGATGATGATATTGTATTACTAGCAGAAAATTCATAAAGATCTACAGTAATTATGTAATGAAATAAACGTGACAAGCAACACATATCGATTAGATATGAATATCATAAAGACAAAAACTATGATCAGAAACAAAGATAATATTCAAAACCTACAAGTGGATATCAAAGTCGAAGGTCTGGAAAATATTTGGAGACAGTTCGGTGCTGCATCCACCTTGTACATACTATAACCAGCGATGCAAACTATAAAACTGGTATAAGGAAAAGAACTAGAAGAAGAAAACAGTAATTGCAATGCCATGAAAAATATACTAACATCAAAACAAATAACGCCAGGGTTAACATTAAGAATATAAGAATGTTATATATTCTCAACATTCCTGTATGGTGCAGAAACATGGATATTAGACAAGAAAACATAACAGAACATTGAAGCCTTTGAAATGTGGATTTATTTTTTAAAAAAAAGGAAGAATTGATTGGAAAAAAAAAGAAAACAACATGACAACAAAAATGAAGTCTTAAAACAGCTAACATGATAAAAAAAACAAAGATCTACTAACACAATTAAAACAAGACAAATGATATTTTTGGGACATGTTAAAACACTCAACAGCAAACTAAAAGTATCTTGTAAGGAAAAAATACAAAGTAAAAGAGGCAATGGGAAACCAAGACTATGATGGTGAAGTAATATTAATAGATTGAAAAGCCAGCCTTTGACAACCTGTTCCATCAAAGCAAGAGACAGTGCAGATTGGCGTTCCGTGGTAGTCAACCTTCGATGAAGAGGCGGCATTCACTGATGATGATGATGTAATAAGATAACCATTATGATTCTCGAATACAAGAGGGTACAGAAAAGTAATGTTTGCACAAGGTAGTGTGAAAGTATGAGAGTAATTATTTAAAGCGCGTTTAGCTTGGTGACGTTACAGAAGAGGGCAAGAAATTATAGGCTGGGCAGCAGTTATAGTTTTAAGTACGTTATTAACATGAGCAGTTATAGTTTCAAGTACGATATTAACAAGAGCAGTTATAGTTTCAAGTACGATATTAACATCAGCAGTTATAGTTGTAGGTATGTTATTAACATGAGCAGTTATGGTTTCAAGTGCATTATTAACCTGAGCAGTTATACATTCTACCTCCGTTCCATACCATCTCCTGTGTTGAGCAACAAACATCACCCATTTTACTCATGGTTTATTCATATCTATAATAAATGTAATAAATCAGGAGCGTGGAAAAGATCATTCTCTTTCTCTTTTCTCTGTCTTTTCTCTCTCTCACTGGTACCGAAACGGTGTAGTGGTTATATCATTTGTCGTTCTTGCGCTGTTCGGACTGTCTGAATTTGTGATTTTCCTTTGTTATTACATGTCTCTGTCTCTGTATCTATCCATTTTCTTATGGGTCTTCCTCTTGGTCTTTTTCCATGCATTCTCGAGAAGAGCGCCCTCGATGGTGATTGGTAAGGATTCATTCAGACCAGGTGGTCAAACCATTTAAGATGTCGTTGTTCTATACATTAATGTCAGGGTTTTGTCCCTACCATTTTTCTTAAGGTTTCATTTGGAATTCTATCTCTTCTTGTGTTCTTTGTTACTTTTCTCAAGCATCGCATCGCACATGTACTGATGTTTCTTACATGTGATTTAGAGAGTGTCCATGTTTGACTTTCGTAAAAAAAAGTTGGTATGAAAATTATATTTATCATTTGTTGTTTAGCAGCCATAGAAATGTTTGGATTTCTTAACTATGATGAAAGCTGGTATGTGACAGCATTTACTTTTTGTATTCTCATGTCAATTTCTCTGTCTAGTTTTCCATCTTCTGTAAACATTGTGTAAAAAAGATACCGTTTATTAATAATCAACCACTCATCTGCTGATACACACAACCTGTTACTTGTAGGTGAGTGGTGCTTTCATTAAAAGTGGGCACATTTTTTGAGGGAACACTGTCCAGTGCCCACTCCCCGGATGCCTGAGCTTCCCTGGCCAATGACCAGGTACCCAGTTTTCCCCAGTTGAGTTGACTGGCGGGATAGAGCAAGCTTCGAATCCTGATCTTCGGTGTGTAAACAAAGCCCTACTGGCTGGTGCAATGGGACACCTTTATTCCCCCACCCCACACACTTTTTATGTACATAAAACTTACAGTCGTCTGGCGTGTTGGCCAACAAAGTAATATATGCAATAAAAAAAAAATAATGAAAACATTCATTTTGCCAAAGTCTAAATTATTTTTTGTTAGTAATTTTCAAATGTGTGTTTATATGTCTGGTGAATATGTTTAAATAAACGCGGCATCTTTTGTTGGCTTGATAACACACTAGTGATATCAGATTATTTTACCTACACAATGTGAATATCAGGTTAAATGAGATACATGTTATTTACATTATTGTTTAATTCAATATTATGTTTTCAAAGTAATAACATATATACTATCATCATCATGTGCCTTCTCCGCAACGAAGGTTGGCTACCATGGATCGCCATTCTACTCTGTTTATTGCTTTGATGGTCAGGCTTACATAGATTGACTTGTCCATCTTTTGATGTTACTCGTCCATGTTAGTCTTGGTCTGCCTCTGCCTCCTTTACCTTGTATTTTTCCTTCCAATATTACTTTTAGTAGGTTGTTGTGTCTTTTAACACGCCCCAAAAATTTCATTTGTCTTGTCTTATTTGTGTTTAGTAGTTCTCTTTTTATTTTCAGTTGTTTTAAAACTTTATCGTTTGTTATCTTTTGTTTCTATCCAATTCTACCTATTCTTCTATAAATCCACATTTCAAAGGCTTCAATTTTCTGTTCTGTTTTCTTGTCTAATGTCCATGTTTCTGCACCATGCAGGAATATTGAGAAGATGTAACATTTTGTCATTCTTAGTTTCAGCCCTGCTGATATTTGTTTTGTTGGTAGTATATTTTTTATGGCATTAAAATTACTTGTTACCATACCTATTCTTGAAACATATATACTATGCATCAACATATCCGTTCGATGTTTTATCAAACTTTTTAGTTAATTTTCTTATGTATAATTGTGTATTCATAGTCTGAAAGCCGGGCACTCTTTATGGTTTCTTTCAGTTATATTGATCATTTACTACATATGTTTTTGTTATTGTTCATGCGCTGTTTCCGGGTCATCATCATTGCATTCCGAACATGCCCATAGGTGCTCATCCCCTTCTCAGCAAGTCTCGAAGTGTCCAACGACTGACGACTCCAGTTATATATTGGATGACAAGTCTTCGTATACGCCTCTAAGCTTCTCGTTCCTGGCGGTGACAATCTCAACTCTCATTTCTTCCATCCGAAGGAGTGATGTGGGTTTATGGTTTGTCTAAGTCCTGTGCCATTACCACATCTTGGAGGGCGCTGATGACGTCCGCCAGATCCATTGGTTTACCGTCTTCAACGACAGCACAGCTAGCCAACCTGTCCGCGCTTTCAGTTACCAGTACTCCCGCATGTCCAGGGACGTAGTTAAAGATGGCCTTGCCTATTTTTGACTTCTGCAATGACTCTACCCATCGCCTACGTACATAACCCGCCTCCACTTTTCTTATCATTCTCATCGAATCACTTAGTATGCAGGCGTTGGTGTAGTATTGTAACTCTAAACTGATGAATGCCCTGGTCACTGCCATCATCTCCATCGTCATGCTACTTGAGGTCATAACGTATTCACCGGTCATCCTCGACTGTTCTGCCTGTCGAGCGTGCTGTAAGTGCCCACACATTTCTATGGAGTTGTATTACAGATCCGTCTGTATAGATGACTGCATCTTTCTCATCGGTGTTATCCCAGATGAGATCGTTGACTTCGTTTTTGTTTGCAACTAATCAACAGTTATCATCATCATCAAGTATCGGGCCTACTGGCGTAAGTGATCATGTCTCTCCACAACTTTCGATCTCAGCAGCTATTTATCATTTCTGTTCTTGATCTTCTGCCAAGCCATTCTCTTAAGCTGTCTGTTATTTTTTCTCTCTGTTCCCTCTATCTCTTCGTCCCTCAATGTGTCCTGTTGTTACAATATATTCCACTTGTTCTATTCTCTTTACGTGGCCAAAAAAATGATGATTGTTTCTTTCTAATATCGGAAATTATCTCTCTTTTTGCTTTGACCTCTCTCATAACATTTTCATTACTCTTCTTAGTTGTCCATGGTACTCTCAACATTCTTCTGTAAAACCACATTTCTACAGACTCCAGTGATTTTCTTGTTTTTGTCCTATTGACCATGATTCGCATCCGTATGTCAAGACTGGTTCTACATAACATTTAAGAACTCTATTCAAAAGTTATAGTAAGCGTAGTTCATAATTAAACCAGACATTACGTTTTCAAACGTACACGTTATAGGTTATTCTACCTTTATCAATAAAAGCTGTACTGGAGATGAAAGGACCAAGGTTCGATCCCTTGCAGCCATATATTAAAAACATAATATTAAGTTTTATTTTGTATATTTATATATTTTTTTATTATTTACGGATGATCATTTCAAAATTTACATATACACATATTTAATTCATAAGTTAGATTGTTCATTCATATTTTAATTATCATAAACAGTTTGTTGTGATCCTGATATTTATAGTTACGATTCCTTCCTCATTTGCCTTTCAGTGTCGAGGGGAGATAATTTGTGGTCTGTTGCTCTTCTATTTTTCTCTGCTGCAATTATGCTTCCTGGTGCTTTTAATATTCCGTCGATCCATCTTTTTCGTGGTCGACCCTTCGGTCAGGTATTCTCACAACGTTTATTGAAGGCTCGTTGTATTGTGTTTTGATCTTTCTGCCGTGTCACGTGACCAAACCATTTTTTTCTGTTGTTTCTTTATATATTCTAAGGCAGGGGCAATTCCTAGCTTTTTTCTCAGTTCTTCATTTCCGATCTTATCTCTCAGACGGTTTCCTATCATTCGTCTGAAACATTTAATTTCAGTACAGGTTTTTTTTTGTATTGTTCTTGCATCTAGGGTCTAGTTATGGCATTGGTAGCATATCGTTGGGATGAATATTGTCTTGTAGAGTGCTCGTTTTACCTCTATAGTTTTTTCCTTGTTTAAAATAGTGATGATAACTGTCCAATGATTCTACAATGATTGATCACCAGAAACCATGCTAGATATTAATGTTATCAGTTATATAAGATCAGAAATGAAGAACTAAGAAAAAAGCTAGGAATAACCCCCGCCATAGAATATATAAAGAAACGTGACAAGGCAAAACGATCAAAACACAACACAACGAGCCTTCAATAATCGCTGCGAGAACACCAAACCCAATGGCCGACCACGAAAAGGAATGATTGACGGAATATTTGAAGCACAAGGAAACATAACGGCAGCAGTGGAGAACAAAAGAGCAAAGGACAGGAAATCATATATCACATCGACGCTGTAAGGCATATGATGAAGAAATAAGACGTTTTCCCTGGCAGCCGTGTGCATAGGGGTCTCTCGCCGCACAGGCATATAACTTCGTCTTCAAATGTACTCTTATTTTTTTTTCATGTGCAATTGACGTTTCAAGCCCAGCCTCGCTGCTTAGCCAGGGTTGGTTGCCTCAGAATTAAATCACAAATAAAAATCACAAATGGTGCAGCCGGAATTTGATCCCACAACTTCTTTGTCTCGAGCATAGCAAGCCCACCATCCATGTGAATTATTATGAATGGTGACACGCCAACGATAAATAAAAAATACCAAACTCAAGTAAAATTACTATTGCTATTTTTATTTATCAACTTTAATAGTACAATACAGTAACAGTGCAAAGCGATACTATATGTTGTGTTATTTTCAGTTTATATGAACTGTTTAAAATAAAAATCCCATACCTTGTGGGTGAGACTTTTTAGTCAAAGGGTAGTGGAGCCAACCGTAAACAAACCAACGAAAGGCAAGAGAAAACCACCGTCGTAATTTCTTTGTATAAGCATGAATCGCAACAAAAGACAAGTGGAAAAATATTAAAATAAGTAAATGAATTTAAATACCTGGGAATTTTGTTAACATCAGATGGTGGATGTACAACAGGTGTGAGATGCAGATTGGCTCAGGCAAAAGCAGCATTCCAAAAAAATGAGGAAGATACTGTGCAATCCATTGTTAACAGTATAAACAAGAAAAAGAGTTCTTAAATGTTATGTAGAGCCAATCTTAACATATGGATGTGAATCATGGACAATAGGACAACATACAAGAAATCACTGGAGGCTGTAGAAATGTGGTTTTACAGAAGAATGTTGAGAATACCATGGACAGCTAAGAAGAGTAATGAGAACGTTCTGAAATAGGCCAACGCAAAATAAGGGCAAATTTCCAATATTAGGAAGAAACCAGACCTGAGAAGGACAACGTGGTCCACACCCACCTCCCTGGAAGAGAAAATATATTGGGCAATCGAAAAACTTAAACAGATATCTGACTTGATAAGAGAGTCTTGAATCCTACTCTGATTGAGACTTGATCTCAGATATATATATATATATATATATATATATATATATATATATATATATATATATATATTAAGAAGAAAGAATCATCATTTTTGGCCATATAATGAGAAGGGGACAGCTGGAATATATTGTTACAACTGGAAAATCGGGTGGCAAAGAGAACAGATACCAGACAGCTTAAGAGAACGGCTTGGCAGAAGGTCAACAACGGAAATGATGAATAACTGTCGAGATCGAAAGTTGTGGAGAGACATTGTCACCTACTCCAGCAGGCACTGTATTTGATGATAATTATACTACACTATAATTTGTATATAGCAATGCTTACGTTTTCTCTTCCACGCATCACTTTACGTATCTGAGAAGACATGAGCGGTTTGTGTTTGAAAATATTACAATTTACCACATTCAAGGTTTATTTCATTTCGTGATAATTTTAGTTACTGGGCCACACATTTATTCAACTGTTCATTCACTCATCTGAGAAGACATGAGTGGTTTATGTTTGACAATGTTACAATTTACCACATTCAAGGTTTATTTCATTTCGTGATAATTTTAGTTACTGGGCCACACATTTATTCAACTGTTCATTCACTCATCTGAGAAGACATGAGCGATTTATGTTTGACAATATTACAATTTACCACATTCACGGTTTATTTCATTTCGTGATAATTTTAGTTACTGGGCCAAACATTTATTCAACTGTTCATTCACTCATCTGAGAAGACATGAGCGATTTATGTTTGACGATATTACAATGTACCACATTCAAGGTTTATTTCATTTCGTGATAAGTTTAGTTACTGGGCCACACATTTATTCAACTGTTCATTCACTCATCTGAGAAGACATGAGCGATTTATGTTTGACAATATTACAATTTACCACATTCAAGGTTTATTTCATTTCGTGATAATTTTAGTTACTGGGCCACACATTTATTCAACTGTTCATTCACTCATCTGAGAAGACATGAGCGATTTATGTTTGACAATATTACAATTTACCACAGTCAAGGTTTATTTCATTTCGTGATAATTTTAGTTACTGGGCCACGCATTTATTCAACTGTTCATTCACTCACTCACGTATCGTCTCTACATCATGTGGTTGTTGGTGAACGGATGTATACAACCAGTGATTGTCATTCATCATCTTCACTCTATGAGAACAGACCGACCCTGATTTGTTAAATCGTTGACGTTGTTATCGCTCCATTTATTTTGTCTCAGTGTAATAACCACCCCCCCCCTTACTTTTCCCTGCTATCCTGTGTTAGATGGAAACGTGAAAATATCTCATCTTAAGTAATCTCACATCCTGTTTGCTAAATTGCTTGTTTTAATCAAGTCATAGCGTGGCAAAATGTTGCTCGTATAGATAGCGATATATATATGAGATATGTAAAAAGTAAAGTACCCCCCGTCACGCCAAGTGGCGTATAGGGAAATATGGTGTTAGTGACCCTATATTTATATATGAGATATAGAGAATGATATATAGAGACAGAGAGAAATAAGAGAGAGAGAGAGTGAGCGATATATAGAGAAAGTGAGAGTTAGCTAGTGATAGCTAATTTAGGTCTGGGGGGATGAGTTTAATAAATTATATAAAGACTGTTTTTGTGATGAGCATGTTAGCAAGACAGACTGTATAAACTGTAAGGGTGTTAAAGCATACAACAAACGAACATCAGATCTTTTTAAATAAGAGTACGAAGGGACAGCTCTTGTTAGCTTATGTAGTAAAACGTACCATTGTAGTGGGTCTCGGCACACAAAAAGCCAAGGGTGGAAAAAATGTCGGTTTTCAAAGTCTCAAATAATTCCATATTTTCCTACAGTCAAACAAGACATGCTCTTTCCTATTTCTATATAAAAATAAAGGTAGCTGATGATAACATCTCAACTACGCCTCTAGATATACAACTCATTACACTACCAACTTCGACCCATCAGTGATCCATATCAGCTTCACCTCTTATGTCTTGTTTATATCATAGAACTAAGCAGACACCCAACTATATAGCTATAAATAAATTGTATCTTTAAACTATATATTTAATTAGTGTACGAAATATTTTAACTATTGTAAAGTTGTATAATATCAACTATGTGCTGTGTTATATATCTACTGAGATAATATAAAGAGTAAAATATATCTTTGTTTTATGATTTATATTTAACATTATTGTTTTTCATTGATGTTATATAATCTAATAAACTATCCTAAGGTCGTGGTCTCAATTTCCTTGTTTCTGCCAGCGTCTGTACAAAAACTCTAGGTTGCACCAAATATACCGATGAGACAATGTTATCCCTCTGGTATGAGCATTAATAGGTGATGACTCTACATTCACATTAAAAAATAACTCAAATTATTTCCTTTAATTTACTACCGATCATTGTATGATAACAATGAACCATTTATCTCCCCTTAATTAACACACACGGTCAGCTCCACCTGCGCCTTGTGTGCTTAAGATGCTAACGGCTGCCTTGCTATATATCTTTTGTTCAGTTATGGGTCAAATGTTAATATATTTGGAACCGTCTATACTACTTACTCTATCTTGTGTTCTCCGTCAATAAAAATCTCCAGGGCCAGCGTTTATTGTTCCACAATCTCATTATATTGATGTTAGTTGTGTCCCTCAATTTCTATTTCTTTTATCCCATTTCCTTCTGCTCTGTCATGAATGTCTTAACACTCAATGTTGCCGTACTAAGATTATGTTTGATTCTAGATTTGACTGTAATCGTAACCATTAAAGATGATGTCATCCTGTAGAGTATCATATTCCTTAGCGAAATAGTTTATTTTATTTGAACTCCTATTAACTTCGTTGATTATATTAGCATCCACTAGTACTGAGCGAAGTATAGTAATTTTCCTTTACAAATAGTAAAGTGATGACAGGCTAATTAATGATTGTACGTTTGTTTCATATACACATATCATTATATGTGTTTTGTTATAGTCACGTTTGATATAGGGAATTTGATGAATGTTGGACATGAGGGGTTATTGAATGGGTTGGCTAATCGTTGGACAATTTATGGCTTGAGTTAGTTGCAGGGGCATGAACGTTCCATATCGAAAGCCACGCCAATTTAAAAAGTGTAATACTCACACTATCTGCACCTTTGATTATCTAGTGTAAGATGTTAGACTTCATTCTACAATGCAAGTTACATATGCAAATATATATATATATATATATAATCATTATAATCTATTCAATTAAACTGTAGGCTCATGCGTTCCCATATAGTAGTAGCAGTCACAGTAAGAATATAAGAAACAGCAGTAGTTGTGACAGTAATAGTATGAGAAGTAATAGTATTATAGTAGTATCAGTAGTAGCAACAGAAATATCTGCAATAGTTGTAGACGAAGAAGCAGCAGCACAAGTAGTAGTAGCAGTACTGGTTTTAACATTACTATAGCTCGTTTCAAATCACTTGCCCAACTTCAAAACGCTATTGTTCAGTAACCGTTTGTTAAAAACTGTTGACATTTTCCAAATGTTATTAGAATGCAAAAGACCCTTTAAATGTATATTTCACAAATATCTTGCAGCTGCAGTTTTCTTAAAGCGGCGAATTTCTTTGATGTCTGTCAAAATTGTAAATTGTGAACCCCTAAATAATAGAAATTACCGTAGTTGCTGGTCTATGATTACTTTTCACTAGGTAAAGGCGTGGCCGTAATGGGGAAATACCAGGAGAATTATTGTCTTCTTAGTTCGAGGACGGACGATAATATCAATGTATACCTGTATGTCCAATTTTCATAGTTGTGTGGTCCTGAAAAGGACCGTTTGTTGAACTAATTTAAGGTAATATAGGGGCCAACATTGTGGGGGCTATATACTTTCATTCTGAATCAGACGAGTCTAAAAGATTAATAACTCTTTGGGGTTGAACATTTCACAAACCATCATTTTTCCAATATTCCTCTTCCTGTTTTAAGACGTGGTCTTCACATTCAGCCCAATGATCTTTGTCTATATTTAATAAAGCGAGATTAGCAAGAGTCTTTACATCGCATATTTTGAATGTATTTTCATCTGCCACTTGTCCTTTTAATTTTGTCCAGATTAGTTATATTGGATTTAAATGAGCATGGTAAGGTGGCAGCCTCAAACTTATATGACCGTGCTCTTGGATAATCTTATCTATTTGAAAAATCTTTGTCCTTTGTTTTGCTTTAATAGAGATAGTAATTAAGGTTTTAAGTGCATGTTATTAAATTGTATATGCTCCTTTGTGAGCCATATCTTAATAGCATCTTTTGTACTGGATGACGTCGGGACTTTATCTTCAAGTGCAACAATGTTTGTGGTACGCTGCATTGTCCATTATTAGGAAAGATGGTCGATCTAGTGATGGGAGAACATAATTTTCAATCCAATGTCTAAATATGTGACCATTCATATCAGAGTGATAATCCCGATTGTCTATGGATTTTGAAAGAAAAATGAGCTCTGCATTCTGTATTAGTCCAAGTTAGACTACTTGCATGAGCAATTATCAAGCGCTGTCCTTTGCTGCTAGGTATTAATCTCTTAATCTTTCCATCTGATGACTGCCATTCCCTTTGGTTAGTGTGGTGAGCATTGATCCATGTATCATCCAAGTACACAATATCATAACCTTGCTTGCGCACCTCTTTTACTTCACGTAAGTACTTGCTTCTCATGACTACTATATGTGGCTTCTCACAGATGATGTTTCGTCCATTGGATTACTTTCTGAATGTAAAGCCTGCAGCTCTAACATTCCTCCATAATGTAGACTTTGATATGTCAATACTGTTGTTCTTTTTCAGCGAAACTTTTAATTTTCTTATTGTAACAGTTTCATTCATACCCAACATTTTGCGAATTTCACGTCTACACCTCTGAAAGATCGGAAATGGAACACACAATTTCTCAAGTGTCTAATTGTGTCAAAAAAAACCACGGCGAAAGCGGGCAAACACGTCAATTGTACCGTGTATGTATTTTTACTCGGTATTTTTAACTTAAAATACTGTAATCATTAAGTTTTGACTACATCAATGGGTCGTTATAAATTTATATAAATCAAATAAGCAACAATAATAACCAAATTTTTTTTTTAATGAAATTATTTCCCTGTTGGGTTCTAATCATTATAACTTTACATGCAAATTTTGAATAACTTACAACAAGCGGTTAAAAAGCTATCGATTTTAAAAGTTGGCCACGAGTTATGAAACAAGCTATAGTAGTAGCAGTGGTGGTTTTAACATTGCAGGATAGAATTAAAGAGTAATAGTAGTGGTAGTAGTAGCACCAGCATCAGTTGGGGTTGGTATAGCAGCAGTAGTACTAGTAGTAGTAGTAGTTTAAAGGTGTAAGTTGTAGCAGTAGTGGTATAAGTAGTAGGTGTAATGGTGTTAATAATTGTTATGTCGTAGTAGATTAGTAGTGAACGTAATAGTAGAAATGCTAGCCTCAACAGTGGGTATGATCATAGAGCATACATTCAAGGATTTTGTTAAGATCTTATTTCAGGTTGCACTTTTTCTCTCTTCTCATCTAGAGCCTACAACATTTCTCATACTGAGTCCGCCTGTTTTTACACTGACGTCATATTATCTGCATATGAACACATGTGGCTTTAGCCTGCTCGTTCCAGTATGCTATGTTTATAATTAAAAGCCACCACGTGGCGTTTACAGGTGTCTCTTTAGTGTACAGGTGGACTTCTCTTACTTATTGTACCAAAGACTGTCTCTCGATATATGATGTCTTTGTGAATCCTGTCATCCTCCATTCGCCACTAGTTTCCTCACATCCGAACACTTACACTTTAAAACATCCTCCCTTAGTTTCTTGTAGTCGTGACGTCAAATACGGAAGTCTCTCCCACGAAGTCTAACTGGAATGTTTGTTGAGCCTAACGCTGCTGCAACAATTACACCGGGATTATATATTTTATATTACCATCCGCTTAATACACGACATTTAATCTCTCATGTTAGCCTTTTCAAACTAGATTTTTTTTTTATACGCAGCAGGTCAGTTAAATAAATTATGTGAGTAAAAGTGAAAGTCAAAATATTGTTGACCCCTCCAATTTTGTTAAACTTGTATCCGGAGAAGATCTATGTTTTTGTGCTCGCGGCATCTTTGCTCATAAGTGAAAGTAATAATATCTAACGATCCGCTTAATATCGATATTTTATCTCTGATATTAACATTTAGAATATATGTTTATTTATACAACTTTACAGTTTAATAATTTCGGTGAGTAAAAGTGAAAGTCATAATTTCTTTCTTACGGATTTTGTTTTGTTGGACTTTGTGGAACGTCCACTCGATGTTGAAACATTTTTGTGATCGCGGTGTCGGTGAAAGTGAAAGTCAAGAACACTGAGGCTACTACTAGGCAGCCAATTGTTATTTTAGCAAACTTGCGAGATGAACTGAAACAACAAACATGATACTGCCAGCGGCATTATATAAACAATACTTGTTTTTATAGCTGCAAGGCGTGGGGTGGGGGTGAATTATGATTGTTGGTTAGAAACAACCACATTTTTATATGAGGAAGAGCCTCATTTTGCGTCAGATTAAGGGCCTAATTTGAGTCAGCGTGACTTAGATCTTTACAGTTAAAAAGAACATGTCCATAAGATGCGTGTCCTAGGTATCAGTGGCGGCGTGTCCTAGGTATCAGTGGCGGCGTGTGCTAGGTATCAGTGGCGGCGTGTCCTAGGTATCAGTGGCGGCGTGTCCTAGGTATCAGTGGCGGCGTGTCCTAGGTATCAGTGGCGGCGTGTCCTAGGTATCAGTGGCGGCGTTGCTGCAAGATCCGGGATAATTCTTGTTACTGTACACGATTCTCGACTCCATTGTAGAGGGAATATTTCAGTGTAAAAATTGATCACATAAAACAATTTGTGAAGGAAAGTTTAAGCTTAGGATTAGGCTTAGGCTTAGGCTGTTTATGTTACTTACTGCGTCTATTGCTTCGAAAACCTGAGACACCTGCGAAATTATAAAATGGATATCAGACTATACACTCTTAAAATCTGAAGTGGGAAAAGCTATACGAATAAAGAAACAGGGAATAGCTGCAGAACCTGACAATATACAGATACAAATGGTAAGGGCACTAGAAGATTTTGGCATTGAAGTGATCACATATATGTACAAAGGCATATACCATATATGAGTCACACTAAATACATTAAAAACAATTTTTCATTGCATTGCCTAAAGGTTTGGCGCAGATGAATGCAGGGCGTTAAACGACGTTATTATATTCCAGTTATTGTCTCATTAAAGAACCTCGCGGTGTTGTGGTTAGTGCACTGGTCATGCGACCTAAAAGGTGCCGAGTGTAAAAAAGCAACTGAGACATTGTTTTCCTATCTGAACGATTCTCATGGCCAACTCTGTAAACTAAAATGGGTACCCGATATATTCTGGAAAGAAAATGTAGCTAAGAAGGAACTGGACACATCATCAAATGAAGCTGAGGTTTTGAATAGTAAAGTCAGTAGCACTCCATTACACAATAACGGCTGTAATGTGATTACCTTTCCCTTTTATTTTATTGCCTGATTATTCTCAATATATAAATGTATGTTTGGCTTCATGTCCATCTCGTTTTATTATATACGCAACTACAGATTTGTTGTAAACATGTGTCTCATTAAGTCATTTTAATATGTAGTCCATTGCGTTTGTGTATATATATATGTATCAATTGATGACTAGTTTACAAGAAAATAAATGCCATGAAGAAGATGTGGGACAACACCAGCAAGTCAATAAGATTACAATTATTAAGGGGATATATCTTCGCGATAGCAACATATGATTATGATTCATGGACTACCTCGCAAATTGCAATGAACACAATTTATTCATTGAATACAAAATTCAGCAGATTGTTCTACGAAAAAATGTTGTTCCCAAATAGGCGGTTCGACCTCAACGAGGGGTTTACTTGTGTGTCATGGAATATCATCTACTCGTTAATATCTAAGCATTGTCAGATGACGTCTGTGAGCGAGTCTGGACGACGCCTGAGTGTAAAAATTTGGTGAGCATCTTCGTGATGTTGAGCATAAGACTGGCAGCCCGGTGTATGCCCATTTCAACTCACCTGGACATAGTGGTAAATCTGACATGCAAGTTACTGCAATTGTCTCGTGTCAGTTCAGCAATCGGAGCAGGTTTGCCCTTGAGAGTCGCCTTATTGCCCAGTTGGGTTCGCTGGCCTCCAAAAGGCATGAACATATCTCAGACATCTCATACACAGTGGACACCTACCACAGATGTCCAACCCCTATGCACTACCGAATGTATACATGCATGAATATATATATCTCTCTCTCTCTCTCTATTTATATATATATATATATATATATATATATATATATATATATATATATATATATATGTATCTATCTATTGACCTTTCGAGCCGTAACCGGCCCATAGGGCGTAGACCAAGATACACCTCCTATATGAATTTTTGTCCTAGCAGTTTTCTTTTAAAGATATTTTATCAAATCTCGCCATCTGTCTCTGTTCTGTGCAAGCAGTTCTATCTCATTGAGGGAGCCGATTCCTGCTGCTCTTGCCTCTCTCATCAATGTTCTTCTCAGTGTCTCCCTGGGTCTTCCTCTTTTTCTTTTACCTGTTGTTTCCCATATGAGGGCTTGCTTTGCTATTCGGTTATTATCTCTTCTCGGTGTTTCCGGTTGTTTCCAAAATGGAGGAATTATTTTTCTCCGGCTTGGTATAGAACCGTTGATCAGAGGTTTAACAAGCCGCTATCGTAAAAACGATGTTGTTAATGAAACGTAGACCTGATATATATGTATATATATATATATATATATATATATATATATATATATATATATATATATATATATATACATACACATTTTGACACATTCGGGATTTCTTGTGTATGCTTTGTGGTAATATATATATAGATATAGAAAACACAAATGAACTATCATCAATAGCCAGCAAAATTGGGCTTGAGGTCAATCATGAAAAGACTAAAGTCATGAAAAGTTTAATTCCAACAAGTGACAAAATATACATGGAAAACAAACCAGTAGAAGAGATCGATCACTTTATCTATCTTGGAAGTCACATTGATCGAGAAGGGGATACGAGCAAAGAAATTAGAATCAGACTGGCTAAAGCAGCAATGTCTTTCAGAAGCCTTGAAAAGTTGTGGAAATCAAAACTCATTAGCACAAACACAAAACTTAGGCTATTCAAATCAAATGTACTATCAACCCTTACGTATGCGTGTGAAAGCTGGAAAACAACAAGAGATATAGAAACAAAGTTGAACGCATTCGAAAATAAATGTCTAAGGAAAATACTTGGTATAGAATGGAACGAATTCAAAACAAACGAGGAAATTAGAGAAATCGCCAATCAACCACTAATATCTTCAGTAATAAAGAAAAGACGATGGTCATACGTTGGACATGTGATGAGAAGAGATAATAATCGAATAGCAAAGCAAGCCCTCATATGGGAAACAACAGGTAAAAGAAAAAGAGGAAGACCCAGGGAGACACTGAGAAGAACATTGATGAGAGAGGCAAGAGCAGCAGGAATCGGCTCCCTCAATGAGATAGAACTGCTTGCACAGAACAGAGACAGATGGCGAGATTTAATAAAATATCTTTAAAAGAAAATTGCTAGAACAAAAATTCATATAGGAGAAGGTGTATCTTGGTCTACGCCCTATGGGCCGGTTACGGCTCGAAAGGTCAATAGATAGATATATATATATATATATATATATATATATATATATATATATGGATTTACGCTTGTACGCATGTATGGCTATGTACACATGCTTTTTTACACATCTGTTCGTTATGCCCACACAGTTAGATATACACAGTTTATACGTATCTTTTACACACCTTCCCATATTTTTAGAACCCTTCCTTTTTCTCACCTGACTGTCTGGCTAGGGATATATATAGTTGGTCATCCCGCCTACTTATTTTAGTTCATTTAGAAGCTGTCCACTTCGTGGACCACAGGTGAGTGACCTATTTCAATTTCCTTTCTTGAGTTTCAAGCATTTAATCGCCATGTAGTTAGATTTATGTACATATCCTTATATATATCTCGGTGTTCTTTTTTGTTGTTCCAGCTGAAGGCCTTCTTGGTCGAAACGTCGACTTTTGTGTTGTTAATTACCACGTAAAGCTGTTACCAAACCACTTTTTTCTTCCTTTTTATGTTTAAATTGGCATTATCATCAGCTTTACATCAGCTTCACATCTCTAAACAGCTTGGTGCATGCCTTTATTCCTTACCATACCTTGGACAATGAACAATAGCAATGCAGACATGCTAAAAGATTGAAACATTAAAAATAACAGGTCAATTCTACTGGGGAATGTATAATATTATGGCCACGTCAAAAACACACTGCAAGTTGGAAAAAAAAAATAATGGATGGCATGGTTCATGTGCCATGCATCATGGGTAGACGAAGTAGGTAGTTTCAAGACATCAAAGAGACCTTGAGAATGATAACTGAAGAATTAAACGATCTGGCCAGAGACATATATTTTTCAAACTGGCTGTGGTGAATGTAACGTTCTGCAAAGGACATGCAGGCTGATGATGAATAATAATGTATAAGACAAAAAAGTGTATTGTTGACCTGTCTTGTATTGGTATAATATGCATTCTACTTCGGAATTTTTTGTTTAATGTTTATAGTTAGATTTGTATACCTGATGATGGCTTTTGTGGAAACATGTTTTTCTTTCTTGTCTTTCAGTTAGTTTAGCAAACTCAATACTAAATTATGTTTACTTTCTTTGTACTGGACTTCTGAAACATGGACTGTGTGGATGTCGTTATTGCATATGTGTATTGCGTGCGTGTTCATAAAAAAAATGTATCCAACACAAATAGATACGGACGTAATTAGCTGTGATAATAAATATTTAGAGTCTTCTGGAGAGATATTTATGTCTTTTGAGAAGTTCTTGACCGTGCAGCGATTCCAAGGACGCTCACTGCCCATTAAAAGCATCGTTGAAGATTTACTGAATCACATATGCTTACACAATAAAGGCATGGCTCAAAAACATAAACATATAAATATTTTTTGTATGAAGAAAGCGAATACATGCATTTCACGCACTTCAGCGGCAAAAGACCTCTGATAGACCTTAGGAAATCAGCTCATGAATGCGTGGTATGCTTTGATGATTTAAATCAGTGGTGGCCAACTTGAGGTTGCCCGAGGGCCGGATTAAAGCCAAGGCCAAGACCCGCGGGCCACACTTAAGAATATCGTCAAAAATGACAGTAGGGACCTATGCGATATAGTAATATATAAATAATGCTTGCACTTTGACTACATATTTGATTTGTAACAAATCCATTAATTATTCATTTTAAAATTACCTTTAATGTCTCAGTGCGACGATTGTGACTTGTCACAGCTTTCCACCAGAGATTTGAAGTCCACTTCCATTTTTGACGTGGCGATTCGGAGAGTATGGGACAATGTCGAATCGGTCATTCTGTTCCTGGTCTTAGATTTAATTAACTTCATGGAAGAGAATGTTGTCTCGCAGAGAAATGTGCTGCCGAATATAGAGCTCATCTTTAGTGCCCATTTTCGCAGACACGGGTAACGTTCATTTGGTAGCAATTTCCAGAAGTCAGCTCCTAATGCCTTTACAGTACTGAGGAAGGGGTCACACTGAAGGTCACACAACTCTAGTTGAAGATCTGATGGCTGGCACTCCACTGTGCACTTAATTGGGTTATTAAAAAGTTCCGTTTGCGGACGAAACATTTCACAATCTTGAAATCGTCGATCAAATTCACAAATCAAATGTTCAATGTCAGCTGCGTACTTACTGAAGTTTGCACTTTCTATCTCTGACAACAACTGCTTACAACTTGAAAAATGGAACAAATCATTTTTTTGCAAAGAAAGTCTAAATAGATTCAGCTTCTTTTTAAAACCATCAACATATCCCATCAATTGAAAAATGGTTTGCTTTTCCCCTTGTAGCTGCAAATTCAATATGTTCAAATGTTGTGTGATGTCTGTGAGATATGCCAGATTATGAAGGAAATTAATGTCTTTGAGTGCATGTTGAAGATCAATGGAGCATGGTAAGTTCTCTCGCAGGAAGTCATAAATGTCATTCTTCAGTTCAAAAAATATTATTAAACATTTCCCTCGACTAAGCCATCTTACTTCTGTATAAAGCAGGAGATCACCGTAGCTAGAATCTACTTCCTCTAAAAATGATAAAAACTTCCTGTGATTTAAAGACTGGTGTCCTCCTCTTATCAAATTTGTTATTTTCACAACAGTAGCCATGGTGTCTTTTAGATTTATGGACTTTGCACAAAGGGCCTCTTGATGAATTATGCAATGCAATGTAGGTACGTTAATTTTGTTTTGCTTTAGAAGTCCAACAAAACCAGTATTTGAACCAATAAAAGCTTTGCAACCATCAGTACACACCGCAGACAACTTTCCAAAACCACCTACTTCATCTACGGCACTATGAACTGCAGAAAATATGTCTGTCCCTCTACAAGTGTCATGCAAAGAGCAAACTTTCAACAATTCTTCAATAACAGTAAAATCCTCCTGGATAACTTTAACAAAAATAAGAAGCTGGCAAGTGTCAGTGATGTCAGTACTTTCATCAATCGCGAAAAATATGAGCAGTTTTCAATACAAGATTTTAGACTTTGAAACAGTTGCAGACTGATGTCTTCTGTTCTTCTGGCTACAGTTTGTTTTGAAAGAGGCACAGATTCAAATTCTTTGGCTATTTTTTCTTGACCGAATGCCTTTGCCATTTGAATCGCACATTTCTTCACAAAATTTCCGTCAGTAAAGGGTTTTTTAGATTTTGCAAGCTCATAGGTAACTGTATATGATGCAATGATCGATGACTCTTTAATTTTATTGCCCTTTGTATACAAACTTTGCTGTTGATTCAACTTTGTCTTCAGCTGTTCAACCAAAAGCTTCCTAGCTTCAATGCTATGTTTCTCATACATGTTTTGATGATGTGTGGCATAGTGCCGTTTTAAATTATATTCCTTCAAAACGGCTAACACTTGAACGCAAATTAAGCACTGAGGTTTACTATCCTTATTGAAGATGAACAAATAATCTAATTCCCATTCAGGTTTAAATATGCGATTTTCACAATCAACTTTTCTACGTTTTAACATGATTTAATACAAAATCTCACATCAAAGTTAAAAGTCACAGAATGTTGGTCCACTATCGAAAATAAGTCCAGATTTGACAGTTATACACAGACTTGTGTTTGACAATGAAATCAAAAGATTGTGACCAAATAAACACGTTGCAGTCATTTTATGGACAAGACAAGACGATGGGATCAAAGGGAATGAAGGCGAACAGTGAAACATTTTGAATGTAACTTCAAAGACAGAATTAGAGCTACGAAGTCCCCTCACCCCTGTCCCTCCCAACCTCATTAACCCCTTACCGCGAAATGAAAGAGCCACCACAAGTCCAGACGACAAATGTTGAGCCAAAGATCTGACGCTATCACCGCACTGACAATAAAGCAACTTTGCGGTACCAACTCGAAGCAAAGACTTTGAATATTGTCGGCACCATTAGTTGTGCAGTGTGTGTGTGTGTGTGTGTGTGTGTGTGTGTGTGTGTGTGTGTGTGTGTGTGTGTGTGTGTGTGTGTGTGTGTGTGTGTGTGTGTGTGTGTGTGTGTGTGTGTGTGTGTGTGTGTGTGTGTGTGTGTGTGTGTGTGTGTTATTTGAAATTATGTTGCCAATCTAGCTGTTGCGAGAAATTGACAGAGATTTTCAAATTGTGTATTTTTGAACGATAGAAGAGTTAACTCGGATTAAAACCAGGAGAAATCCGCTATTAGGGGTACAAAATGAAGTAAGTCCGTGGAGCTTCGCGGGCCAAGAAAACTAGGCTGGCGGGCCGGATCCGGCCCGCGGGCCGCCATTTGGCCACCCCTGATTTAAATCATTGAATCATTCATCATGTCATGTTTTAGACGACTAGTTTAATCTTACGTATTGATGCTCACGTCATGTATCATTTTCTTACTTACGGAATTTGGTAGATCGAATTTCTGAAAGAGACGAATCGATATTTTATTTGAGAAAAACAAAGTTAATAAAAACATTTGAAATATACGGTTAACATCTCAATTTGAACTAAAGATAAACATAAAGATAATACTATGTCGAAGGCTGCTACAATTCTCAACATTGTTACCAGTTCTATTTAACGTGCACACAACAACGACCACGGAACAATAGCTGGATGGGAGGGGAAGAACTATGATGTAAACTCTCGAACATTCGTCCTCCTCCCGCCTCACATCCTCCACTCCCGATTGCGTCTGACTCTAGCTCTCTAGTCGTCTGTATTCCCCCTGATTTGCACCTTTCCGACCACGAACGCTCTCTTCTCAGCAAGGGTCTCAGGTTCGTCCCTCTTCGCCCCTCCAGCGACTCGTTATCTCTCTTACGGGACATACATGAGTATCACAGACAGCTACGACGTAAGCTCCATTTCTATCTTCATCCCAACTCTCCCTCTCAACCTCCTCCTGCAGACGAACTTGCCCATTTCTCCTCTCGTAAATCGGACTGGACTCCCTCCACTGGCGCATCCCAAGCTTTGGACCTGTTCATTAGCACCACCTACCGGGAGATCACAACACTTCGTCCCCCTAGACATCGATATTCTAATCTCAGCTCTGATTCAGGTCCTCTATGATCTTCGCCTACGTGATGATATTGTCATCAAGCCGGCCTACAAGGGCGGCTCGGTGGTGGTTTGGAGTAGATACCTCTATATCCGGGAAGGCGATCAACAATTATCCGACCATACTTTCTATCTTTCCAATCCTGAAAATGCCACTGTCTCCAACAATGCCTGAGTACGTCGTACGATCCTCCAGCTTATTTAGGAGGGGCTACTTCCCGCTAGCTCCTCCTGCATGATCCTCCTTGACCACTGCTTGGGCAGACCCTCTTTCTATATGCTACCTAAGATACATAAACCTGACTCACCAGGACGACACATTGTCTTTTCCATCACATACCCCACAGTTCTCATTTCTGACTTGCTTGACGGTGTCTTTCAGCCTTTGGTCATGGGCCTCCTTTCATTTGTCAAAGACACTAACGACGCCCTTAATATCTTTGCCGCTATCATCCTCATTCCTGACAGCAACTATCGCCTCTTTGTTATGGATGTCTGCTCCCTTTACACTTCTATTCCCCACTCCGACGGGCTTCGAGCTCTTAAGTTTTTCCTGGACCAGAGGAGCCAACCTTCTATCGCCGCTGGCGTCCTTCTACGTCTAGCGGAACTAGTCTCGAACCTCAATTCTTTATAGTTCAATGGCAATTTCTTCACCCACATCAATGGTGTAGCGATGGGCAACATGGGCCCTAGCTATGCCTGTCGCTTCATGGATTCCCTTGAGCACCAGATCATCCACACCTACCAGGGCCCTCTTCCCCTGATTTATCGTAGGTACATGGATGACTGCATTGGTCTGACTGACCTTTCCGAGGATGAGATCTCCCGTTCCATCGAGTATGTCGGACATTTCTATCCCTCTGTCCACATCACCCATCACATCTTCAACTCCTCCGTATCATTCCTAGAAATCACAGTCTCCGTAGGCACCTCTTATCTTATCACCTCGGTCTTCTACAAGGCTACTGACTCCCATAGTTTCCTCCGCTACAACTCCTCTCACCCTACGTCATGTAAGAACTCTCTTCCATATTCTCAGCTCCTCAGACTTCGTCGCCTTTGCCAAGACGATGAAGGTTTCCTTCACAACGCCCACCTCATGCTTGATTTCTTCCGCCGACGCCTTTATTCAGAAGCAGCTCTCCTCCCTGCTCTCCGTCGAGTTCTCCACACTTCACGTCAGTCTGCTCTCACCCCTACTATTCATCCCCTCTTAGATAGAAGAGTGCCCTTCACACCTATCACCCTAACCACTACGCTGTGATTAGGGTCATTCACCGCTACCTCCCTAATCTCCGATCTGTCCTCACGACCCCCCCCCCCCATTAGTGTCCTTTAAGCGTGACCGCAACCTTCGTGACTTTCTTGTTAGGGGCCGCCCCCTGCTCCCCCACCCATTTAGCCATCGGGGTACTATCTGCTGCAAGCACAGAGTATGCAGTACTTGTGACCACGTTATCCAGACTGTTACGGTTCTCTTCCCCAATCGTCCTTTCGAGATCAGAGAGGAATGCACTTGCACATCGCGTAACATCATTTATGCTATCATGTGAAAGCTATGTAAGTTGACTTACATCGATGAAAATGGCGCCGTATATGTACTATATGCCGTGAACATGAATATGACATCACCCGAGATGCAGACACTCCTGTAGCAGCCCACTTTATCTCCAGGGGTCATCGGGGAAAGGCTGATGTCCTGATCACCGGCCTGGTATCATGCTTCTCTGACAGCCACAGTCGATTCACTCTAGTGAATCGCCTGATCGCTCGTTGGGGTTGCCACACCTCTCGTGGCATCAATGTATCCCTGTCCCTCTGAGGACCCCTGTTCTTCCCATTTCCTCCTCCCTCCTCTATACTCCACTTACAATTTCACGTATTCTGTTTTTCTACTCCTAGTCCACCCCTTCTTTCCCTATCCACTTTGAGTAACCCCTTCTCTTGCCTTTTTCATCTAGTACACACCCCCCTCTCTACGGACTACCTTCCAGTGCACCACCGCCTTATTACAATACACACCCCTAATATATTACCACTCTATGTTGGCCGCACCATATCTCCGCCTACTTCTATTGATCTACGTCTAAATCCACCACTTTTCTGTTGATCTACTTCTAGTTCACTCCTTTCCCCCTCTATTAATTTGCAGTCACCACTTCTCTAGACCAACTATTGCAGTACTCCGCTTATCCTGATATCGTCTTTTAGTCCTCTTCTAGGATTCTGCTTGTCTGTTCATCAGCCACTTAGACACCCCCTTCTCTTTGTATCCACCTCAGTTTCACCATTTCCCAACTTCTCAAACTCTCTATGTACTAACATCCTGCGCACCACTACTCCATTACTCTACTTTTTATTGACTTCTCTATCTATCCACTTCTTGCCCACTGCCTCTCCTCCTATCCACTGTATACATACCTGTTTCTTATTCTTCCTCTTCATATCTCCTCCTCTTGTATATATTTCTTCACTCTCTCTACTTCTTGGTCACTATTTCTCTCCTATTTTTTTAAAAGAAATTTCCTCCCCCCCCACCAAATTTGGATCTCCTTCTCTATTCATCCACTTCCAGCTCATCCGTTCTGAGGACACTATCTCGCTTATCCATCTCCCGGTTCACTACATTGCCTTTTGATTCACTTTTTCGTTGGTCTTCATTAACTTCTTGCCTAGCTACCCTCTACTACTCGGGACTTCACTATTTTTCCATCCTTGGATACCCTCTTTTATTGTCGTAGTCTCTTTACGAAGACACTTAACTCCTAATTTCCTTCCCCCCGTTCTTTGTTTGCACGCAGATATGTCCCCCAAGGGCCATTATATTGGGTCAGTGCCTCCACCCCCTGTCCTACGCCCATTGTTTACGCTGCGGTCTGGCTGGCTCGTCATCCCCCCCCCTCCATACAGTTGTAATCCTACGATTCCCGTTGTTTGAACACGCTCCCACCACTTGATACCTACCCGAAGTAAACCTGAGCGAACCAGTCATTTGAATGAATCCCTTCATGCAGGACAGACCAGTCTTTCCAACTAAGTCATGTTTACATACTTTTATAGATACATTAGTTACTTGTTACTATTTACGTTTCACTCTTTACTTTCGAGCTCATCCTCATTTTCGAATCTGACGATTTTATATATCTCTACACTCATCCTACCTCCCCTAATGTAACACATCGCTCTTTATTTTCTTACCTCACCATCCTACTTGTCCTCTCTCCGTCCACCTCTCCCTATACATTTTTTTCATCCGACATGTAGTTATAGCTAATTGTATTTCACCGTTTGTTGTCGTTGTCCCCGTATTCTAAAGAAGGTCACAGGCCGAAACGTCAGTATTGTGTTGTGCTCCTTCCTTGTAAAGCTGTCAGAATACCTTAGAGTGTTTATCACACCCCACCAGTGCTCCTTTAAAATAGAACCTGGTTGTGATCGTCCATACGAATGTCGCCAAGATCATGAATTTAGAACAGTTCGATAAAAGATGGCGGCTAAATAGTCGGAAAGTTCTTGTAATGAGAATAAGGTTCATTTCTTCGACAACAAGAACTTCTTGTTCTACTTTAAGTCGCATCCTATGTTGTGTTTGTTGTTAGCTCAATGCGTGCGGGACCCGTCATTGCTACAGAATGATATTAGTATCGTAACAGTTTATTCACACTAGTTCTCATTTTACTTACGTTCCACTGGTTGATAATCTGAGAGGATATGGACATTTAGTTGTGAATAGTTGTGTCATTCTTAAATATTTTCGTCTTCTTCCTTCCTAGTACTTCTTAGTACTTGCTTGAATACCCTTTATTAACAGACTTTACTTGGCTAATCTGCGTTAGTATCAGTAGCTAATTAATTGATTAACTGAGGGAGTGTTGTATGGTGGAGTTCCACAACACCACGGCTTATTAACCCTGCCTGTAATGTTAATGGGGGCGTGTTTTTGCATTAATTATACACGACACACAGTAACGAAACATTTACAGTGTTCAAGTTAATAAGAGAGAAACATTTTATTCCCGAAACTCAGAATAAATTGTGAGAGTCCAGACTAATAGTGAATACTCCAAAACAATATTCCCTATACTTTTATTTAAAAAAAAAAAACGAAATTGCATCACTGTAACCACTCTATTGAGATCAATAAAGTTCAAATAATGCAATACTATATTCCCTCTCAACACGGTACATCCCGCAGTGTGAAACGACGCACTGGTTCACATGTCCTCTCCAAATGACATCATAGCTCTCCTGATTTAGCCATCATCCCTCTTGACTAAAATGAAGGTACGACAGTCGTGCCAGAACTACAGGTTTACCAACAACATATAAATCTTCATCATCTCGCCCTTCTTTCTAAGCGCAGTTAGACCCATCATGATGTAGGACACACTACATTTATAATGGATTCTCCCACAACGCTTGTTTCACTCTAAATTCCGCATCCAGATGCACAAACTCCCTTGCGCAGCGCAGAATTCCAAAACTGCACCTCTTGGTAAACTTAACACAGCGATCTACAGGAAAGAAATGAAGGTCGACGAACAAACCCAAAAGACGGTTATTGAACGGCTTTCAATGGCATGACGTGAGACGCGAAGTAAATAATCATAAGAGTGATACAGCATAATAAAATAATACACGGAGTCCGCGACAGAGGAAGGTTGTATTCACTCGTCATGATTCACCAAAAAAGACTCATGCCAGATGCACGAACTCAGTAGCACCGGTGCGAGTTCGTAAAGTGAAATATCTGGTTGACTTTAAAATAGCAATCTACATTAGAGAGCTAAATTTAATCAGACTCCAAGCGCAAATCCTGTAGCGGTCCATAGAACGCAAATCCGATTCCACAATGTTTGAACCGGAAGTCTCTGATATGTAAACTAATGAAAACATAACTAGTGTAAAAAAATAAGACTATTGAAACTTGAAACAACACAAAGTATGTAACTTAATCGTTATTTATATCAACGGTAATACTGGATCATGTTACTTACAGATCCTGCTATATTTTCAACCTTCAGTTAGAAGATATTACATTTGAGATTAGAATAGCTATTTTTTTAAAGCAGTGATAAAACACCGTTTTAGTGTAACGACGAGGACATGTTTCTGATGTGCTATATAACACCATGTATATGTAGCATTAAAAAAAAATATTATCATTTAATACGTGTCTTATTAAGAATTACCTCCACGTTGTATATTCTCACAAGCATTCAAGGCTGATAGTATTGCTGATGTTATTGAGTTACTTGCGGGTCATCATCATTGCACTCCGAACATGACCACATGTGCTTGGTTGTTCTTCCTCGGCAGGTCCCGCATTGTCCAGCGACTGACGAATCCAGTTCTGCGTTGGTCGATGCATACTTAGTTTCTCGTTTCTGGCTGAGCCCATCTTAACTCACATCTCTTTCATCCGAAGGAGCGACGTGGACTCAAGGTTGTCGAAGCCCTGTGCCCTTCCCACATCTCGGAGGACATTTATGATGCCCGCCCAATCCATTGGTTGACCGTCTTCAACGGCAGCACAGTTATCCAACCTGTTCGCTCTTTCATTTACCCGTAATTACGCATGTCCAGGGACGTAGACAAAGGCAACCCTACCTATAGTTGACTTCTGTACTGGCTCTACCCATTTCCTGCGTACAGAGCCCGACTTCACTTTTCTTATCATGCTCATCGAATCACTTAGTCTGCAGGAGTTGGTGTAGGCGTGTGGCTCTAACCAGATGAATGCCCTGGCCACTGCCATCACCTCCATCGTCATGCTGTTCGTGGTCATAACGTATGCACCACTGTCTTCTTTAACTATTTTGCCTTCCGGGCGTGTTGTAAATGCTCATGCACTCCCTTGGTGTCGTATTACACCATCTCGTATTATCCATCTGTATAGATGACTGCATCGTTTTCATCTGAGTTCTGTTCCTACATTTCATGTCGAGGGTGACAATACGAGAATGTGCCAGTGAATGACGTAGGCACGGTATCCACTCCTCGCCAACGTTGATATTGGTAAGCCCACATACCTGTTTGATGACATCTTCTGCTCGGCCCACCCATGACTTGCATACGTTTAGCCTGCCACCTTTCCCTGTGCTGAGCTCATGGTGCAATGGGTCCTCTTTATCTGGACTTATCTTCAGGTTTGCTCGTGCCCTCCAGACCTTAATCTTGTCATCCATGGTTGGAAAGTCGAGGAGACATCTCACTGATATACAGGAAGTATGCCATTTACACCCCAAGATAATGCGCATAGCTTTATTCTGTATTTTCTCCATCCTGATAAAAATGCTTTAAAAATATATCCTGGTAACGAAAACAAAGAGACTATTGAATATTCTACTTCCAATACTTTGAGTTTGCACATCTTAATTTTAATATTTGTAAATTTGGTTTCAATAACTTACATCTCTCGCTATCTTGGAATCGTTTCCTTGTTTCGGCTGGAAACAGAGGGAAAGTGTTAATAAAACAAAAGAGTTACCGTATCAATTTAGCAATAACATTTATCATAGGGGAGAAAGGAACAAATTATTTTTTTTTTAATTAAAATGAAATAATTATGTATAGCAGATTTAAAAAAAAAGGCAGACAATTCAAAACTAGAAACAACGAAAGGAATTGTCCATTATGACAAGGAAACCAACACGATTAAGATGGCTACCCTGGCAGATTTCTGGTGAGGTTCATTCTGAGTTTGTCGTCACGATGGTCGTTTTCACTTATCCACAAGGCTCAAATGAAACTAACTAGAAATCAATCGATGTAATAGTGTTGCACGTCTTTGTTGTCTTGTCACAAGACTATAAGAGAGTATAGGAAGGAAGTAACAGCTGCCTCAGACATATATGACGGAAGTAACAGCTGCCTCAGACATATATGACGGAAGTAACAGCTGCCTCAGACATATAGGAAGGAAGTAACAGCTGCCTCAGACATATATGACGGAAGTAACAGCTGCCTCAGACATATAGGAAGGAAGTAACAGCTGTCTCAGACATATAGGAAGGAAGTAACAGCTGCCTCAGACATAAATGAATGAAGTAACAGCTACCTCAGACATATATGAAGGAAGTAACTTATGCCGCAGACATATAGGAAGGAAGTAACAGCTGCCTCAGACATATAGGAAGGAAGTAACAGCTGCCTCAGACATATAGGAAGGAAGTAACAGCTGCCTCAGGCATATAGGAATGAAGTAACAGTTGCCTCAGACATATAGGAAGGAAGTAACAGCTGCCTCAGACATATAGAAGGAAGTAACAGCTGCCTCAGACATGTAGGAAGGAAGTAAATAACAGTTGCTTCAGACATGCAAGAAAGAATTAA
Source organism: Megaustenia siamemsis (assembly GCA_032433765.1). Lineage (NCBI taxonomy): Eukaryota > Metazoa > Mollusca > Gastropoda > Stylommatophora > Ariophantidae > Megaustenia > Megaustenia siamemsis. The sequence goes on along the minus strand of JAVIAB010000101.1, from coordinate 41,942,447 downwards.
CAACAGCCTCAATAATGCAGGACGGAAGTAACAGCTGCCTCATACATGCAAGAATGAAGTAACAACAGCCTCAATGATGCAGGACGGAAGTAACATCTGCCTCATACATGCAAGAATGAAGTAACAACAGCCTCATATATGCAGGACGGAAGTAACCGCTGCCTCAGACATGCAGGAAAGAAGTAACAGATGCATCAGACAAGGTACTCATGAGTGCTATCTCCATTATTTCACAAGTCTGAAAAGATGAGTCAGACAAGGCTGTGTTCTGTCACCGGATTTGTTTTCACTTTACAGCGAACATATTAAGAGATCAATAGTAGACAAAAAAGGAATTGAAGTCAACGGCAGGGCATAAATAATTTGCGAAATGCGGATGACACAGTCTAAATAGCAGAGACAGAGAATGAACTACAAGAAATGATATACATAATAGTAAAATAAAGCAACAAGAAAGGTCTCAGTCTGAATAGTAAGAAAACATAAATAATGGTAATATCGAAGAAACAAACATCACCGGCATGCAGCATACAAATAAACATGATAAAAATTTGAAACAAGTGCAACGTTTCAAATACTTGGGCACAATAATAACATCAGATGGAAGATGCACCACGGACATCAAAAGCAGAATAGCTGAGGGCAAAATAGCATTTCGAAAAATGAAAAATATCTTATGCAACACATCTATGTCAATAGAAATGAGAAAGAGAGTTCATCAGTGATATATAGAGCCAATTCTGACCTATGCAAGCGAATCATGGGCAGTAGACAAACAAATGAAAAGACGATTAGAAGCCACAGAGATCGGATTTCTCAGAAGAATGTTGAAAGTTCCCTGGACAGCTAAACGACCAATGAGGAAGCTCTCAAAGAGGCCAACACAAAAACGCAGCTCTTAAAAGACATCATAAAGAAACAATCACAATTTTTCGGGCAGATCATGAGAAGAGGAAAGTTGGAATACTTGGTTACAACTGGCAGAATAAAAGGAAAGAGAGATCGCGAACGACAAAGATATAAAATCATGGATAGCTTGGTGTCATGGCATGGAAAACATTCAACAACTGAACTGATACGATACACTGTAGATAGAATATTGTGGAAGGTCATGATTGACTATGCTAACCGGTATGGCGCATGATGATGATGATGATGAACAGATGCAAATACCAAAATTATCCATTATTTCTTTTAGAAGTGGCAAGTGAAAACTGTGCAAAATAATGTGAACATATAAGTGTAAGAGCAGCTGAGTCATCCAACGTTTAATAGAATACATTCTATTGCAAATATACACCATTATTGGATCAGTAAACTTACAACTTCTAATTTCTTTGCAATCTGAAGTAAACAAAAAAATCGGTTTTTAGATTTAAAAATATGGTACAGTTTTCTACCTCTAAGTTAATGTTCGTGTGGCGAAGGTCAAATGTGTTTAATGATATAATGAGGACACTCGAGCTTGTCTGAGTGCCTACCATGTTTAAGTGTTCACCATGAATGAGTGTCCATAATGTTTGAGTGTCCACCATGTTTGAGTGTCCACCATGTTTGTTTCAGTACCCACCATGTTTGAGTGCCCACCATGTTTGAGTGTCCACCATGAATGAGTGTCCACCATGTTTGAGTGTCCATCATGTTTGAGTTTCCACCATGTTTGAGTGTCCATCATGTTTGTTTGAGTGTCCACCATGTTTGAGTGTCCACCATGTTTGTGTTTGAGTGCCCACCATGTTTGAGTGTCCACCATGAATGAGTGTCCACCATGTTTGAGTGTCCATCATGTTTGAGTTTCCACCATGTTTGAGTGTCCATCATGTTTGTTTGAGTGTCCACCATGTTTGAATGTCCACCATATATGCATGTCCATCATGTATGAGCGTCCACTATGTTTGAGTGTCCGCCATGTTTGAGTGTCCACCATATGTGAGTGTCAACCATGTTTGAAAATCCACCATGAATGAGTGTCCACCATGTTTGAGTGTCCACCATGTTTGAGTGTCCATCATGTTTGTTTCAGTGTTCACCACGTTTGAGTGTCTACCATGGCTGAGTGTTCATCATGAATGAGTGTCCGCCATGTTTGAATGTCCACTATGTTTGAGTATCAACCATGAATGAGTGTCCGCCATGTTTGAATGTCCACTATGTTTGAGTGTCCACCATGTTTGAATGTCCACCCAGTTTGTGTGTCCACCATGAATGAATGTCCACCATGAAGATGATTAGGTACTATTTGGAGACTGTGTGGTCTAGAGGTAAGACATCACCCCCTGTACACAAATCCTTTGTGTTCGAAACCCATAACAAACTTGTGGAATATGTCTCATCGGATATGTTGTTTCTTCATAGCCTTTCTCTTCCGCGGTCTTTGAATAGTAAGGTTCGGTGTCCAGCTTCAAATGCATTTTGATTACCATGTGCATTCTGCATATGTTGAAGCAAACCTTGTAGCCACAAACATTTATCGGGTAAATTTAGCAGGAAAAATGTATTCAACAAGTCAACATCACCACTATAGATTTTAAGGCTGCCTCAGACGTTTGTAAAAAAAAAATCTGAGGGACACTCATTCCTATAACGTTGTTACGGTATTTCACCCACTTGTTAACATGTTACCTAGTGTAAACAGTCAACCAAATAGAAACAAAAGTGAGTCAGTCACCCAAAAGAAAACAAGAGTGAGTTAAACAGTAACCTATAAGAAAACAAGTGTGAGTCATACAGTCACCTATAAGAAAACAAGTGTGAGTCAAACAGTCACCTATAAGAAAACAAGAGTGAGCCACACAGCCACCTATAAGAAAACAAGTGTGAGTCATACAGTCACCTATAAGAAAACAAGAGTGAGTCATACAGTCACCTATAAGAAAACAAGAGTGAGTCATACAGTCACCTACAAGAAAACAAGTGTGAGTCAAACAATCACCTATAAGAAAACAAGTGTGAGTCATACAGTCACCTATAAGAAAACAAGTGTGAGTCATACAGTCACCTATAAGAAAACAAGTGTGAGCCACACAGCCACCTATAAGAAAACAAGTGTGAGTCAAACAGTCACCTATAAGAAAACAAGTGTGAGTCACACAGCCACCTATAAGAAAACAAGTGTGAGTCAAACAATCACCTATAAGAAAACAAGTGTGAGTCAAACAGTCACCTATAAGAAAACAAGTGTGAGTCAAACAGTCACCTATAAGAAAACAAGAGTGAGCCACACATCCTTCTATTAGAAAACAAGTGTGAGTCAAACAGTCACCTATAAGAAAACTAGTGTGAGTCATTCAGTCACCTATAAGAAAACAAGTGTGAGTCATACAGTCACCTATAAGAAAACAAGTCTGAGCCAAACAGTCACCTATAAGAAAACAAGCGTGAGTCAAACAGTCACCTATAAGAAAACAAGAGTGAGTCAAACAGCCACCTATAAGAAAACAAGTGTGAGTCAAACAGTCACCTATAAGAAAACAAGTGTGAGTCAAACAGTCACCTATAAGAAAACAAGTGTCAGTCAAACAGTCACCTATAAGAAAACAAGTGTGAGTCAAACAGTCACCTATAAGAAAACAAGTGTGAGTCAAACAGTCACCCAAATGGAAGCAAGAGTGATTCAAACAGTCACCTATAAGAAAACAAGTGTGAGACAAACAGTCACCCAAATGGAAACAAGAGTGAGTCAAACAGTCACCCAAATTTAAACAAAAGTGAGTTAAACACTCACCTATAAGAAAACAAGTTTGAGTCAAACAGTCACCCAAATGGAAACAAGAGTGAGTCAAACAGTCACCTATAAGAAAACAAGAGTGAGTCACACAGTCACCTATAAGAAAACAAGTGTGAGTCAAACAATCACCTATAAGAAAACAAGAGTGAGTCAAACAGTCACCTATAAGAAAAAAAGAGTGAGTCAAACAATCACCTATAAGAAAACAAGTGTGAGTCAAACAATCACCTATAAGAAAACAAGTGTGAGTCAAACAGTCACCTATAAGAAAACAATAGTGAGTCACACAGCCACCTATAAGAAAACAAGTGTGAGTCAAACAATCACCTATAAGAAAACAAGTGTGAGTCAAACAGTCACCTATAAGAAAACAAGTGTGAGTCAAACAGTCACCTATAAGAAAACAAGTGTGAGTCACACAGCCACCTATAAGAAAACAAGTGTGAGTCAAACAGTCACCTATAAGAAAACAAGAGTGAGCCACACAGCCACCTATAAGAAAACAAGTGTGAGTCATACAGTCACCTATAAGAAAACAAGAGTGAGTCATACAGTCACCTATAAGAAAACAAGAGTGAGTCATACAGTCACCTACAAGAAAACAAGTGTGAGTCAAACAATCACCTATAAGAAAACAAGTGTGAGTCATATAGTCACCTATAAGAAAACAAGTGTGAGTCATACAGTCACCTATAAGAAAACAAGTGTGAGCCACACAGCCACCTATAAGAAAACAAGAGTGAGTCATACAGTCACCTATAAGAAAACAAGTGTGAGTCATACAGTCACCTATAAGAAAACAAGTGTGAGTCAAACAATCACCTATAAGAAAACAAGTGTGAGTCAAACAGTCACCTATAAGAAAACAAGTGTGAGTCAAACAGTCACCTATAAGAAAAAAAAGTGAGCCACACAGCCACCTATAAGAAAACAAGTGTGAGTCAAACAGTCACCTATAAGAAAACAAGTGTGAGTCAAACATCCACTTATAAGAAAACAAGAGTGAGTCAAACATTCACCTATAAGAAAACAAGTGTGAGTCAAACAATCACCTATAAGAAAACAAGTGTGAGTCAAACAGTCACCTATAAGAAAACAAGTTTGAGTCAAACAATCACCTATAAGAAAACAAGTGTGAGTCAAACAGTCACCTATAAGAAAACAAGTGTGAGTCAAACAGTCACCTATAAGAAAACAAGTGTGAGTCAAACAGTCACCTATAAGAAAACAAGTGTGAGTCAAACAGTCACCTATAAGAAAACAAGTGTGAGTCAAACAATCACCTATAAGAAAACAAGTGTGAGCCAACAGTCACATATAAGAAAACAAGAGTGAGTCACACAACCACCTATAAGAAAACAAGTGTGAGTCAAACAATCACCTATAAGAAAACAAGAGTGAGTCAAACAGTCACCTATAAGAAAACAAGAGTGAGTCAAACAATCACCTATAAGAAAACAAGTGTGAGTCAAACAATCACCTATAAGAAAACAAGTGTGAGCCAACAGTCACCTATAAGAAAACAAGAGTGAGTCACACAGCCACCTATAAGAAAACAAGAGTGAGTCAAACAATCACCTATAAGAAAACAAGAGTGAGTCAAACAGCCACCTATAAGAAAACAAGTGTGAGTCAAACAGTCATCTATAAGAAAACAAGTGTGAGTCAAACAGTCACCTATAAGAAAACAAGTGTCAGTCAAACAGTCACCTATAAGAAAACAAGTGTGAGTCAAACAGTCACCTATAAGAAAACAAGTGTGAGTCAAACAGTCACCCAAATGGAAGCAAAAGTGATTCAAACAGTCACCTATAAGAAAACAAGTGTGAGTCAAACAGTCACCCAAATGGAAACAAGAGTGAGTCAAACAGTCACCCAAATTTAAACAAAAGTGAGTTAAACAGTCACCTGTATGAAAACAAGTGTGAGTCAAGCAGTCACCCAAATGGAAACAAAAGTGAGTTAAACAGTCACCTATAAGAAAACAAGTTTGAGTCAAACAGTCACCCAAATGGAAACAAGAGTGAGTCAAACAGTCACCTATAAGAAAACAAGAGTGAGTCACACAGCCACCTATAAGAAAACAAGTGTGAGTCAAACAATCACCTATAAGAAAACAAGAGTGAGTCAAACAGTCACCTATAAGAAAACAAGAGTGAGTCAAACAATCACCTATAAGAAAACAAGTGTGAGTCAAACAATTACCTATAAGAAAACAAGTGTGAGTCAAACAGTCACCTATAAGAAAACAATAGTGAGTCACACAGCCACCTATAAGAAAACAAGTGTGAGTCAAACAATCACCTATAAGAAAACAAGTGTGAGTCAAACAGTCACCTATAAGAAAACAAGTGTGAGTCAAACAGTCACCTATAAGAAAACAAGTGTGAGTCACACAGCCACCTATAAGAAAACAAGTGTGAGTCAAACAATCACCTATAAGAAAACAAGTGTGAGTCAAACAGTCACCTATAAGAAAACAAGAGTGAGCCACGCATCCTTCTATTAGAAAACAAGTGTGACTCAAACAGTCACCTATAAGAAAACAAGTGTGAGTCAAACAATCACCTATAAGAAAACAAGAGTGAGCCACACAGCCACCTATAAGAAAACAAGTGTGAGTCATACAGTCACCTATAAGAAAACAAGAGTGAGTCATACAGTCACCTATAAGAAAACAAGAGTGAGTCATACAGTCACCTACAAGAAAACAAGTGTGAGTCAAACAATCACCTATAAGAAAACAAGTGTGAGTCATACAGTCACCTATAAGAAAACAAGTGTGAGTCATACAGTCACCTATAAGAAAACAAGTGTGAGCCACACAGCCACCTATAAGAAAACAAGAGTGAGTCATACAGTCACCTATAAGAAAACAAGTGTGAGTCATACAGTCACCTATAAGAAAACAAGTGTGAGTCAAACAATCACCTATAAGAAAACAAGTGTGAGTCAAACAGTCACCTATAAGAAAACAAGTGTGACTCAAACAGTCACCTATAAGAAAACAAGAGTGAGCCACACAGCCACCTATAAGAAAACAAGTGTGAGTCAAACATCCACTTATAAGAAAACAAGAGTGAGTCAAACATTCACCTATAAGAAAACAAGTGTGAGTCAAACAATCACCTATAAGAAAACAAGTGTGAGTCAAACAGTCACCTATAAGAAAACAAGTTTGAGTCAAACAATCACCTATAAGAAAACAAGTGTGAGTCAAACAGTCACCTATAAGAAAACAAGTGTGAGTCAAACAGTCACCTATAAGAAAACAAGTGTGAGTCAAACAGTCACCTATAAGAAAACAAGTGTGAGTCAAACAGTCACCTATAAGAAAACAAGTGTGAGTCAAACAATCACCTATAAGAAAACAAGTGTGAGCCAACAGTCACATATAAGAAAACAAGAGTGAGTCACACAACCACCTATAAGAAAACAAGTGTGAGTCAAACAATCACCTATAAGAAAACAAGAGTGAGTCAAACAGTCACCTATAAGAAAACAAGAGTGAGTCAAACAATCACCTATAAGAAAACAAGTGTGAGTCAAACAATCACCTATAAGAAAACAAGTGTGAGCCAACAGTCACCTATAAGAAAACAAGAGTGAGTCACACAGCCACCTATAAGAAAACAAGAGTGAGTCAAACAATCACCTATAAGAAAACAAGAGTGAGTCAAACAGCCACCTATAAGAAAACAAGTGTGAGTCAAACAGTCATCTATAAGAAAACAAGTGTGAGTCAAACAGTCACCTATAAGAAAACAAGTGTCAGTCAAACAGTCACCTATAAGAAAACAAGTGTGAGTCAAACAGTCACCTATAAGAAAACAAGTGTGAGTCAAACAGTCACCCAAATGGAAGCAAAAGTGATTCAAACAGTCACCTATAAGAAAACAAGTGTGAGTCAAACAGTCACCCAAATGGAAACAAGAGTGAGTCAAACAGTCACCCAAATTTAAACAAAAGTGAGTTAAACAGTCACCTGTATGAAAACAAGTGTGAGTCAAGCAGTCACCCAAATGGAAACAAAAGTGAGTTAAACAGTCACCTATAAGAAAACAAGTTTGAGTCAAACAGTCACCCAAATGGAAACAAGAGTGAGTCAAACAGTCACCTATAAGAAAACAAGAGTGAGTCACACAGCCACCTATAAGAAAACAAGTGTGAGTCAAACAATCACCTATAAGAAAACAAGAGTGAGTCAAACAGTCACCTATAAGAAAACAAGAGTGAGTCAAACAATCACCTATAAGAAAACAAGTGTGAGTCAAACAATTACCTATAAGAAAACAAGTGTGAGTCAAACAGTCACCTATAAGAAAACAATAGTGAGTCACACAGCCACCTATAAGAAAACAAGTGTGAGTCAAACAATCACCTATAAGAAAACAAGTGTGAGTCAAACAGTCACCTATAAGAAAACAAGTGTGAGTCAAACAGTCACCTATAAGAAAACAAGTGTGAGTCACACAGCCACCTATAAGAAAACAAGTGTGAGTCAAACAATCACCTATAAGAAAACAAGTGTGAGTCAAACAGTCACCTATAAGAAAACAAGAGTGAGCCACGCATCCTTCTATTAGAAAACAAGTGTGACTCAAACAGTCACCTATAAGAAAACAAGTGTGAGTCAAACAATCACCTATAAGAAAACAAGAGTGAGCCACACAGCCACCTATAAGAAAACAAGTGTGAGTCATACAGTCACCTATAAGAAAACAAGAGTGAGTCATACAGTCACCTATAAGAAAACAAGAGTGAGTCATACAGTCACCTACAAGAAAACAAGTGTGAGTCAAACAATCACCTATAAGAAAACAAGTGTGAGTCATACAGTCACCTATAAGAAAACAAGTGTGAGTCATACAGTCACCTATAAGAAAACAAGTGTGAGCCACACAGCCACCTATAAGAAAACAAGAGTGAGTCATACAGTCACCTATAAGAAAACAAGTGTGAGTCATACAGTCACCTATAAGAAAACAAGTGTGAGTCAAACAATCACCTATAAGAAAACAAGTGTGAGTCAAACAGTCACCTATAAGAAAACAAGTGTGACTCAAACAGTCACCTATAAGAAAACAAGAGTGAGCCACACAGCCACCTATAAGAAAACAAGTGTGAGTCAAACATCCACTTATAAGAAAACAAGAGTGAGTCAAACATTCACCTATAAGAAAACAAGTGTGAGTCAAACAATCACCTATAAGAAAACAAGTGTGAGTCAAACAGTCACCTATAAGAAAACAAGTTTGAGTCAAACAATCACCTATCAGAAAACAAGTGTGAGTCAAACAGTCACCTATAAGAAAAGAAGTGTGAGTCAAACAGTCACCTATAAGAAAACAAGTGTGAGTCAAACAGTCACCTATAAGAAAACAAGTGTGAGTCAAACAGTCACCTATAAGAAAACAAGTGTGAGTCAAACAATCACCTATAAGAAAACAAGTGTGAGCCAACAGTCACCTATAAGAAAACAAGAGTGAGTCACACAGCCACCTATAAGAAAACAAGTGTGAGTCAAACAATCACCTATAAGAAAACAAGAGTGAGCCAAACAGTCACCTATAAGAAAACAAGAGTGAGTCAAACAATCACCTATAAGAAAACAAGTGTGAGTCAAACAATCACCTATAAGAAAACAAGTGTGAGTCAAACAGTCACCTATAAGAAAACAAGTGTGAGTCACACAGCCACCTTTAAGAAAACAAGTGTGAGTCAAACAATCACCTATAAGAAAACAAGTGTGAGTCAAACAGTCACCTATAAGAAAACAAGTGTGAATCAAACAGTCACCTATAAGAAAACAAATGTGAGTCACACAGCCACCTATAAGAAAACAAGTGTGAGTCAAACAATCACCTATAAGAAAACAAGTGTGAGTCATACAGTCACCTATAAGAAAACAAGTGTGAGTCAAACAGTCACCTATAAGAAAACAAGAGTGAGCCACACATCCTTCTATTAGAAAACAAGTGTGAGTCAAACAGTCACCTATAAGAAAACAAGTGTAAGTCATACAGTCACCTATAAGAAAACAAGTGTGAGTCAAACAGTCACCCAAATGAAAACAAGTGTGAGTCAAACAGTCACCCAAATGGAAACAAGAGTGAGTCAAACAGTCACCCAAATTTAAACAAAAGTGAGTTAAACAGTCACCTGTATGAAAACAAGTGTGAGTCAAACAGTCACCCAAATGGAAACAAAAGTGAGTTAAACAGTCACCTATAAGAAAACAAGTTTGAGTCAAACAGTCACCCAAATGGAAACAAGAGTGAGTCAAACAGTCACCTATGAGAAAACAAGAGTGAGTCACACAGCCACCTATAAGAAAACAAGTGTGAGTCAAACAATCCCCTATAAGAAAACAAGAGTGAGTCAAACAGTCACCTATAAGAAAACAAGAGTGAGTCAAACAATCACCTATAAGAAAACAAGTGTGAGTCAAACAATCACCTATAAGAAAACAAGTGTGAGTCAAACAGTCACCTATAAGAAAACAATAGTGAGTCACACAGCCACCTATAAGAAAACAAGTGTGAGTCAAACAATCACCTATAAGAAAACAAGTGTGAGTCAAACAGTCACCTATAAGAAAACAAGTGTGAGTCAAACAGTCACCTATAAGAAAACAAGTGTGATTCACACAGCCACCTATAAGAAAACAAGTGTGAGTCAAACAATCACCTATAAGAAAACAAGTGTGAGTCAAACAGTCACATATAAGAAAACAAGAGTGAGCCACGCATCCTTCTATTAGAAAACAAGTGTGAGTCAAACAGTCACCTATAAGAAAACAAGTGTGACTCAAACAGTCACCTATAAGAAAACAAGAGTGAGCCACACAGCCACCTATAAGAAAACAAGTGTGAGTCAAACATCCACTTATAAGAAAACAAGAGTGAGTCAAACATTCACCTATAAGAAAACAAGTGTGAGTCAAACAATCACCTATAAGAAAACAAGTGTGAGTCAAACAGTCACCTATAAGAAAACAAGTTTGAGTCAAACAATCACCTATCAGAAAACAAGTGTGAGTCAAACAGTCACCTATAAGAAAAGAAGTGTGAGTCAAACAGTCACCTATAAGAAAACAAGTGTGAGTCAAACAGTCACCTATAAGAAAACAAGTGTGAGTCAAACAGTCACCTATAAGAAAACAAGTGTGAGTCAAACAATCACCTATAAGAAAACAAGTGTGAGCCAACAGTCACCTATAAGAAAACAAGAGTGAGTCACACAGCCACCTATAAGAAAACAAGTGTGAGTCAAACAATCACCTATAAGAAAACAAGAGTGAGCCAAACAGTCACCTATAAGAAAACAAGAGTGAGTCAAACAATCACCTATAAGAAAACAAGTGTGAGTCAAACAATCACCTATAAGAAAACAAGTGTGAGTCAAACAGTCACCTATAAGAAAACAAGTGTGAGTCACACAGCCACCTTTAAGAAAACAAGTGTGAGTCAAACAATCACCTATAAGAAAACAAGTGTGAGTCAAACAGTCACCTATAAGAAAACAAGTGTGAATCAAACAGTCACCTATAAGAAAACAAATGTGAGTCACACAGCCACCTATAAGAAAACAAGTGTGAGTCAAACAATCACCTATAAGAAAACAAGTGTGAGTCATACAGTCACCTATAAGAAAACAAGTGTGAGTCAAACAGTCACCTATAAGAAAACAAGAGTGAGCCACACATCCTTCTATTAGAAAACAAGTGTGAGTCAAACAGTCACCTATAAGAAAACAAGTGTAAGTCATACAGTCACCTATAAGAAAACAAGTGTGAGTCAAACAGTCACCCAAATGAAAACAAGTGTGAGTCAAACAGTCACCCAAATGGAAACAAGAGTGAGTCAAACAGTCACCCAAATTTAAACAAAAGTGAGTTAAACAGTCACCTGTATGAAAACAAGTGTGAGTCAAACAGTCACCCAAATGGAAACAAAAGTGAGTTAAACAGTCACCTATAAGAAAACAAGTTTGAGTCAAACAGTCACCCAAATGGAAACAAGAGTGAGTCAAACAGTCACCTATGAGAAAACAAGAGTGAGTCACACAGCCACCTATAAGAAAACAAGTGTGAGTCAAACAATCCCCTATAAGAAAACAAGAGTGAGTCAAACAGTCACCTATAAGAAAACAAGAGTGAGTCAAACAATCACCTATAAGAAAACAAGTGTGAGTCAAACAATCACCTATAAGAAAACAAGTGTGAGTCAAACAGTCACCTATAAGAAAACAATAGTGAGTCACACAGCCACCTATAAGAAAACAAGTGTGAGTCAAACAATCACCTATAAGAAAACAAGTGTGAGTCAAACAGTCACCTATAAGAAAACAAGTGTGAGTCAAACAGTCACCTATAAGAAAACAAGTGTGAGCCACCTATAAGAAAACAAGTGTGAGTCAAACAATCACCTATAAGAAAACAAGTGTGAGTCAAACAGTCACATATAAGAAAACAAGAGTGAGCCACGCATCCTTCTATTAGAAAACAAGTGTGAGTCAAACAGTCACCTATAAGAAAACAAGTGTGAGTCAAACAATCACCTATAAAAAAACAAGAGTGAGCCACACAGCCACCTATAAGAAAACAAGAGTGAGTCAAACAGTCACCTATAAGAAAACAAGTCTGAGCCAAACAGTCACCTATAAGAAAACAAGTGTGAGTCAAACAGTCACCTATAAGAAAACAAGTCTGAGCCAAACAGTCACCTATACGAAAACAAGTGTGAGTCAAGCAGTCACCTATAAGAAAACAAGTCTGAGCCAAACAGTCACCTATAAGAAAACAAGTGTGAGTCAAACAGTCACCTATAAGAAAACAAGAGTGAGTCAAACAGCCACCTATAAGAAAACAAGTGTGAGTCAAACAGTCACCTATAAGAAAACAAGTGTGAGTCAAACAGTCACCTATAAGAAAACAAGTGTGAGTCAAACAGTCACCTATAAGAAAACAAGTGTTAGTCAAACAGTCACCCAAATGGATGCAAGAGTGATTCAAACAGTCACCTATAAGAAAACAAGTGTGAGTCAAACAGTCACCCAAATGGAAACAAGAGTGAGTCAAACAGTCACCCAAATTTAAACAAAAGTGAGTTAAACAGTCACCTGCATGAAAACAAGTGTGAGTCAAACAGTCACCCAAATGGAAACAATAGTGAGTCAAACAGTCACCCAAATGGAAACAAGAGTGAGTCAAACAGTCACCCAAATGGAAACACGAGTGAGTCAAACAGTCAGTTACGCCTCCGGTGTAACTAGAGTCATCTAATCTCAAAACTACTTGGTCATGATGTTCACGGCTCCAGTGTAACTAGTCTTCTAATCTTCTAAAAAGTACTTGATCACGATGTTCACCTCCCGGATGTAACAAGAGTCATCTAATCTTCTCAAAACGACTTAATCACGATGTTCACCTCCCGGGTGTAACTAGTCTTCTAATCTTCTCAAAACTACTTGATCACGATGTTCACCTCCCGGGTGTAACAAGAGCCTTCTAATCTTCTCAAAACTACTTGATCACGATGTTCACCTCCTCGGTGGAACTAGTCATCTAATCTTCTCAAAACTACTTGGTCACGATGTTCACGCCACCGGTGTAACCACAGTCAAAGTCTGAGTTCAGTGAATGAGTTTCGGTTTTTTTTTTAAAAAGATGAGGGAGGAAGAGATGATTGTTGATAAATGTCCAGAGATAGAGTGAATGTTCACAATATTATTTTTAAACTCATCAAACTCAACAGTATCACACTATTTGAGTTATTTGAGTTATTTGAGTTATTTGAGTTATTTGCGGGTCATCATCATTGCACTCCGAACAAGTATCATACTAATTTATTGTAACGTGTGCTTTTATGGTTGTGGCAGGGGGTGGGGGGGAGGGTGGGCAGAGACAAATATCCCATACAGTAGTTAGCCGATGATGTTAGCGCATGATCCCAAGCAGATGCACCTGCCGATAGTACGTATTGTAAGTCGATAACTGGCAAGATTAACGTATTTCCCATGACCTGCAAGTGAAGTGATGTCATTTAAATGATGTTTTCGCAAATCCATCTTTTACATCTGCTGCGCTGATATTGAATTATTTAGAAAACATTTGTGCCAAATGGAAAACACAATAATGTTGAAAAAATAAGTAGCAACCTTTGGCTACGAAACAGTTGTACAAACTGTTTGTGTTTACAGTATGCTACTCTTATCCTAGCAATAAATATGTGGGTTTTTTTTGTCATGTAACTGTAAACACGAATATATATTGCCACGGTTATCTAAGCCTGCATGGCAAATACAGTATGATAATAATAGCATTAATACCAACGTTCCTAAATACACATGATTTTTTTTTATCGCGTGACTTATTTCATGGGATCACCAGGCAAATTGCTTCTGTCATGAGTTTTATATGAACGCATTTTAAAAGATGATAAATGATGCGTAGAAATGCGGCCACGTAGACAGAAAAATGACACGTATTAATGGTGCCGTGTGTACATATAGATGATGCGTATTAATGGTGCCGTGTGTACATATAGATGATGCGTATTAATGGTGCCATGTGTACAGATAGATGATGCGTATTAATGGTGCCGTGTGTACATATAGATGATGCGTATTAATGGTGCCGTGTGTACATATAGATGATGCGTATTAATGGTGCCGTGTGTACATATAGATGATGCGTATTAATGGTGCCGTGTGTACATATAGATGATGCGTATTAATGGTGCCGTGTGTACAGATAGATGATGCGTATTAATGGAGCCGTGTGTACATATAGATGATGCGTATTAATGGTGCCTTGTCTACAAATAGAGTATGCGTAATTATGGCGCCAAGTGAACAGGCAAATGATGCGCAGAACTGGTGCCATGTGTACAGATAACAGCCAAACAGCTAAGTTCCGAAGCATGCAACACCAGCATACGATACAAATGTCACACGTGAACTTTATATTATATTTTAATGAGCATAAGTGGACTAAACCATTTACATCCATGTCATTTCTAGATAATACCACTTACTTGTCCTGCGTAATAGGCAATCTGAATTGAAAGAAACGCACTACTTTATTACAGTGCACACCGCCCTTGTTCCTCGATTTATATGTAAATATACAAACATAAAGGGCAATAGAATCTATCTATCTATCTATCTATTGACCTTTCGCGCCGTAACCGGCCCATAGGGCGTAGACCAAGATACACCTTCTCCTATATGAATTTTTTGTTCTAGCAGTTTTCTTTTAAAGATATTTATCAAATCTCGCCATCTGTCTCTGTTCTGTGCAAGCAGTTCTATCTCATTGAGGGAGCCGATTCCTGCTGCTCTTGCCTCTCTCATCAATGTTCTTCTCAGTGTCTCCCTGGGTCTTCCTCTTTTCCTTTTACCTGTTGTTTCCCAAATGAGGGCTTGCAATAGAATACTGAATATTAAATACCAACTGACTACACTCTTGAAACATCGAACTTTGTCAAGGACATCTAAGAGACAGATGATAAATAGCGCCTCTTCACATCAACATTACGCTACCGATGTCAAACATCGAACACAGCACAGAAACAGAGAATCACGACATCTAAAATGAGGCGTTTGGTGGAAATAATAAACAGCACAAGGGCAGATAGAGTATCAAATGATAAATATCAAAACAAATCAGAATTACATTATGTCTGGAATATATACATATATGAACTAAGAATGAAAACAGAGCAAATGTAACCAAGAGCATTCTATCTAGGAGCATCAAAACAGAGGTAAGAGGAAGACCAAGGAAAAGATGGATAGATGGAATAAAAGGCATATGCAAAGCCCAACTATTTCCTTTTAACAGCAGATACACCAAAGAAAGATTTTACGTTTATGAAAAGAGAGAATCAAACAACAAACAACACATACCTAGATACACCAAAGAAAGACATTCCAGTTATGAAAAGTGAGAATCAAACAAGTAACCAATTATCTAGATAAACCAAAGAAAGACATTCCAGTTATGAAAAGGGAGAATCAAACAAGTAACCAATTATCTAGATACACCAAAGAAAGACATTCCAGTTATGAAAAGTGAGAATCAAACAAATAACCAATTATCTAGATACACCAAAGAAAGACATTCCAGTTATGAAAAGTGAGAATCAAACAAGTAACCAATTATCTAGATACACCAAAGAAAGACTATCCAGTTATGAAAAGTGACAATCAAACAAGTAACCAAATATCTCGATACACCAAAGAAAGACATTCCAGTTATGAAAAGTGAGAATCAAACAAGTAACCAATTATCTAGATACACCAAAGAAAGACATTCCAGTTATGAAAAGTGAGAATCAAACAAATAACCAATTATCTAGATACACCAAAGAAAGACATTCCAGTTATGAAAAGTGAGAATCAAACAAGTAACCAATTATCTAGATACACCAAAGAAAGACATTCCAGTTATGAAAAGGGAGAATCAAACAAGTAACCAAATATCTCGATACACCAAAGAAAGACATTCCAGTTATGAAAAGTGAGAATCAAACAACAAACAACCAAATATCTCATTCACATTCTAAGCTCACCTATATCTATCCATCCACCCATCTATCCATCCACCCACAGCAGCTGCAAAATTGTGATGTCCTTTCTTTTCATTTTCACATGATCACTCACAAGTACAGAATATATTTTATTTGTTTCCTATCAAGCTCCTGTATTAAGGTATTTATTGCTTCATTAGTTACACTTCATTTGGATTGGTCTTTTTGTTTATGTGATATTTGTCAAGTTTAAAGTGATGTCACCCCGCCATTTCCTTCTTTTTTTTGGGTCTGATGTTTTGGACGCGGTTGGTCTAGTCTTTTTTTTCTTATGGAAAAAACATACTTCTTGTTGCGATTTGTTTTATTTTGTGCTTTCATTAATTCATTTTCTCTTTCTGTTTAGCTACAAACTATGAAGTTATTCTTCAAGCATTTGCGGACACCCTGTAACGGCACCACTGACCACGGTTTGTGAGACGCTGATCTTGATCATATCTTAAATGAACGCTAACAATGGGCTATTTTAACTTTGTGGATAACAAAACTAAACAACAAATTAGTGATCTGACTGAGATGGTCTTCATAAAACAGAATAAAGAAAAGATTAATGGTCCAAAAATAAATAATAGCAGACGATTGTTAAAAGTATTAACACAAACATAATGGGGCAACAAACATACCTTCAGCGCGCGTTCCATCACATTATGAATCTAAGAAGACACATTATACAAGTTAAAGTAAATGACTTTGTTATTTATCCACAAGTGAAGGGACCCGTACAAACATTTGAGGTTGAACACTTTAAAATGCAGTTTCTCAAACAACAGAATAACAATCTATATTCCGTGACTACCTTTAGTCCAGAGGCGATAGCTCAGTGGTTAGTTTTCTGCTTCTGTAATTATGGCTCATTCAGACTAGGACTACAATAGAAGACACCTTGGACAGGCCATCCTTGTGCGAAACAACATGGTAGCAGCTGAGATTGATATGTCTGCATGGAACAATGCAGAATTGCAGGTACATGCGGTTAGGGTGCAGAGCCCAGTTCCTTTTGTGGTTGTAAACATATACGTCTGTAATGGGAAGGTGGACACACAACAATGGCAGAATCTCTTCGCATTCGAGGAGGAGAACGTCATTTTCCATGAGAGACTCTAATGCTAGGGGAAACCAGTGCGGTGACGTCATAAACAACAAGCAGGGGGAAGACCTAGAGAACGCACTGGTGTCGGTCGATTTTGTGTGCTTGAATGATGGAAGGGCAATCAGAATGGCCACTCGAACATGGGACTCTGATAGTGTCATAAAGCTGGCACTGGTGTCTTCTGCCTTCGCATCGGTTTGCAGGTGGAGTGCACTGGGGTTCCACGGAAGTGATCACTCTCCATGTGTCCTCCTAACTGAGAAAGGCAGAAATAGAAGTCAGAAAAAGAAACTTCACACATTCCACTATGAGAACACAAACCATGATGTCATTAGCAAAATGAGACATAGGAAACAGGTCGCACCTCACAGGGGGCAGGAGAGATGGACGCAGCCGCCCTGGTAGAACGCTGGAGTCGTGAAAGCGTGGCGGAACAAGAGACTAAAGGTCAAGACATGGCAGAAAGCCAGAAGGAATGGAAGAACACAACCTGAGCTCTTAGAACGTCTCAGAGAAGAGGTCGACCAAAAAATGATGCACTTTAAACTATGCGCTATGAAGGCTAAGGATGCCAGGTGGGATGTTTTCAGTAAAAAAGTGTGCTCAGAAAAATCTATAGCCACATTCTGGCTACTTCATCAGATCATGAATTGGACAACACGACACAGAGGCATACCAGACTTCTATAGCACAGGACAGATGTGGCACAAAACTGATGAGAGCAAAGGAAAGGCCCTGCTTGCCCGCTACATTGAGCAGACGGACCAAAGAAATGAGGCTGTAAGAATGAGGATACGGGGGTCCCTTTCAGAATTGTGTGATGACGTAGTCCTGGGAGACGATCTCAGAATCACAACTGATACCATTCGCACAAAACTGACTAGGTCACACAACACTGACTAGGTCACACAACACTGACTAGGTCACACAACACTGACTAGGTCACACAACACTGACTAGGTCACACAACACTGACTAGGTCACACAACACTGCTCCTGGTCCAGATGGTGTTCGGTACTGCGACATAGGCGATTTAGATGACGACGACTTGCAAAAACTGGTCAATGAGTTTAATGCCAGCATTCGGAGTGGCCAGATTAAGGAGGAGTGGCTACACAGCTACTTACTACCGCTACCGAAGCCAAACAAGGACCATTCTCAGATTAGTGCATACATTATCGTCACGATGCAGAACACTGCGGGCAAGCTGCTGGAGAAAATAGTTGCCCGTGTCCTCACTTATCACCTTGAACGGAAACGCGCGCCCCCCCCCCCCCCCCCCCCACACACACTCGGTGGCTATAGCTATAAAAAAGAGACATGGCTCATTGCGGCAGTCTTCGCCTATGACGTGTTCGAAGGCTTTCAGAGACGAGAGGAGATATGTGCTGCTGCTATAGATCTGGTGGATGCATACAACAGGGTACCGTGTGAATACCTCAATCACATGCTCCTCAAACTGGCGGTGCACCCCTTCCTCATTAGATGGATCGCTGCGGCACTGTTTCAGAGGAAGGTGATACTCAGATGTGGAAGTTGGTCATCCGAGCCAATATATATTTGTCCAGGGCTTCCACAAGGCTCACCATTGTCACCAGTTCTATTTAACGTGTACACAATAACGATCACGGAAGAACAACTGGATGGGAGGGGAAGAACTATGACTTTTGCTGATGATATTCTGGTATATCGACAGAGACAGAGACAGATATCAAATCGTCTCAACAATGAAAGACGAACTTGATCACATCTCTTCATGGTGTGGAGTATCAGGTGCATTGGTTAATCCTAATAAAGCATCAGTTGCATGGTTCCCCCTCTACAATCATACCGTTAACACGGAAATACCGGTGGTATGAATGGGAGCTGATGCGGTGACCAGGGACAGGGTGATGACATACCTCGGAGTTTGATCGCAGCCTGTGCTTTCGAGACCACGTCGGTTATGTGGTAACAAAATCCCGCAAAGGATTAGCAGCATTGAAGGTCATGGCATCTGCCAACATCGAGCAAAGGCTACTTACCCTTCTGTTCCAGGGACTAGTCCTTGCACCAATCGAGTATGCCCTGGCAATTCTTATAGTCAGTAAGACGCATATTGACAAGCTGGAGAAAATGCCTATGCACTATGGGCATTATCTTGAGCTGTACGAGGGACACTCCCTGTGTAGCAATGAGGTATCTTCTCGACTTTCCAACCATGGATAACATGATCAAGATCTGGAGGGCACGAGCATACCTGAAGATTAGTACAGATAAAGAGCATCTATTGCATCATGAGCTCGAGACAGGGAAGGGTGTCATGCTAAAAAGAGGCAAATCATGGGTGGGCCGAGCAGAAGATGTCACCAAACAGGTCTGTGTACTTACCAACATCAACGCTGGCGAGGAGTGGATACATGTGCCTACGTCATTCAAGGGGACATTCTCGTGTATTGTCACACTCGACAGGAAATGTAGGGAACAGAACTCAATCATGGTCAATGCAGAGGTCAACAGCCTTATCTGGGATAATACCGATGAGAAAGATACAGTTATCTATACCGACGTATCTGAAATACGACACAAAAGAAATGCATGGGCATTTACAGCACGCTCGACAGGCAGAATAGTTAAGGTAGACAGTGGTGTGTACGTTATGACCACGAGTTGCATGTCGATATAGGTGATGGCAGTGACCAAAGCATTCATCTGACTAGAGTCACAAGACTACACCCACGCCTGTATACTGAGTGACTCTATGGGCATGATACGAAAAGTGGAGGCGGTTTCTGTACGTAGGCAATAGGTAGAGTCGTTGCAGAAGTAATAAATACGTAAGGTCACCTTTGTCTACGTCCCAGGACATGCTGGAGTACGGGGAAATGAAAGGGTGGACAGGTTGGGTAGCTGCGCTATTGTTGAGGACGGTCAACCAATGGATCGGGCGGACATCATCAATGCCCTCCGGGAAGTTGGAAGGACACAGGACTTCGACAACCATGAGTCCACGTCACTCCTTCGGATGAAAGATATGGGTGTTAAGATGGGCACAGCCAGAAATGAGAAACTTAGTGGGCGTGTGAGAAGACTAATCAACCAACACAGAACTGGAGTCGTCAGTCGCTGGACACTTCGAGACTTGCTGAAGAGGAGATCTGAGCAACTATAGACATGTTCAGAAGGCATTGAGGATGACCCGCTAATAACTCAATAACTCAATAACTCAATAACTCAATATCCAGTTATATAAGTATATACATATATATCCATAAATACATATAGAGAAAAATATATTTTAAAGAGCATTTGCGATAACTGTTTAGACATAAATTTGTGTAGAAGCATGATCACCTACAACGATAAATACGGTACTTTATATTGATGACAACTAACTCAGCCAATATATTACTACTATATTCTAGCTACTCTACTCTACTCTACTCTACTCTACTCTACTCTACTCTACTCTACTCTACTCTACTCTACTCTACTCTACTCTACTCTACTCTACTCTACTCTACTCTACTCTACTCTACTCTAATCTGCTCTACTCTACTCTACTCTACTCTACTCTACTCTACTCTACTCTACTCTACTCTACTCAACTCTACTCTACTCTACTCTACTCTGCTCTACTCTACTCTACTCTACTCTGCTCCTCTGTACTCCACTACTCTCCACTCCACTCCACTACACTACACTATACTACACTAAACTATACTACACTACACTAAACTACACTACACTACACTAAACTACACTACACTACACTAAACTATATTACACTACACTAGACTATATTACACTACACTAAACTATACTACACTACACTAAACTACACTACACTACACTAAACTATACTACACTAAACTAAACTATACTACATTACACTAAAGTATACTACACTACACTAAACTACACTACACTACACTAAACTACACTACACTACACTACACTACACTAAACTTTACTGCACTACACTAAACTATACTTCACTACACTAAACTAAACTACACTACACTAAACTATACTACACTACACTAAACTACACTACACTACAATACACTACACCACACTACACTACACTACACTACACTACACTACACTACACTACACTACACTAAACTATACTAAACTACACTACACTACATTACACTAAACTATACTACACTACACTACACTACACTACACTACACTACACTACACTACACTACACTACACTACACTACACTACACTACACTAAACTATACTACACTACACTAAACTATATTACACTACACTAAACTATACTACACTACACTACACTGCACTAAACTATACTACACTACACTAAACTAAACTATGCTACACTACACTAAACTATATTGCACTACACTAAACTATACTACATTATACTACACTACACTACACTACACTACACTACACACCATCCCGACCCCGCTCTTCTATTCTATTATGTGTTTTTCTCCAAATAAACACAAAGTGATGCTAGAAGCTTCATTAAAAACGACGACATGGAAGCAGTGTTGTTCTCCACTAAATTTTTTTTATTGTATTCGTTAACCTGCTTTAACCTTTGACAAAGTCCCTAGAGACTAGAAACTGAATTTTGCGTGTTAATGAGTCTTTTCCTGGCAGACGTGTGCACAATGGTCCCTCGCCACACAGGCAGATAACTCCGTCTTCGGAGGTACT
Organism: Megaustenia siamemsis; assembly: GCA_032433765.1. Classification (NCBI taxonomy): domain Eukaryota; kingdom Metazoa; phylum Mollusca; class Gastropoda; order Stylommatophora; family Ariophantidae; genus Megaustenia; species Megaustenia siamemsis. Next base: position 41,920,355 of record JAVIAB010000101.1, on the reverse strand, counting down.
CAGATTTGTTTCCGTCCATGAGTAATTGCCGTTTCAAGCAGGGCATCGCTGTTGAGACCAGGGCTGGTTGCCGTAGATAGAAATAATAAATAAATATTCCAACTGGTGCAGCCGGGATTTGAACCCACAAACTCTCTGTTTTGAGGCCGGCGTCTTGCCTCGAGATCAACCAGTCCCCCCGCTAAATGAAGCAACATGAGTTGTGTGCCGGTCCACCTGCCATTGTATTCGAGATACCAACAGTTCAAGCTTAGTCCAATATGAGATTTAGTGATAACCAGAGACACCGATCGCACAAAACATAGTCGATATCAGAGGTAGGTTAATCAAATAAGTTATGGGTGTCTGACAAGGAAAAGACCAACACGTGACAAATACCGAATATAAGAATGAATCGTTCCCTTAGAGATGACAACCTAATAATCAAACGAAATATTGCAAGGGAGGGCAGGCAGTAATTGACTAATAAACGAGAAAGTTGATGTTGCCTAAGTTGTTATACGAATTATTGCAATGTAGTTAGGGTAACGACAGTATATAAACCACCACAATTGTTAACAAAGACAACTGCTGCTGTCGATAAATCTTCTCAATGTCTGAACATACGTTCATATATCACTTATTGTTGCAGTATTATGATATTTCCAATATTAGGAAGAAACAATCATAAAATTGCTTGGCCATGTAATGAGAAGAGAACAACTGAAATATATTGTAGCAACTGGAAAAATTGAGGGACGAAGAGATAGAGGGAAGCAAAGAGAAAAGATACCAGACAGCTTAAGAGAATGGCTTGGCAGAAGGTCAACAACAGAAATGATAAATAACTGTCGAGATCGACAGTTGTGGAGAGACATGATCCCCTACGCTAGCAGGTCCGGTACTTGATGATGATGATGATGCTTATTATGATCTTTATTTCCAGAATGGGAGTCCCGAATATACACAGCTTGTGACGATAGATGGGGTGGAAGAATCAGAAATGATCAACGGCTCAGAAAGCGAAAGCAGCAAAGTGTGTGGAACACAAGAGGTATTTCCAGGAAAAGAAAAACGAATATGGTTGACCACAGTGAAAGACATTGCAGCCTGATCACGTACTATTCCATAGAAAGCCATGCAGAGAAAGTCTAGCTAATGCCATAATAAGGTTCTACGAATATGTACATGAGATGTTAGAAATCTTTAAAAAGAAGGAAATCAGGATAATCTTATTTTATAGTGATGGAAGATGTAAAATTAAATAAACAAAAGAATATAAATAGCAAAAAGCCAGTGCCATTTAAAATATACTAACATCAAAACAAATAACACCAGTGCTAACGCTAAGAATAACATAATGTTATATCTTCTCAATATGTATGTATGGCGCAGGAACATGGGCTCTATACAAGAAAACAGAATAACAAATTGAAGCAGCATTTGAAATGTTGATTTATATAAAAATAGGAAGAACTGAATTGAAAGAAAAAAAAATCCAAAGAAATAATGAACTTAAAACAACTAAACATAAAAAAGAACTACTATACGCAATTCAAACAAGGTAAATGATATTTCTGGGGCATGTAAAAAACACATAGCAGCCTGCTAAACGTAATCTTGAAAGGGAACATGTAAGATAAAAGAGGCAGACCAAGACTATTATGTACGAGTAACATCAAAAGATGGACAAGTCAGCCTATGACAACCTGCACCATCAATGCAAGAAACACAACGGAATGGCGATCCATGGTAGCCAATCATGGCTGCGGAGATGGCACTCAATGATGAATGACGATTAGGTTATGTTTATGGCACCATTTTGTAATTTTCATGAAGTTATATAACAAAAGATGCCTTGTGGAAAATCAATTTTCTAACATGTTAGTTTTCTAAAGTGTTTTCTAACATTTTAACATTAAGGTCAGTGAGAATTTAGACTGCACGTCAAAAAATAAATTATAATCACTGCATCCATCAAATAGTTTCTGAGAAAATGTAAGAACACAGTTTTCTCCAATTTATGAACGGCCTATAGCATAAGTTATTAACTGTACAGTACATGTGTGTACCAGTACCAGTACCAATGTACCAGTCAAACACCAGTGGATAAAGAGATACAGCGAAGACGATGGCGCTGGATAGGACACACACTACGGAAGCCAACTGAGAGTATTACACAACAGGCCCTTTTTGGAATCCCCAGGGGAAAAGACAAAGAGGAAGACCAAGGAATTCTTGGAGAAGACATATAGAAGCAGAGATGAAAATGATGGGGAAGACATGGAATGATCTTAAAAGAACGGCAAAAAACAGAACGACTTAGAAAGTGTTTGTTGAAGACCTATGCCCCACTGGGAGCTAAAAAGGTAGAAGAAGAAGGAGACGTGTGTGTTCATGATGATGATGATCACATTTTAAGAAACAAATTGATCTAAGATCTACGTGTAGCTGATGCAGCTGTCATGATTCCTGATTTTAAATGACAACAATGCTAGACCATGCTAACTTACCTCGACTAATTGTGTATCCAGGAGGGCAACCTAACACGATATAGATTTTATTTTAAAATAATTACAGCATTTGTTTCTTGTCATTACTTTCTTATTCTGATGCCGATATTGTTACAACTGTTAACATCATGTTGTTCTGAAGCGCTCCAACATTGCCACCGGAGGATGTTGTAGAATGTTGTCTTCATATACTTTATTGTGCCATGAGTTTTGCTACCTTCTTGTCTGGTTATATATTCCTATAATTTTTCCGGTGTAGATTCACAAAACACTCTTTTAAAACAAACAAGTCAATGAATATATATATTGTCAATTCGCGGGAATTTAGTTCTTTATCAATTATAGTGATGTGGTTATATTTCCAATATTTTTTGGCCATGTATAATGAGAAGAGAACAACTGGAATATATTGTAACAGCTGGAAACATTGAGGGACGAAGAGATATAGAGAAGCAAAGAGACAAATTACCAGACAGCTTAAGAGAATGGCTTGGTAGAAGGTCAACAACAGAAATGATAAAAAAAAACTGTCGAGATTAAAAGTTGTGGAGAGACATGATCACCTACGCCAGTAGGCGCGGTACTTGATCATGATGATGATGATGATGATGATGGTTATATTTCTCATTTCTCACTGTTCAATCTACACTGCAATGCAAGATGTGTCGACTTTCTCCCGTAATCTGATTGTTCAGGTTAATTCTATTGACATGAATCTTTTCAAACCATACTTACATTCATTAAGATCATTAATCATCGTCAAATCATCTCAATAATCTTTTATATCATTAACCATCGTTAAAATTATTTAGATCAGTAATGATAAAAAAACGATCGTTAAAATTATTTAGATCAGTAATGATAAAAAAAATGATCGTTAAAATAATGTAAAGCATTAATCATCGTCAAATCATCGTTAAAATCGTCCAGGTTTCAGTGGCTGACCTAGACAGGAAAGAAATCGGATCTCACTACCAAGCGACCAGGGGAGGTAAGCCAAGAAGAAACCACGAATTTGAAAAAAAAAAAAAATACCCATCGTGTTGGGAATCGAACCCGGGACATTCTTGTCCAGAGGTGAACGTTTTACCTCTAGTAAAGCCACACCCCTTCCCCTTCCCAACAAGGAATGAATCTACAGAGGAATGGTAAGAACACCGTGGTCGATATTGTGACCATGTTCTGAAGTGACAAAGGGGAAAAGAAAATAAACAGCTAATTAATTAACTGATTAATATACAGAAAAGAAACAATAATTCAACGATGAAATAATGAGAACACAAATGATGAATTGCGTAGTGGCAATAGTAAAAACAGAGGAAAGTTGAGATAGTAGAAGAGCAGTAAGAAAATATACCGAAAGCTGAAGATAATAAGGTAAGAATGCTTTTGAATAGACATGAATATCACCTTCGATGATAATTCACTGTTATGATCTATTATTAGCTCTCGTCTCACAAAATTATCCCCATTATGGCTCTACCCCACTCCCCCAACCTTGGTGAGTCCAACATAGTAAAAAAAAAAATTAAAGAGCCCCCGTCACGCCAAGTGGCGTATAGGGAATATGGTGTAGTGACCATATATTTTACAGACCTTCAGAACATGATCTTTGGGGTAATGTGGTCGGTATTACGGCCGTGCCGCTTTACTTTCCCAGAAACATTCCGGTACCCATTTAAGGCTGGATGAACCCGGAAGCCGTCGGTTGGGATCGAACTCTACCTCTTCCCCTTTGAGTCCAGTTCACTAACCATTGAGCTATCGCGGCTCCCGATTCCAACATAGGATATGTGTTAAACTTTCTTGCAAGTTCTTTTTTTATATCGTATATTTTATCAAATATATTCATACTTTTAGATCCTTCATTTATTTTGTTAGTTTCTTATTTGTAGTTCAGTGATTAATGACTAAATTTTACATTACTTTTGTGTCGCTCTCTGTTCAAAGTAATCATGTTTACGTGGCATTACTTTTCTCGCCTTTGACATTGTTTAGCAACAAGGAATTATGGAGCACTGCAGTCAACGTTGTCCTAACAGTTTACTGCTTATTGCGAACGTATCTCATTGATCCATCGCACTGTGGTCAGTCCACCTTCGTTATAGGTTACTGTTTGTGATATATCTCACTATCCAAACAATATTGATCACGATTTGCAATCAGTAATGCACATCTCTCTCATCTCTCTCTCTCTTTCTCTTTCCTCTCTATCTCTCTCTCACTCACACGTATCTGCCTGTAAAAAGCTGACAAAGTAGGTCTGCAAATTATGTCATGTTTGTATTACGATAACGTACTGTCCTCACAAAACTGTGCATCAACTCCTGACTTCAGTTTACGTTTATTGTTTTGTTGTCACCGTTACAAGATGATCGGCATTTTGCTCATTATCTCCTGATTTCTGCTACAGTATTACTACTAACGGCAGCATTTAAATACCGTCACTTGCTGTACACAGCTTCATATGCAGAGTACATTATAGTTAGATATCACAGAATACTTGTGATATTAATCAAATTACTGCTTGTACGTGCTATTTCTATACCATTCAATATATCATGGGTCGTATAACTTACGTTATCTGCGAACTTTTTAAACTGAAATAAACAATTTGTCACTATTGTTGAGAAAACATGTTTTTCAAGATTCATCTATTAATATATGAGAAGCATGTTGTCTCCGAAGTGTTTATATAAAACTGCTAACTTCGTTTACACTGCCAATATCCATTTCATCATCATCATCATTGAGTGCCGTCTCCGCAACGAAGGTTGGCTACCATGGAGCGCCATTTTGCTCTATCTCTTGCTTTGATGGTGCAGGTTGTCATCGGTTGATTTGTCCATCTTTTGATGTTACTCGTCCATGTTAATCTTGGTCTGCCTCTGCCTCTTTTACCTTGTATTTTCCCCTCCAGGATCACTTTCAGTAGGCTGTTGTGTCTTTTAACATGGCCTAAGAATCGCATTTGTCTTGTTCTAATTGTGTTCAGAAGTTCTCTTTTCATTTTTAGTTGTTTTAAGACTTTGTCATTTGTTTTCTTTTCCTTCCATCCAATTCTACCTATTCTTCTATATATCCACATTTCAAAGGCTTCAATTCTCTGTTCTGTTTTCTTGTCTAATGTCCATGTTTCAGCACCATATAGGAATATTGAGAAGATGTAACATTTTGCTATTCTTAGTTTTAGCTCTGGTGTTATTTGTTTTGATGTTAGTATGTCCTATAATATCCATTTAGGGCGTTCGTAATTGCATTATGGTAACTGCATTCTTATATTTTCTCCTCTGCCTCTAGAACTGATAAAGAAACATTATGTATTTTGTTGTAACTTGAGACAATAGATTGGGTATACTTTATTCACAATTTGTTTACAGTGTCTGACACATATTCAAGATTCATGACAACTAATAAGCTGAATAAAATAACCTACCAGGGTGAACGGTTTCAGCAGCTGACGATCCATTTTACTCTGGGAAAAAAGAGGGAACAAACATTTAAAATTCAGACAATTTTTGTAGAAAGTTTATTGCATGAAAGTATCAGTCAATGTTTAGAGATAAGTACATTGATAGGCTAGCTCAAGGAAGGTTCTACATCGAATTAGCATTTGCTTATAACGAACATACATTGATATGATAAAATAGTAGCCCATACGTGACCGACTCCTTTCTTCCAAACTTGTGCATTTAAATATAAATGTTCTTAAGACGTACATCCACCTACTGTATATAATGTCAGCAGACTGTTATAGTCACTTATTCATTTACAAAATGTTGTTAACCTATTGGTTAACGGAACACAATAGTTGTATTCTTCACTTGTGTGTGTTTTCCTGTTGTCTCTCTACATGTATATACGCCTAAAAGTCGAACAGATTTGTATTCTACATGATGGCTTTAAAGCTGAAAAAATGCTATTTGTAGCAATGATCGGGGAATAACAATATAATCTAAGCAAGCAGTGCCCCTTTCTCTATATCATGGATAGTATAACTTACGTGGTCTGACCACCTTTGAAACTGAAATGAATCATTTGTCACTGTTGTTGAGAAAACATGTTGTTTATGATTCATCTATTAATATATGAGGAGCATGTTGTCTCTGAAGTGTTTATGTAGTAAGTACTAGCTTCGTCCACACCATCAATATCCATTTAGGGCGTTCGTTGATGTTAACTGCATTCTCATATTTTCTCATCTGCCTCTAGAATTGTTTTGCTGTTTTTTTTTTTAATATGTCACCGTACCTTGGAATGTATACCACATCCCACTACTGGCACCTTGCTACCAGCCTTACCACATCACTGCAATTAGTTGCCTTTTCCCTTTCTCTACAGTGGTACCGATATTATCTGAATGAAAAGCAACGAACAGTTTAACCATCTTGTTCAATTGTTGTGATAGTGCAGATAAAAACCGACACAATATTAAGTTGTTGGAGCATGAGCTTTGTAGTAACTAACGAGACTGTATAGCTCTATTTCTACATGGAAATGTTGGAAACTATTTACATAAAATTATATTTCCAAAAACAAATTACTCGCTGGCGATACTGAAATAAATTTCTGCGCCCAAGAAAGGACATTTATGTGATGACTGACTCACCAATTAAATAATTCCTGAAACTATAACATTAGACCTGTGTCATAGCCAAGGATTAATGAAACCACTCCTTTCCTTTATTGTGCCTGCCAGGAGGTTTTGAATATCACTTTTCTCCATAACCGTCGACCATGTACCTTGTGTAACAGGCCCACAGATGATCTTACCTTTCTTTCTTCTACCTTTTAGCTCCCTGTGGAGCATAGGTTATCAACAAACACTTTCCAAGTCGTTCTGTTTCTTGCCATTCTTTTAAGATCATTTCATGCCCTCCCCATCATCTTTATCTCTGGTTCTTTCTGTCTTCTCCAAGAATTCCTGGGTCTTCCTCTTTGTCTTTTCCCCTGGGGATTCCAAAAAAGGCCTGTTGTATAATACTCTAAGTTGGCTTACGCAATGTGTGTCCTATCCAGTGACATTGTCTTCGCTGTATCTCTTTATCCTCTGGTATTGGACTGGTACATTTTCATAATTCTATGTTAGTGAATTTGTCCTGCCATTTTCATCTATTTATTCTGCGTAAACATCCATTAATGAAAGTATGTATCTTCATGAGTGTCAATTTTGTTGTTCTCCATGTTTCACAACCATATAATAGGACTGACATGTCATTGGAGTTGAACATTTTTATTTTTGTATTTAACCTAATTTCGTAGGTCTTAATATACTTACATTATTTCTTCCAATGCTTAAGAAAACCACTCATTTCTGTTATTGTGCCTGCCAGGAGGTGATGGATATCACTTCTCTCAATAACCCTCGACCATGTGCCTTTTGTAACAGTCCTACAGATGATCTTTCCTTGTACCATCAACCTATTCCTCATTGTTTACATTTGTCTACCTCTATCTTCCCAGATTCCTACCCCCATTCCCTCATTCGCTGCTATGGGAAACAAAAACAAAACTGTCCTTCTACACACATGTTCCACATATCTTGAGTTTTTTTTCCCCACTTTTGTTACATAACGACCCACAGGAAAATATAATTCGAGAGTAGGAAAATAACTATTTCAGATTATGTATATTTATATGCGTGGGTGGGTGTGGGTGTATGTATGTTTGATATGTTGACTTGATTTAACTGAATCCCCTTGTTAACCGTGAGCTATGAGACCTTTACAGATTAATGCCTCTCGCATGAAGGCGCAGGTCCTTCTCAGTTGTACAGCTGCAGAGTACAATGTGCTATTGATGGATGGAGGTAGTGGGAGTAACATGCTCCGTCGGTTTTGTAAATGGGGACAGTGTAGTAGCAGGTGATCTACTGTCTCAGATTGTTGACGGCAGTGTCTGCAGATTGGATCATGTTGTGTTTTTATATTCTGCTGAGGTGTTTATTGGTAGGAGCATGGCCTGTTCTCCGCTGTTTTATATGTACAATATATGTGTTATGTATGAATATGTATATATATATTTTATGGATGAATATATATATATATATATATATATATATATATATATATATATATATATATATATTTGTATGGCTGTATGCATAGATGAATGTATGTTTGTATGGATGTATGCATAGAGGGATGTATGTTTGTATTGATATAAGCATATATTTATACAGCTTTGCATGTCATTTTCTTCGCTGAGGTTTTCTCTATCCTGGCTAAGATGCCCATCTTATTGAGTTATTGAGTTTTTTGCGGGTCATCATTATTGCACTCCCAACATGTCCATAGGTGCTCAGATCCCCTCCTTAGCATGTCCCGCAGTGTCCAGCGACTGACGACTCCAGTTCTATGTTGGTTGATAAGTCTTCTTACACGCCCACTAAGTTTCTCATTTATGGCTGTGCCCATCTTAACTCCCATCACTTTTACCCGAAGAAGTGACGTGGATTTTTGTTGTCGAAGTCCTGTGCTCTTCCCACATCTCGGAGTGCATTGATGATGTCCACCCGATCCATCGGTTGCCCGTCCTCAACGACAGCGCAGCTAGCCAACCTGTCCGCTCTTTCATTTCCCGTACTCCCGCATATCTAGGGACATAGACAAAGGTGCCCATACGTATTTTTTACTTCTGCAATGACTCTAACCATTTCAAGCGGACAGAGCCCGCCTCCACCTTTTTTTTATCTTACTTATCGAATCACGCAGTATATCACCAGGCTTGGGTGCAGTCTTGTGACTCTAACCAGTTGAATGCCTTAGTCACTGCCATCATCTCCATCGTCATTCTACTACTGTACGTATGCACCACTGTCTTCTTTGACTATTCTGCCTGCCGAGCATGCTGTAAATGCTCATGCACTTCTTTGGTGTCGTGGAGATGACTGCATTTTTCTCATCGGTGCTGTCACAGATGAGACCGTTGACCTCAGCATTAACCACGACCGGGTTCTGTTCCCTACTTTTCCTGTCGAGTGTGACAATACTCGAGAAAGTCCCCTTGATTGACGTAGGCACCGGTATCCACTCATCACCAACGCTGATATTGGTAAGTCCCCAGATTTGTTTGATGACATCTTCTGCTCGGCCCACCACCGATTTGCCTCTTTTTAACCTGGCACATATCCCTCTGTTGAGCTCGTGGTGCAATTGATGCTCTTTATCTGCAATAATCTTCAGGTATGCTTGTGCCCTTCAGATCTTGATTCTCTCATTCATGGTTGGAAAGTCAAGAAGATACCCCATTGCTACACAAGGAGTGTCACTTGTACACCCCAAGGTGATCCAAATGGCTTCATTCTGTATTTTCTCCAGCCTATCAATTTTAGTCCTACTGACAGTAAGAATTGCCAGTGCATACTCGATTGGTGCGAGGACTAATCTTTGGAACAGAAGAATAAGTATCCTCTGATCGATGTTTGCAGCTGCAATGACTTTCAAGACGGCTAATCCTTTGCGGGATTTTGTTATCGCATTGTCAACTTGGTCCCAAAAACACAGGCTGCGATCAAACTTAACTCCGAGGTATGTTATCAACTTGTCCCTGGTCATTTCATCAGGTCCCATTCATACAACAGGTGTGTCCGTGTTAACGATATGATTGTTAAGAAAGAACCATGTAGTTGATACTTTATTAGGGATTAACCAAGGCACCTGAAACCCAACACAAGGAAGAAATGCGATGGAGTTCGTCTTGTGGAGGCGATTCCCATCTCTCTCTGCCCTTTCCTATACCAGAATATCATCATCAAAAGTCATAGCTCTTCCCCTCCCATCTGTCTCTGCCCTTTCCTATACCAGAATATCATCATTAAAAGTCATAGCTCTTCCTCTCCCATCTGTCTCTGCCCTTTCCTATACCAGAATATCATCATCAAAAGTCATAGTTCTTCCCCTCCCATCCAGCTGTTGTTCCGTGATCGTTATTATGTACACGTTAAATAGAACTGGTGACAATGGTGAGCCTTGTGGCAGCCCTAGACAAATGGATGTTGGCTCGGAAGACCAACATCCACATCAGAGTATCACTTTCCTTTAAAGCAATGCAGCGGCAATCCATCTAATGAGGAAGGGGTGCAACGCCAGTTTAAGCAGAATATGCATGAGGTATTCAAATGGTACCCTGTTTTATGCATCCCCTAGATCTATAGCAGCAGCACATGTCTCCTCTCGTCTGTGGAAGCCTTCGAAGACGTCATAGGCAATGTCTGAAGACATTGAGCCATGTCTCTTTGTTATATCTATAACCCCCAAGTGTGGGTGGGAATGTGCGTTTCTGTTCAAGGTGACAGGTGAGGACACGGGCAACTATTTTCTCCAGCAGCTTGCCCGCAGTTTTCTGCATTGTGCGGATTATGTAGACACTGATCTGAGAATGGTCCTTGTTTGGCTTCGGTAGCGGTAGTAAGTAGCTGTGTAACCAATCCTCCTTAATCTGGCCATTCCGAATACTGGCATTAAACTCATTGGCCAGTTTTGTCAAGTCGTCGTCAGCTAAATCGCCTATGTCATCGTACCGAACACCATCTGGACCAGGAGCAGTGTTGTGTGACCTTTTAAGTGTTGTACGAATGGTATCGGTTGGGATTGTGAGATCTTCTCCCAGCACTACATCCTTACACAAATCGGACGGCACCCCCAGTATCCTCATTCTTACAGCCTCATTTCTTTGGTCCGTCTGCTCAATGTAGCGGGCAAGCAGGGCTTTCCCTTTGCTCTCATCATATTTGTGTCATATCCGGCCTGTGCTCTGAAAGTCTGGTATGCCTCTGTATCGTGTTGTGCCATTCATGAACTGATGAAGACGCCAGAATGTGGCTATCAATTTTTCTGAGAACACGTTTTTTACAGAAGTCGTTCCATTTGGCACCCTTAGGCTGCTTAGCACATAGATTGAAGTGCATCATTTTTTGATCGACTTTTTCTTTCAGACGCTTCAAGAGCTCAGGTTGTGTTCTTCCATTATTTCTGGCTTTCTGCCATGTCCTACCATTTGCTAATGAATTTCTGGTCTTTTTTATCGTAGTGGAATGTGTGGAGCTTTCTTTTCTGGCTTCTATTTCTGCTTTTCTCAATTAGGACGATACATGGATAGTGATCTCTTGCGTGGAATTACAGTGCACTCTACCTCCATATCGGTGCGAAGGTGGAAGACCCCAGTGCCAGGTCTATGACACTATCAGAGTCCCCTGTTCGAGTGGCCATTCTTGTTTCCCTTCCATTATTCAAGCACACTAAATCGACTGACACTAGTGCGTTCTCTAGGTCTTCTCCCTGCTTGTTGATTATAACGTTACCCCACTGGTCGCCTCTAGCATTAAAGTCTCCGCAGAAAATGACGTTCACTTGCTCGAACTTGATGTGTTTCTGCCATTGGTGTGTGTCCACCTTCCAATTACAGCCGTACACATTTACAACCATGAAATGAACTGGGGTCTGTACCCTAACCGCATGTACCTGCAATTCTGCATTGTCCCTGCAGTGTTAGATAAAGGGAATGTGCATACATTATCCCAATGGACCTGGTGCATGACCACTCAGAAGGTGTGTGCTGGTAACGTGAGCGTTGATACGTAGACACAACTACCGACAGTTCTAGACAGATAAACTGAGACCAGCGATGAACCAGATGAACCATACTAAAATGTCACTAAAACCCCTAAAGTGGTGATACTGAGAGCAATTAGTGACATACAGATAAGAAAGGTTAAAGATGGAGTTGCTGGTGCTATATAGAGAATTTACGAATTGTTATGGTTGTATTAGTGTATTTTGTTTTAGTGGGTTGAATTGTCTAATTAATGATGTGGCCTTAGCGAGTGGGGAAAAGAGGGATACGTAAGCTTTATAATATTTACAGTTTGTTTGATTATATACGCGGCATTCCGTGCCCAAGTACTAAATATATTTTTATTGAAATATTGTTTTAATTGATTGTTCGATGACATAAAGGTCAATTCAAATATTATAATATTCAAGATGTGTTAGTTGATGATTATAATAGCACGTAGCAGCAAAGTTCTTTAAAATTGATTCCTGCTAAATTTGACTCCTAGTTTAAAAAAAATAAAAATAAAAATAAAAGAAGGTATTCTAAGAGATATCAGAAATATTGATGGATCTCATATTATTGAAACATACAATCTTAAAATTAGAATATGAGATAGAGCTGGAATACCAAAGAAGAAATAGTTTGTTTTTTTTTTAAACATCGAAAGCGTCGTTATTTTGGTAGTAATGTATACATATGAAATTACTTATAGGATAGAACATTTAAATGATGAAGAAATTATATGATCACTTTATGAAAATGAATTATAGGTGCCTTTTTTTATTAATGAAATGGAAGTGGCATTTTCTCAACTTTTAAATGAAATTGTGGGATTGGTTCCTAATGCTTAAAAAAATCAATTCAAGAAACCCGTTATAAGTTTGAGAAAAGTAATAACTTGAAACTAAGTATCAACTGATCAGAAATTTCTAACAAAGTGCGAAGTTCCTGGGAAGAAAGTTCAAAGAGTTCAGAGAAACGACTGACAGAAAAGTGTGTTGTGAAAGAAGTTAAATTTAAAATTAATGAAACAAAGTTCAGATGAAAATATTATTGAAACCTCTTAAACATATTTATTATTTAGACGATCTTGAAAAACAAATGAAGAAAGGTTATTATTAAAATCTTGGATATTTATTAGACATTATTAAATACATGTACCATACTGAAAACGATTTTCTTGCTTTACTAACGAAACTTTTAACTGAGGTAAAACAGATATTATATTATATTGATTGTATACGATAATTATATTTAGATCGTAAAAAAATCGCATGTGAGACCTTATCGATCAAACACGTGGGGTGAAACATCAATCAGGCTAAACCCCCAACGTGTGTTTTTCTTAAGTTAAGCCCTTAACTTACGACTGACTCAGCAGGTCGGTAAGGGATACATGTTTTTATGCTCAGAGAAATACACAGAAGATGGAGATTAAAGCAGCAACAATAAATATATGTGGGTTAAAAAAAAATAAAGAAGTCGAACTTGTAGAAGAAATGACAAAAAGGAAAATTAAAATACTAGGATTAGCGGACACCAGAGTAAGTAAAAGGACAGCAGATAAAGAAAACACACATGAACAACACGAAAATATTATCAGGAGTCGACAACACAGAAAGAGCAACACATGGAGTAGGATTTATCATCGACCCAGAACACGCAAAGAACATTCTAGAAATAAAATACCATTCAAAAAGAATTATCACAATTAAACTACTAGAAGACGATCGAAAAACAAATTACATTCAAATCTATGCACCATGCAACAACAATGAAAGAGACAGCGAAGAATTCTATGACACATTGAATGAAATTATAAACAAGATTGACGAAAGCGACGACATGTTAGTGATGTGAGATTTTAATGGAAGGCTTGGGAAACGCAACAGCGAGAACAGTGATATCTTTGGACCCTTTGGCGATAAAACGGCCGAAATAAACGAAAATGGAAGCAGACTGCTGGATCTATTCAATCAATGATTTATTTATCACCAACACATTCTTCAAACACAGACAGTCGCAAATATACACCTGGTACAAATGGAATGACACAACATGCAGAAGCCAGATAGATTTTATATTAACAAGAAAACAGAACAAGAAAATAGTAACCGACAGCAGAGCAATCCCAAATATTAGAGACGACACGGATCACAAGATGGTTACGATCACACTAAGACAGCCAAAAATAAAGAGAATATACGAAAACAAACAAAAGAAGCGAAAAGAACAGACAATAAAAATAAAACAATTAAAAGATCAAGAAACAAGAAAAACCATCGAAGAAAAACTAACAGAGGAATTCAAGAAACTCCCTAACGAAGTATGCACAGTAGAAGAAGAGTGGAAACAAATTAAGGAAACAGTAACCAACATCTCTAAAACAGTCTGTGGAACGAAGCTAAGAACAAGAGAAGGGGAAAAGAGCACCCCGTGATGGAACGAAACAATCAGAGAAGTAATTAAAGAAAAGAATAAACTGTTTAAAAATTGGAGGGAGAACAAGAACCAAGAAAAATATGAAAAATATGCCTTAGTTCGAAAAATAGTTAAAATGTTGATCAAAGAAGCAACTTTCCAGAATTGGACAGAATTCGGACAAAACCTGAGCAGGGACTTCAAGACAGCCACAAGAGATTTCTACAAAGCAGTAAAAGCCACAAGAGCGAGAAACGAAAACCATGATCCTATTGAGCTGAAAAATAACAAAGACGGACAGTCAATATCAAATAACTAATGTATGCAACATAGATGGAAAGAATATTTTGAAGACCTGTTAAACAAACCAACTACCAATAAGACAACACAAACCACGCCAGAACTCACAAATACTCAACATCATGAAAGAGGAAATCGAAGAAGTAATCAAATAAGCACCAAGAAAAAACGCACCAGGGATAGATAACATACCAATATAAATAAAAGCAGCAGCAGGAGAAACATGAATGCAATGGCTGCACAGAATATTTAATGCAGCATGGCACCAACAACAAGCCCCAGAAGACTGGAAACAGGCAATCATCATACCAATATGGAAAAAGAAAGGTAGCAAAAGAGACTGCAATCAATATAGAGGTATATCTCTTCTCAGCCATGTAGGAAAGATATACGCCAAAATCTTGGAAAAAGGGCTGGGAACAATAATAGGATTACAGTTAAGCGATTCTTAAATGGGATCCCGAAAAAAACAGAGGATGTACCGACGAGCTATTCACACTAAAACAGCTTGCAGAGAAAACGGCAGAACACAATCAAAACTTATACATAGCCTTCATTGACCAGCAAAAAGCATTCGACAGAGTAAACAGAGAACTGTGGTAGATACTAACAACATACGGAGTAAGCCAACATCTAACCAACCTTATTAAACGTATCTACGTCAACAGCATCTGCAGGGTCAGAACAGCAGTAGGCTACACAGACCACTTCGAAGTTAGATCAGGCGTAAGGCAGGGGTGCGTACTACCCCCCCCCTACTGTTTATTACATACATGGACCATATATGCATGCTAGCCAACCCATCAGAGACAGAGGAGATCAACGAGCTTCTATTTGCAGACGATCAGGCACTAATACATGAAACAATAGAAGACCTACAAGAACACTTAAACAAACTCAACATCTCAGGCCCAAAATACAACATGAAAATCAACATTAAAAAAAACAGAAGTCATGAAAGTCGCCAAAAATAAACAGAACATCAACAAACAGAAGTCATGAAAGTCGCCAAAAATAAACAGAACATCAACATAACTATTGAAGGCAGACAACTAAAACAAGTAGAGGAATTCAAATACCTAGGAAGTCTAATGACAAACGATAATTCTCAAACAGCAGAGATAGAACCAAGATTCAACAAAGCTGGTCAAATCAACGGACAGTTATCACCACTATTGTCCAACAAGGAAATAACTTTGGAGGCATAACGAGCACTATACAATACAATCTTCATCCTAACGTTGTGCTATCAATGCTAGACCTGGACCCTAGATGCAAGAACAATAAGAAAAAAATAACCTCTACAGATATGAAATGTGTTAGACGAATGACAGGAAACAGTCTGAGAGATAAGATCAGAAATGAAAAACTGAGAAAAAAGCTAGGAATAGCCCCCGCCATAGAATATATAAGGAAACAACAGATAAAATGGTTTGGCCACGTGACAAGGCAGAAAGAACAAAACACAACACAATGAGCCTTCAACAAACGTTGTAAGAACACCAGACCCTAGGATCGACCACGAAAAAGATGGGTCAATGGAATATTAGAAGCACTAGGAAACATAACAGCAGCAGAGGCGAATAGAAGAGCAAAAGACCGCAAATTATATCTCCCCTCGACGCTGAAAGGCAGATGAGGAAGGAACAAAGAGGAAAGAGGAAGAGTATACGATAATTTACAGAATATGAAAAGCAAAGTATATTAATAACCATAATTTGTCATATAGAGAAATTTATGAAAAATTCATTTTGAAAAAAAATAGATTCATAATACTTTAATAATTAATAATACATATCATAGTCCTTTTTATCTTTCAGATTTAACATTTTTTTAAATATTTTTTTTTTCAATTTTTGTTTGTAATTTCTACTTTGTAAATAGTGTAGTTGACTACTACTAAGATCTTCTTTTACTTTTAACTTTTCTGGAGCAAATGAAAATTGTCCTTGCTTTAGATCTATATGTGGCAGAAAAATAATCTAAATCACTTTCAACAATACATTCTCGACGTTTTTATTTATCTGTATAGCAAATGGGATCTTTTTTTCCAATTTAAAATCTCCAGTTGGTAATGGTTAATTCATGCAATATCCATAACAATAATTTTCTTCATATAAAGAAGATGAAGATACATTAGTTTTCTTTTATTGTAATCACATCAATATTTATTAGATGTTTTAATGTTTCAATGTATTTCCTTCTGATGGTTGACCTATTTATTATTAGCACTAACATTTCTATAAATATCAAGATTTTATTTTTTATGTGATCTTGTGGTAAAGGAAAATAAGAATAACTTCCTTAAAGTTGTGGCATATAATAAGATTCTAATTCTAAAATTCCGTAAAAAAGATTTTATATTCATAGTTTTATAAACTTCACGCATATTAAATTACTGTAACAATTAAATTATGTAAAATTATCTTTTCTGACTGGTATATGGACATTTGGATCTTAATTGGAGATATGGATATTTAGTACAATGACAGACTCACAAATAAAAAAAAAACGACAATACGAAAATGCCTATAACAGTTAATTGAACAATTTAACAAGTGTGAAGCGATACCAAAATTTCGAGAACATGAATCGTATGCCAACGATCAATCAATTTAAAATATGCTTCAATAAAAATATATTTATTACTTGGACACATAAAGAAACGTACATAAACAAACAAGCAGTAAATATTATACAACTTTCGCGTTCCTCTTTTTCCCAATCGCTAATGCCACGTCATTAATTAAAAAAAAAATTCATCACACAACAAACAAATGCACTGATACAACCTTCAAATTTCGTATATTCTCTATATAGCACCAGCAACTCCACCTTCAACCTATCTTATCTGTATGTCACTAATTGCTCGCACTATCACCACGTCAGTGGTTTTAGTGACATTTTAGTATGGTTCATCGCTGGTTTCGATTTCACTATCTAGAACTGTTAGTGTTTGCATCTATGTATCAACACTCATGTTAACAGCACACACTTTCTGAGCGGTCAAGCGCCAGGTCCATTCGGATAATGTATCCACATACCCTTTACCTAACACTGTCATCAATTGTATTAGTAATATATAACTTGCGTTTTTGAAAATCTATGTCAAATTTGTGTCATTCCTAAATACTTATATTGTCGATTAATTAGTTGTTTGTCAAATATTATAAATGCAAATAAAAACTCCAAACTTGTTACGCTTTGTCTTTCTAATATCCCGCATGAGTGGACAAAGAGACTAATGTGTGTGCGAGTGTGTCTGTGTATGTGTATGCCTTGGTGTGTGTGTGTGTGTGTGTTGGTTCGCATGAGAGACAAAATGAGAAGCAATACCACCGAAGGAAAAAACGAACAGAGAGCATACAGGATGAAGATTAGGAACGCCACATCCACACACCGTCTTTAATATCATCTCTAACCCATTTTCAATGTACTGCTCCTATTCTCATCAATAACACTTTTTGATAAACTACGTACCTCCAGTAACAACCTGTATCGTGTCTATATAAATCCAGAAATTCGAACAAAAATTCAGGAAAAATTCTAAAACGTTACGCTTAAAAGGCTTATTCCATAATACTAGCCTCATCGTTTTCGTTTGTCAGCGTGATCGTTGTCGTCACATTACTGCTTTGACCTTCACACGCGCTCATCGACTTACCCCTTTTGCGTTAATTGTCGCTTTATAGACCACTTTTCTTGATACCTATGGATACAGTAAGTCACTTTCACAAGAACAAACATACCACATAAAAAAAAAATTGATCTACATCCCATCACTTCGAATTATTAATTGAATTTCCATCACAAAAACGACCATATTTAAAACTGTTCTAAATGTACACTTTAGAACTGTGTCTGTTAGGGTCATTACTTTGCTTATGTCATAGATTAATGATTTTCAACTACGATTTCCTACATGATTTTATAAATTTCTCTGTCTCGCTAGACAAACAAATGTCTCCACATTATTGATTCCCACTTAGAGTAATATTATAAGTATGGCTTGGTGTCATCTTGTTTGATGTCATCGAATATGAAGAACTATTAATGTTCTGTAGATTACCCATCCTACCGCATATCCTGAGACGTAGACAGATGTGCCTCTGGGTATCGTCTACTTATGTAATTAGTCAACCCATTGCCTGCGTACCTCCACTTTTCTTATCATGATCATCGAATCACTTGGTATAAATGCGTGGGTGTAGCCTTGTGAATCAGACCAGATGAATGCCCTGGTCACTGACATCATCTTTATCGTCATGATTCTCGTGGGCATAATATACCTGCAGAGTGTGCTGCCCCTGCGCTCTATTGATGTCATATTACGAATATATATGTATTAATGACTGCATCTTCCTCGTCGGTTTTGTTCCAGAAGAGGACGTTGACTTGTATTTCATTATGTTGACACTTTACTTTACTTACAATTATCGCTACTAAATGTTGCAATAGCAAGAATTATTTGTTTATAATCTATTAATTGATGTTAGTTAGATATTTCGACAAATATTACTAGCCTCCAAAGTGAATGCAAATGAAGCTTCATATAATGATAAGATACATTCATAGAAACGTCTTTCGTATATACTTAATATAATAATATAATTCCACTATGCTCATTCCATACGGTTTATGTAGTAAAACCATCATTTGGCAGTATGTTACTATTGACTAAGTACACATACTGAATGTAATTGAAATTTCGTATCATTTTCAGACTTCACAATAATGCCTACCATATCATTATTGCTTCATCATTGTACCGCGCTATATAACCGGACACAAATCTTTTGATTCATGTTACTATTGAGTATATGTAATACCAAATATTAAAGATAAATGGGAATTTGAATTTTTCTCCTGCTTCATTCGAGTGGAACTTTGTGTTGCGTCAAACCATTTGGAGAATATGTTCTTTCTAATTACTTAACTCGAAGTACGGATTATTTGATAGTTTGTGGAAGGATTTTACTGCATTTGTTTAACAATGTGTACTCAAGTGTCAGGCTCTCTGAAGACATTATTTTATAATTCTCTTTAGACAAATATCAATGACTATTTACACATTGATGTTTCATTTTGAGGAATACGTTTAATATTAGCTTATCGTGTAATAAACAAAAGTGCTCCTTAGTTTCTTTATTTTGTTTAAAAGTATCAAACGTTAGATCGCTATCTGAACAATTATTTTTATGCATTCAGTCTGGGACAAAATGTCCTTGATTACTTTAATATTAGCCTATGGTGTAAACACAAGAAAGGTCTAAGTCTGAATAGTAAGAAAAAAAGAAGTAAAGGTCATATCGATGAAACAATCATCACCATCATGCAGCATAAAAATAAACAGGACAATTATGAAACACGTGAAGAACTTCAAATACTTGGGCACAATAATAACATCAGATGGTAGATGCACCACAGAAATAAAAACAGAATAGCTCAAGCTAAAATATCATTTCAGAAAATGAAAAATATCTTATGCAACAAATCTGTGTCAATAGAAGTGAAAAAGATAGTTCATCGGTGCTATATAGAACTAATTCTGACATATGGAAGCGAATCATGGACAGCGGACAAACAAATGAAAAGACGATTAGAGACCACGGAGATAGGATTTCTCAGAAGAATGTTGAAAGTTCCCTGGACTGCTAAAAATCCCAATGAGGAAGTTCTCAAAGAGACTAACACAAAAAGAAAGCTCATAAAAAACATCAGAAAGAAACATTCAACATTTTACGGACACATCATGAGAAGAGGAAAGTTGGAATACTTGGTTACAACTGGCAAAATAAAAGGAAAGAGAGTTTGAGGGCGACAAAGTGCGAAGATACTGGGTAGCTTGGTGTCATTGCAGGGAAAACAGCCAACAACAGAACTGCTACCATGTACTGTAGATAGAAGATTGTGGAAGGACATGATCGCCTACGCCAACCGGTATGGCACATGATGATGATGGATGTAAACAAATCTATTGACATGTTTCCTTATTGTAGGTGTCTTATAAGTAACTTAGCTACCCTGTTTACTGCTAGTATTAAGAAACATAACCGTTGTTTATAGTTTGTTTTAGATTTGAAAAATAAAATAGTTCCATTGTAATTGCCTCGCTTGAACTAACACAGCAATGAAGAGATCTTCAAACATTTGAATTTCATCGAAGAGAAGAATACCGATCTTAAACTGTTATTGATATAAATGTTACTATTCGGTGTTCATGTTTACGTCACTTCAAGTTCGTGCTCCTTACCTGCTGCAGATTTGTTATTACAGTAAGAAACTAAGAAGACACGGATGTTGTTTTGATAAATCATGTAGTTATAATAGCATATATATATATATGTATGTATATATATATATATATATATATATATATATATATATATATATTTATATATTGTTAGCAGCATTTCTTCTTCAAATACGTGACATTGAAATATATTCTACTTCTATCAATGTATCCAATATATATTTTACATCATCATCATCGTGTGCCTTCTCCGCAACGAAGGTTGGCTACCATGGATCGTCATTCTACTCTGTTTCTTGCTTTGATAGTGCAGGCTGACATAGATTGACTTGTCCATATTTTGATGTTACTCGTCCATGTTAGTCTTGGTCTGCCTCTGCCTCTTTTACCTTGTATTTTTCTTTCCAATATTACTTTTATTAGGCTGTTGTGTCTTTTAACATGCCCCAAAAATGGCATTTGTCTTGTCTTAATTGTGTTTAGTAGATCTCTTTTTATTTTCAGTTGTTTTAAAACTTCATCGTTTGTTATCTTTTGTTTCCATCCAATTCTACCTATTCTTCTATAAATCCATATTTCAAAGGTTTCAATTTTATGTTCTGTTTTCTTGTCTAATGTCCCTGTTTCTGCACCATACAGGAATATTGAGAAGACGTAATACTTTGCCATTCTTAGTTTCAGCCCTGCTGATATTTGTTTTGTTGTTAGTATATTTTTCATGGCATTAAAATTACTTTCTGCCATACCTATTCTTTTGTTCATTTCAGTTTTGCATTTTCCATCATTGGTTATAGTATGTCCCAGGTAGTTGTAGCTCTGGACTGTCTCCAGATGTATTCCCTCAACTGTGATATTTAATTGTAGGTCTTGAGCATTTTCTTTGTTTATGATCGATTATGATTGCTTTGATTATGATGTATATTTTACATACAACAAATTAAACTTTCATTGTTATAAATAAGGAGAACAGAGTTGAGTTGTGAAATTAAAACAAAAACAAAATAGTTGAGTATGGAATTGAATATCAGGGAAATAAAATATAATATTTTATTACATTATTACATACCTCTGTGACAGCTCAATCGGTAAGTCAATTAAAGAAACGGAGAATGCACTAATTGCTTTCGAAAACACATGACAAAAGGATAATTAGTGGAGAAACAAAAGACACTGAACAATATGAAAAATAGCAATGGAACCAAACGACTGAAGAATTGATTGTGATTATATCCTAGCGGTATCTATAACCAACACTTGACATGAACATTTAGTTTGTGTACGCTTCGATAATTGCTGGGACGGGCGGTGGAGGGGATATGGCAATGTCCTGACTGCAGTGAAACTAAATCGATGAATAGAACTGAGTAGACTAGAACAGAATAGAATATAATAAGATAGAATATAAAGGAATATAATAGAATAGAAAATAAAATAATATAATCATCATCATCGAGTGCCGTCTCCGCAACGAAGGTTGGCTACCATGGAGCGCCATTCTGCTCTGTCTCTTGCTTTGATTTTGCAGGTTGCCATAGGCTGATTTGTCTATCTTTCTATAAATCCATATACAATACGATCCTCCAGTCTGCCCTCAAGCGGGTCCTCCTTATCTCCCGTCCCGAGGCACTCACCCCTTCCAACCGCCCACCTTCTGAGAGAACTATACTCACCCTCACATATCATCCTCACAACTTAGCTGCTGTGAGGATACTCAACCGCTACCGTTCCATTCTCATCTCTGATCCCACTACCCGTCTACTTTTTAGTGATCCCCCGATGATCGCGTTTAAGCGTGACAGGAATCTGAGAGATATTTTAGTTAGGAGCCATCTCCCTCGCTCCCACCCTCAACACTTTGGTACGGCCCCTTGTGGTCGAAACTGTATTACCTGTGCCTATGTGCTCCCTGCTGACTCGGTTTTGTTCCCTAATGGACGGTTCGAGATCAAGCATAGCTTCACACGTGTGTCCCGCAACATCATTTATGCCATTATTTGCCAACGTTGCCACATGACCTATATTGGTGAGTCTGGGAGAAGATTAGCGGAAAGATTTTGTGAACATCTACGTGATGTCCAACAAAATACTGGTACTCCGGTATCTTCCCACTTCAACTCCCCTGATCACAAGGGCAAAGACGACATCCGTGTCACTGGTATTGTCCTTTGTCACTCTGGCGACCGCAGCCGCTATACTTTGGAAAATCGCCTTATAGTCCAGTATGGTTCGCTGACCCCGAGAGGTATGAATGTATCACACTCATACGCATAGTTTCTTTTTGCTTGCTCCTTCCCTTTTGCATAGCCTTCTCTACTACACATATTTGGGTTATTTGGTCTACTTACTATGCCATGCTTTTTATAGTTCTTCTCCTCTAGTCCCTTATGAGACACTTCGGTTTTCTCCTCTATAATTTTTTTCTTCTGTGCTTCTTACCCCTCATTTATTTTTATTGTACCCCACTCTCAGACATCTCACTCTTAGCGTCTTTTTACACATGTCAGTCTACTATTCGATTCTTTCTCCTTTGTGTTTGCACACTGACCCCTGTGTTAACTCCTCTGGTTCTGTTTACATTTACGCACTTTTTGGCACGATTTTCGACGTTCACGACAGCCGCACTTGGTTACGATTTTATTTTGGATTTCACAGGATAGTTTTATTTATTGTTGTTGTTTTCTTTAACACATTTCGATTGTTTTTGTTTTGGTTGTTTCGTTATCAGTTGTGTGTGTGTGTGTTTATTGTTTGTTCCTGATGAAGGCCTATTGAGCCGAAACGTTGTTTAGTCTGTGTCGTCCACTTGTCATGTAAAGCTTCTTACATACCATTTTTTTTATTTTTTAATTTTTCCTTTGTCTATCTTTTAATGTTACTCGTCCATGTTAGTCTTGGTCTGCCTCTGCCTCTTGTACCTTGTATTTTCCTCTCCAGGATTACTTTTAGTAGGCTGTTGTGTCTTTTAACATGGCCAAAAATCGCATTTGTCTTGTTTGAATTTTACTTAGTAGTTATCTTTTCATTTTTAGTTGTTTTAAGAATGCATCTTTGTTTTCTATTTCCTTCCATCCAATTCTACCTATTATTTTATATATCCACATTTCAAAGGCTTCAATTCTCTGTTCTGTTTTCTTGTCAAATGTCCATGTTTCTGCACTTTATAGGAATGTTGAAAAGATGTAACATTTTGTTGTTCTTAGTTTTAGCCCTGGTGTTATTTGTTTTGATGTTAGTATGTTCTTCGTGACATTAAAATTACTTTTTGTCATTCCTATTCTATTGTTTATTAAAATATAATAGAAAAAATAGAATAGAATATAATATAATAGCTATCCATCTGTTGGGTTAAAATAATCAAGTAATCACTAAATACGATCCCAAATAAGGAACAAAAGGGACAAGTTAACAATTTCTAGCCATCGAGAGGCACAACGAATCAGCTGTTTCTTTCTTAGAAAAAAAACCAAAAACATTCCACTTCTCACGGCAAAAATTTCTGGTACAGACCGCAAAGAGTTAAGGTACAGACCGCAAAGAGTTATGTTACCACAGAAAGGTCTTATACTCAGCACAAAAGTTACTGACTTACAACAAAAAGTTATTTTATTCATCACAAAGAGTTATGGTGCTCATCACAACAGCATTATGTTACTCACCACATAAGTGATTTACTTACAACAAAGAGTTATGGTACTAGCCACAACTAGATCTTGTACTCACCACAAAGAGTTATGTCTCCACGAACTGTATTATACTCAGTACAAAAGGTTGACGTAATCACCACAAAGAGTTATGTCACCACAAAATGTCTTATACTCAGTACAAAAGTTCTTGTACTCACCACAAAGAGTTATGTCACCACAAAATGTCTTATACTCAGTACAAAAGTTCTAGTACTCACCACAAAGAGTTATGTCACCACAAAATGTCTTATACTCAGTACAAAAGTTCTTGTACTCACCACAAAGAGTTATGTCACCACGAACTGTATTATACTCAGTACAAAAGGTTGACGTACTCACCACAAAGAGTTCCGGTAATCACCACAAAAAGTCCCAGTAATTATGTCAGTACTCATCTCAAAAGGCCCCAGTACTGACTACAAATGTATACTTTTTCAGCGAGAAATAATATTAAGTTTCAAAAAAGAAACAAAAATGAAAGTACCATCAAATTATTTTTAATTGATTTCATCTAATTACTAGATCAGTGTACTTACCCTATTTGGAAATTGTGCTATCTAAATTAGAAGATAGCAAAATGTTATGTCTTCTCAACATTCCTATATGGCGCAGAAAAATGGACATTAGACAAGAAAACAGAACAGAGAATTGAAGCCTTTGAAATGTGGATATATAGAAGATTAGGTAGAATTGGATGGAAGGAAAATAAAAAAAAACGATGAAGTCTCAAAACAAGTAAAAATGAAAAGAGAACTACTAAACACAATTCAAACAAGACAAATGCGATATTTGGCCATTTTAAAAGACACAACAGCATACTAAAAGTGATCCTAGAGGGGAAAATACAAGGTAAAAGCTGTAGAGGCAGACCAAGAATAACATGGACGAGTAACATCAAAAGACGGACAAACCAGCTTTTGACAACCTGCACCACCAAAGCAAGAGACAGCAGAAGGTCGCTCCATGGTAGCCAACCTTCGTTGCGGAGATGGCACTCGATGGTGATGATGAATTAGAATATTTGACATTTTAATTTTCAAAAGAGAAAATGTTTCCTCAACAAGACCATATAGTATTATCATTCAAACGTTCTAAAAAGAAATAGTAACTGTTGATGAGTCTTCTTATTTCTTTTTCTCTTCTTCTCCAGCTATAACCCCATGATCTGTGGGGCAGCTTCCAACAGACATCGCCAGCATTTTCCATTTCTTCTCTGTATCATTAGTCATTCTTTAGGACGCTGCAAAGTCGAGACCTATATATTCGTTTGTGGTATCGTCCCATTGTCATTCTCTGCTTACCTCCCTTCTCGCTTCTTTCACAGTTCCTTGTATAGCGATATGTGATATAGCCCAGACGTTTGAGATATGGTTTCTTCGTATACTCATCATCGTGTACTCCGAATGATTGTTTCATCGTGTACTCCGAATGATTGTTTCGTGTACTCCGAATGATTGTTTCATAGTGTACTCCTAATGATCAATTGCAAACCTGTTCCTTTTGTGAGTAAGAAATGCCTACAATCTTACCATCAACTCCCATTACTATATATTCGTGTTTCCTATGTAGCTCCGATGTAAAGTTCCATTCCTCGCGAGCGTATAGAAACATTTGATATAACAAGGATACGCATCAACCTGTTTTCATGAGCCTATGTGATATTATGGTGGGAGACGTCATCAACGTATACCATAATGTAGTAGTAACAACCTTTATGTCACAGTTCTAAAGCGGAACCTAATGTGTGGTAGTACATATCTGTAGTACATATAAGCCTGTACTCGAATGAATGATTCTCTGATTATTCGTCATTATATAGCGGCCACATATAGAAATATTGGACATTATAGTGAAAGAAAGCAAAAGTAAAGGACTCAGCCTTAATAGCAAAAAGACAGAAGTAATGGTAACAACAAAGAAAAAGACACCACATCAGTGCAAAATAAAGACAAGCGGAGCAATATTAAAATAGGAAAATGAATTTAAATATCTGGGAACAATGTTAACCTTGTACACATTGATAATGAAGATGTACAACAGAGGTGAGATGCAGAATGGCTCAGGCAAAAGCGGCTTTCCAAAAAATGAGGAAGATACTATGCAATCCATTTTTGACAATAGAAACAAGAAAAAGAGTTCTTAAATTTTACGTAGACCCAGTCTTAACATATTGATGTGAATCATGGATATTAGGACAACAGATACGAAAATCACTGGTCTCCCTACGCTGAACTATTCCCCCTATCACTACTCGAAGAACTATATCTCTATCATGGTACCAGCTTGCATGTATGCACAAGTAGTGGCTAGCCGACTGACTTCCTCGTACTTACCGGTTTTACTGCTCACAAGTGACTCTCAAAGAGGTCAAAATATACTTCTCATTAGTCACCGGGCGCGTGTCTCCTTGCTACCTTCCTTCTCGAAAACTCATTAAACCATCCACACTGATTCCTTACATTCTTGAACTATCAAAGTTTTGGCGTGCTTGACCTATTTCTACTTCAACTGGTCAAATGTTACTACCGTAATTGTTCAATTATCTAAAAATTCATATATGACATGCTATATGTTAGATAAATATAAACATGTAGATTGATTCTTAAAACCAAGAACAATTTTGTCTCTGGAATCTCTTCCGATGTGTCGATAAAAAGCTTCCGTGCGGAAAGAGATAATGTCTCTACAGGCAGACTGTGCAAGCCCCCACCCCAACCATTTAATCAACGTTCTAACTTCACGCGTACTATGTTACCCCTAGAGTGATATTCTTATCCTTTTAACCTTTTACTTTTATTGTTATATGTACTTTTATTTTGTTATTTTGCAAAAAAAATGTTCCAAGAGTTTAGATCATCGTATAGTTTCTTTAGTACTGATCTCCGCGTTACATTCAGCAGATGGTATATCTAGTCGTTGTGCCAGGTCTTTTAGCTCTTGGTAGCAAGTTGGTAATAGTTCGTCTCTCAATCATCATCATCATCATCATCAAGTACCGGGCCTAGTGGCGTAGGTGTTCATGTATCTCCACAACATTCGATCTCGACAGCTATTTATTATTTCTGTTGTTGACCTTCTGCCAAGCCATTCTCTTAAGCTGTCTGTTAGTTTTTCTCTTTGCCTCCCTCTATCTCTTCGTCCCTCAATTTTTCCAGTTGTTACAATATATTCAAGTTGTTCTCTTCTCATTATATGGCCAAAAAAAAAGATGATTGTTTCTTCCTAACATTGGAAATTAGCTATCATTTTGCTTTGACCTTTCTCAGAACCACTTCATTTCTCTTCTTAGCTGCCCATGGTATTCTTAACATTCTTCTGTAAAACCACATTTCTACAGACTCCAGTGATGTTCTTGTATGTTGTCCTATTGTCCATGAATCTCAATGCTGACATTATTTAGCGTATCTAAATCACCCGCCATGATTCTTTCCAAGAAGATCTTGAATAATGTAGAAAACAGGTAAGTAGCCATGGGAAAATCAAACTGTTTTTTCTGAACCATATTCCTGTTTAGATTGATATTTTTTTCATATGTAGCTGTGTCATATAAAGGCTTATACATCACTCTATGTTGATACATGAGTTGTATATTCTCATCGTTCGCCTTTAGGCATCAGGCTAAACTATACAAAAAGCTTGTATCTTTTAGTATATGAACACATGATATAGATTATGTTTGTGTTGCAGGTAACAGCGAATTATGAGATGACAGATGTGTTCTGGTCTACTTCGACCTACATGAAAGTCTGGTTGCTTCTCTGCAATGATTTGTGGTTATAATGGATTGAGTCTGATTTTCAAGTTACTTTGCTAGGGGTGACTGCAAGACAGTAATTCTGTAGTTGCGATCATGGATCAGATCTTCTTTCTTTGGAATAGTAATGAGGAAGGTCTGCAGGTTCTGTAAGAAAGCACTCTCTAGCCTGTCATATTTATCGTTGATATATCATTTCATCAAAGCTCTATGCTTACACTTTACATTTATCTTTGATCTACTTTTTTCATCAAACCTCCATTCTTACACTTGAGTTCACTTTTAACGGCCTCCGATTTGTACCAACATATTTTACCATTCCATCTCGCCTGAAAGAATTAAGCGTGTCTATGCTGAACAGCGCTATAATTCTGTTTAATACAATATTGTAATATTTAACATGTATATTCATATACACGACAGTTCCAGATATTTTACTTACTTTAGATGCACTGGCCATTTCCTTTGAAAACTAAACGGAGATAATGGTTTGGTATTTCGAAACGCCATTAATTCCTAACATCTAAAAACGTTTCTTTAATACTTTCCGTTGTGATGCTAATGCAAAATAGTTTAATTCTTTAATTTGTATCTGGATCGATATTATCGTATCTATTTTTAATTCATCATCATGTGCCATACCAGTTGGCGTAGGCGATCATGTCCCTTCACAATCTTCTATCTACAGTACATCGTATCAGTTCTGTTGTTGACTGTTTTCCATGCCATGACACCAAGCTATCCAGTATTTTCTCTCTTGGTCGTCCGCGATCTCTCTTTCCTTTTATTTTGCCAGTTGTAACCAAGTATTCCAACTGACATCTTCTCATGATGTGCCCGAAAAATGTTGATTGCTTCTTTCTTATGTTTTTTAAGAGCTCCCTTTTTGTGTTGGCCTCTTTGAGAACTTTCTCATTGGTCTTTTTAGCTGTCCGGGGAACTTTCAACATTCTTCTGAGAAATCCCATCTCTGTGGCCTCTAATCGTCTTTTCATGTGTGTGTCTACTGTCATTGATTCGACTATTTTTATTTAAATTATTATAAACCATTTATTCTAAGCAGCGGTGGTAATGTTTGTCTACTGTCCATGATTCGACTATTTTTATTTAAATTATTATAAACCATTTATTCTAATCAGCGGTGGTAATGTTTGGCTACTGCTATCAAGTACTAGAGGCATTGTGACCAACCCTTGCTTTTTTCGATTTAATACATATTCAAAGTTGATACTTTTTCTACAAAAAGGATAACATACATCTTTGATAAGGTTTGGACACGTTCTTACACAAAGTAATAACACGTTCATAAGGAAAGTGTGACCACGTAGCATACAAAAATGTAACAAGAAACCCATAAGGAAGGAAGGTTTGGCCGTGTAGCATAATAATGTAGCAATAAACCCATCAGGAAGGTTTGGCCGCGTAGCATAAGAATGTAGCAATAAACCCATCAGGAAGGTTTGGTCGCGTAGCATAAGAATGTAGCAATAAACTCATCAGGAAGGTTTGGCCGCGTAGCATAAGAATGTAGCAATACACCCATCAGGAAGGTTTGGCCGTGTAGCATAATAATGTAGCAATAAACCCATCAGGACGGTTTGGCCGCGTAGCATAAGAATGTAGCAATAAATCCATCAGGAAGGTTTGGCCGTGTAGCATAATAATGTAGCAATAAACCCATCAGGAAGGTTTGACCGTGTAGCATAATAATGTAGCAATAAACCCATCAGGAAGGTTTGACCGCGTAGCATAAGAATGTAGCAATAAAACCATTAGGAAGGTTTGAATACCTGGCTGATAGAATGTACTACTTATCCATAAAGAAAGTTTGGCCGTGTGGCCTAAAGAAATGGACAATATCCGTATATATGTCCAAGATCGTTGAATAAAGTGGTACATCATCCTCTTTGCCAGTAGCACTAGTGTGCTGAATAGATTAACCAGCACCTTTACATCAGTCCTTTGTTATGGCACCCATAGTTATCATTGAGAGAAAATAAAACAAATGCGCCCATAATTTCATATAGAACAAGACCCGCAAATGGACGTCCAGCGTCGTCGACCAATAACTGCAGCTCTTGCTAATGTATCACTTTTTGATTACGTAGTAAGAAAATATATGTAGATTAAGCTCCATTCATAAACTAGAGCGCCCATTGGAAAACTCAAGGATGTGTTCTAACTATTACTGTTCTATTTGTGTGTTCTTTTTTATCGTTATATTTTTAACACTAGTTCTATTTACTTTATTTCGTATAGAAACTTAACGTTTTATTCTCTTCTTCCTCTTCTTTCCTTCCTCATCTGCCTTTCAGCGTCGAGGGGATATATAATTTGCGGTCTTTTGCTCTTCTGGTCTTTTGCTCTTCTGTTCGCCTCTGCTGCTGTTATGTTTCCTAGTGATTCTAATATTTCATCGATCCATTTTTTCGTGGTCGACCCATGGGTCTGGTGTTCTTACAACGTTTGCTGAAGGCTCATTGTGTTGTATTTTGATCTTTTCA
The DNA here is from genome assembly GCA_032433765.1 of Megaustenia siamemsis. Taxonomy (NCBI): domain Eukaryota; kingdom Metazoa; phylum Mollusca; class Gastropoda; order Stylommatophora; family Ariophantidae; genus Megaustenia; species Megaustenia siamemsis. The sequence goes on along the minus strand of JAVIAB010000101.1, from coordinate 41,889,393 downwards.
ACGTTTTATTGATAGCTGTAAATACATTTCAAAGTGAAATCATGTATTTGTATGTTGTATACATTTATTGTATAAATTATTGAATTATATATTTATTTATTTATATAAGGAAATCAAAAGCTCATCTATGTCACAATAGTATCATCTTACCTGTACAACTCATTTTCAAAGGTTGTTGTTAACTGATCGTTTCATTGGTTCTTGTTGTATTTTTAGTAATCGTCTAACTCAAAGATTGCTGTTAACTGATCGTTTCATTGGTTCATGTTGTATTTTTTAGTAATCGTCTAACTCAAAGATTGCTGTTAACTGATCGTTTCATTGGTTCATGTTGTATTTTTAGTAATCGTCTAACTCAAAGATTGCTGTTAACTAATCGTTTCATTGGTTCATGTTGTATTTTTAGTAATCGTCTAATTCAAAGATTGCTGTTAACTGATCGTTTCTTTGGTTCATGTTGTATTTTTAGTAATCGTCTAACTCTAAGATTGCTGTTAACTGATCGTTTCATTGGTTCATGTTGTATTTTTAGTAATCGTCTAACTCAAAGATTGCTGTTAACTGATCGCTTCATTGGTTCATGTTGTATCTTTGGTAATCGTCTAACTCAAAGTTGCATACGACCATTGTTAACTCTTTCCGTACGTTTAGCCGCACAGTGCGTCACTCTCAATGTGATTAGTTTAAACTGTAATCATTTTTCTTTTTATGTCTTGTATCATCTTAGCTTTGATTAAATCTAATTCCTTGTTTAAATATCTATAAATGCATATTTAATATGTTAAGTGTTAGACAAATATAAACATATATATTAATATTTAAAAACATGAACAATCTTGTCTCTGAAATCTGTACCACTAAATTAATAAAAACCTTCCGTACTGAAAGAGTTAAAGGCATGTTACATAATTCAAAAGAACAAAATAAATTTAGACTTTGCTGATGACATAGCTCTCCTATCACACAGACACCAACAGATGCAGGATAAAATGAACATACTTGATGAGAGATCACAACAGCTAAGACCGAAGATTAATAGAGATGAGGCCAACATTATGAGAATTAATGCAGTTGGCAATAACCAAATACAATTAGGAGAAATACCGAAAACAGATTTTCATAAAATGGATGCTTACGCAGAATAAAATAATGGAAATGGCAAGACACAATCACTAACATAGAATTATTGGAAATGTACCAATCAAATACCAGTGGATAAAGAGATACAGTAAAGACGATGGCGCTGGATAGGACACACACTGCGGAAGCCAACTGAGAGTATTACACAACAGGCCTTTTTTTCGAATCCCCAGGGGAAAAGACAAAGAGGAAGACCAAGAAATTCTTGGAGAAGACAGATAGAAGCAGAGATGAAGATGATGGGGAAGACATGGAATGAAATTACAAGAATCGCAAAAAACATATCGACTTGGAAAGTGTTTGTTGAAGACTGCCAATCACGTCAAAACCCCCTTACGTCTCCACTGGGAGATACAAAAGGTAGAAGACGAAGAAGAAATCAATTTGATTAATTACACCCCCAACTGACTTGCACTTTCTGTTATACGAACGCAAGTAGATTACGCTACTTACTTTCCGTTTTGTAGAAACAAGAGCTCGAATCTGAGAAAACATTCATAATAAGTTATAAAAAAAAAAATAATACAATTATTATTATTATAAAGGTCTCAGTCTGAATAGTAAGAAAACAGAAGTAATGGTTATATCGAAGAAACAATCACCACCATCATGCAGCATAAAAATAAACGAGACAAATCTGAAACAAGTGAACGTTTCAAATACTTGGCACAATAATAACATCAGATGGGAGATGCACCACATAAATAAAAAGCAGAATAGCTCAGGCCAAAATAGCATATCAGAAGGTTAAAAATATATTATGCAACAAATCTATGTCAATAAAAATGAGAAAGAGAGTTCTTCGGTGCTATATAGGACCAATTCTGACCTATGGACGCGAATCATGGACAGTGGACAAACAAATGAAAAGACGATTGGAGGCAACAGAGATGGGATTTCTCAGAAGAATGTTTAAAGTTCCAAGGGAGGCAGCTAAAAAAACAAATGAGGAAGTTCTCAATGAGGCCAACACAAAAAGGGAGCTCTTGAAAAACATCAGAAAGAAGCAATCAACATTTTTCAGGCACATCATGAGAAGAGGAAAGTTGGAATACTTGGTTACAACTGGCAAAATAAAAGGAAAGTAGATCGCGGGCGACAAAGAGAGAAAATACTGGACAGCTTGGTGTCATGGCATGGAAAACAGTCAACAACAGAACTGATACGATGCACTGTAGATAGAAGATTATTGAGGGACATGATCACCTACGCCAACCGGTATGGCACATGATGATGATGATGATGAATACAATTATATACATGGCATTGTATTTTATGTTTAATTCCCTCGTTCTCCCACGAGGTCACGAAGGTCGGATGAGCCAAAGATTTCACATACGGGGGTGTCAGCATCGTCAGAGATGTCACAGAAATGTTCCATGAAATCGTCACCTTAACATCTTGTATAACCAGTTGTTGGTTTTCTGACAAAGTTGGCAACATACGCGTATTTGTTGCGGGGCACAGATGCGACTTCATGCGATATCGGAGTTGATATTACGGCAAGTGGCATTTTATTTTTAGTTCCCTATATATTAAGCTGCAACTCAACTTATTTATATTCCTCATAACAAAACTACTTTCTCTTTCTCCTTCTTTCCTTCTTTCTCTCTCTCTCTCTCTCTCTCTCTCTCTCTCTCCCTCTCTCTTTACTTCGGGCTATTGAATGTCTGTGCACAAATCAAAGCCAAGAAAGCACTGAAAATGAATTTGTTAAAATATAGTATGTTTTTCTGCTTTGACAATCTCTAACATTGTCGTGGTTGCTGTTGTATTATTTCTTCCTTATCTGAATTGATCTTTTCTTTAGTTTCACTTACTTTTCTCTCTTTCTGCACTTCTAAAGCCCATCTTCACAATATCGTCACGACTCATTCTCTCTCTGTGTTGGCAAATAATGTAGTGTTTTGTTTATATACATAGTCGAAAGGAATGATTCATCCCATACATATAATCACTGCCCATTTCGAATATTCCCTCTTCTGATCTTTAGTTTACACAAAAATAAATAGATCCCCTATGTCTAGAATGTGTAAGGTTTCCGCTCCCTCTGAGCTCTTCGAAGATGAGACTGTGGAGATCAGTATGAAATTGATAAAACCTTAGCTCCTATATATACCTACCATGCGAATTGAACATTATCGATTATCAGAGACACACTGATAGTCGACATCCACCAGCTTCCATCCGTGTGTAAAGACACAAAATATCATGTACACATGACAATGATAGCTTAGCTGCCTGTAACTGTCACATGTTTTCTCTTTATGTCCATGAGGTCCTGTGAACTGGAATATGGCCATTCTTTGTGACTATCGTCACGCCTCTTTCTTTGCTTGAAATTTCTTCTTTTGTCTCCCATATTTCCATTAACATTTGGTTATACCCTGTCTCGACGAACGATGCACTTGCAGTTACGTTTCATTACAGTATAAATAATGTTGACCAATTCCCATCTAACATGTATAAAAGGTCATATTTCTATAGTCATCTATCTAATATAATCTTACACCTGATTGACCATAATACTCACTTTACTTGCTAAGTCTAAAACCTGAAATATAGTATTAGAGATTACGCAAAAGAATGTTTCTATAAATAGTTACAACTCCTTCCCTACCGAGAAGTACAGGTATTGTCTGTAAAGTGGCACTATAGTCCGTTTCATAAGTCGTGCCCAACTTTTAAAATCGATATCTTTTAAACCGCTTTTTATAAGCTTTTCAAAATTTGCATGTAAAGTTATAATGATTAGAACACAACAGGGAATTAATTTCTTAAAAAAACAACATTTGGTTATTATTGTTGCTTATTTGATTTATATAAATTTATAACGACCCATTGATGTAGTCAAAACTAAATGTTTACAGTATTTAAGTTAAAAATAGCGATTAAAAATCCATACACGGTCAAATTGACGATTTTGCACGCTTTCAACGTGGGTTTTCTGACACAATTATACACTTGTAGAAAACACGAGGCATTGTGTGTTCCATTTCCGTTCATTCAGCGGCGAAGCCGTCCTCGAACTGAGCAGACAATAATTCTCCTGGTGTTTTGTCTTATCCAATTATTTCCCCATTACGGCCACGCCTTTACCTAGTGAAAATTAATCATAGACCAGCAACTACGGTAATTTCTATTCTTTAGGGCTTCACAATTTACAATTGTGACAAACATCAAAGAAATTCGCCGCTTTAAGAAAACTGCAGCTGCAAGATATTTGTTAAATATAAATTTAAAGGGTCTTTTGCATTCCAATAACATTTGGAAAGTTTCAACAGTCTTTATCAAATGTTTACTGCGTAATAGCGTTTTGAAGTTGGGCACATGATTTGAAACGAACTATAGTGATTGTGCTAGTGATTGTAGAGTTAATTAGTAGCAGTGGATCCAACTCAGTTGTAATTAAATCGTAACAAGTTTGCCCCAGCTACACTTTGTTTGGTCAAGAGTTGTGTATCACTATCATTTGCCGTGATTACATTTTAATGCAACAGACCATTTCATTTTTCAATGACATTGTTTACGGGGGAACGATTCAAGGTGATGCACCTTACTATGCTTCATGAGAGTGCATTTGATGCAGAGAGAACAGCGAAGATTGAACCATTTCTCAAAAGTGTTCTGCTTCAGTTTCGGAAAGTTCTTTGCTGCTCAATGAGCTTTCTGCAGATGATATGGTCATTGGATGGAAGGAAAGGTAGACCCATAGGATGATCAATGCATCAAAGCCAAAAGAGGTACCAAGTGAAAACCGTTGATCTCTGCGACAGTACAATTATGTACGTTTCCTACAAACTGACATATTTTAGCAACGATACATCATATAACGCAGATTTAGATAGCTGCAGTCAACAAGATGTCAAGGTATTCTATAAGCTATTGGAACCTTGTGGGAAAGCCCATCACATTTACAAGGACCGTTACTATAGCTACTATCATCTGTTGCGTACCTTAACAGTTAGGGTCATTATTACAATGGCAAGGTCAATTTAAAATCGGAAACATTCTCCACAAAAGTTTAAATCATGAACCTATCATGCATCCAAAGAAAAATCCATCTCCACGTTAAGAAAATTTTCCCTGTGTCATTTTTAGAGATAAGAAGTGAGTACCATGCCAGTAACTATCCGTGATGGTTACCTACAGGAAAAAAATATATGTAATCAATGTTTACACCAATCATATGAATGTGTGTGATGCATTACTACATAAGCCATCTTTTTGAGAAGAAAAATAAAATGTTGGACAGACAATTTTAATTGGATTTTTTAAGTTGCGCAGGTAAATTCGTTTCTTTTGATTACTATAACCAGCACACAGATAAAAGACTTCTGGCTTTAAAAAGTCAGTTAATTAAAGAAATGTGCCAAGCTGTTGGCTTAAAAAAATTAGTTAATTAAAGAACTGTGCCAAGCTGCTGACTTTAAAAAATCAGCTAATTAAAGAACTGTGCCAAGATGTTGGCTTTCAAAAATCAATTAATTAAAGAACTGTGCCAAGCTGCTGACTTTCAAATATCAATTAATTAAAGAACTGTGCCAATCTGTTGGCTTTAATAAATCAGTTAATTAAAGAACTGTGCCAAGCTGTTGGCTTTAAAAAATCAGTTAATTAAAGAACTGTGCCAAGCTGTTGGCTTTAAAAAATAAGTTAATTAAAGAAATGTGCCAAGCTGTTGGCTTTAAAAAATCAGTTAATTAAATAATGGTGTCAAGCTGCTGCAGTTGAAACCCCTTGCAGTCAGTGGCAGATCAAGAAATTTAACCGATGTATGTATTAACTGCAGTAACCCAGAGGTGAGCATCAGTCAGCCATATATCCACCCCAATGGTTGCTTTAATAAGTACCACGCAAAGTTGTAAAGAAAAATTACATTGTACATCTACCCCTCAATTTCTAGTTATCAAATTAGCGTGAATGGATTATCAATATGTTATTTGTGATGAATTATAACAATGATTGGTTATTTATATCAATTGGATGAAACTCATCTGGATTTTCTAAATAATATGAATTTGCTGTAAAATAAAAGCGGATTTGGATATCATACTTCAATGTTCAACATTTACATCTGTTTTTGATTGTTTTTAATTCGTGTTTGCATATCACAGCACATTTTTTAAAATTACATTTACTTTGCAGCCACCTTACACTGCTTGTAAGCAGAAAGAGCAGGCATTCCTGAACATTTTGAAAAATATTACAGAAGCAAAGAATGATACATATCAGATATAAAATAAAATCACATGTACATAGTCATTTCTTTTTTCTTTTTACTTTCAACAGCCTTTCTCTGTAAACAGGTGTTTGTGCTCAAAAGTGAATATGATTAATCTATATTGTGTAAATATGGATATATAAGGAAAAGAAAGTACATTTGGACGTCACTTTTATTTAAGATTCATATGAAACAGCTTTTAGTGAAAATTGTATATAATTGTTTGCTTGTATTTTTGTGTTTATTAATTACGGCACATTGTCCATATGACTTTTCATATGCACCTTATACTATTATAAACAAAAATATCTATGATTTCTGAACATGTATGTATATAACACATGACCAAACAATTAAAATAGGTAAGGTACAATTAAATTGATTCATCTGTCATATGTGGTAATTTGTGTTTTAATAAAAAATTGGCGTGACCAAATGTGGTTGTAGCATACGTCTACTAAGGGTTAAAGTTGTATTATTTGCCACTCTCGCATTAAACATGAAGTAACGATAATACTTCAGTGCTGTCATGATAGCTAGAGAATCCACTATAGCTCGTTTCAAATCACTTGCCCAACTTCAAAACGCTATTGTTCAGTAACCGTTTGTTAAAAACTGTTGAAATTTTCCAAATGTTATTAGAATGCAAAAGACCCTTTAAATGTATATTTAACAAATATCTTGCAGCTGCAGTTTTCTTAAAGCGGCGAATTTCTTTGATGTTTGTCACAATTGTAAATTGTGAACCCCTAAATAATAGAAATTACCGTAGTTGCTGGTCTATGATTACTTTTCACTAGGTAAAGGCGTGGCCGTAATGGGGAAATACCAGGAGAATTATTGCCTTCTCAGTTCGAGGACGGACGATAATATCAAGGTATACCTGTATGTCCAATTTTCATAGTTGTGTGGTCCTGAAAAGGACCGTTTGTTGAACTAATTTAAGGTAATACAGGGGCCAACATTGTGGGGGCTATATACTTTCATTCTGAATCAGACGAGTCTAAAAGATTAATAACTGTTTGGGGTTGAACATTCCACAAACCATTATTTTTCCAATATTCCTCTTCCTGTTTTAAGACGTGGTCTTCACATTCAGCCCAATAATCTTTGTCTATATTTAATAAAGCGAGATTAGCAAGAGTCTTTACATCGCATATTTTGAATGTTTTATTTTCATCTGCCACTTGTCCTTTTAATTTTGCCCAGATTAGTTATATTGGATTTAAATGAGCATGGTAAGGTGGCAGCCTCAAACTTATATGACCGTGCTCTTGGATAATCTTATCTATTTGAAAAATCGTTGTCCTTTGTTTGTGCTTTACTAGAGATAGTAATTCAGGTTTTAAGTACATGTTATTAAATTGTATGTGCTCCTTTGTGAGCCATATCTTAATAGCATCTTTTGTACTGGATGACGTCGGGACTTTATCTTCAAGTGCAACAATGTTGCGGTACGCTGCATTGTCCATTATTAGGCAAGATGGTCGATCTAGTGATGGGAGAACATAATTTTCAATCAATGTCTAAATATGTGACCATTCATCTCAGAGTGATAATCCCGATTGTCTATGGATTTTGAAAGAAAAATGAGCTCTGCATTCTGTATTAGTCCATGTTGTCGACTACCTGCATGAGCAATTTTCAAGCGCTGTCCTTTGCTGCTAGGTATTAATCTCTTAATCTTTTCATCTGATGACTGCCATTCCCTTTGGCTAGTGTGGTGAACATTGATCCATGTTTCATCCAAGTACACAATATCATAACCTTGCTTGCGCACCTCTTTTACTTCACGTAAGTACTTGCTTCTCATGACTACTATATGTGGCTTCTCACAGATGATGTTTCGTCCATTGGAATACTTTCTGAATGTAACGCCTGCAGCTCTCACATTCCTCCATAATGTAGACTTTGATATTTCAATACTGTTGTTCTTTTTCAGCGAAACTTTTAATTTTCTTATTGTAACAGTTTCATTCATACCCAACATTTTGCGAATTTCACGTCTACACCTCTAAATGAACGGAAATGGAACACACAATTTCTCAAGTGTTTAATTGTGTCAAAAAAACCACGACGAAAGCGTGCAAACACGTCAGTTTTACCGTGTATGGATTTTTACTCGCTATTTTTAACTTAAAATATTGTAAACATTAAGTTTTGACTACACCAATGGGTCGTTATAAATTTATATAAATCAAATAAGCAACAATAATAACCAAATGTTTTTTTTAATGAAATTCCCTGTTGGGTTCTAATCATTATAACTTTACATGCAAATTTTGAACAACTTACAACAAGCGGTTAAAAAGCTATCGATTTTAAAATTTGGGCACGAGTTATGAAACAAGCTATAGTGTGGATAATCTATTTACATTTTCTTCACATTTGCACACACACGCATACATACACACAATAATATATACACGTAACCAACCTCTTCATCATTTTCTGTAGTGCCATTAAGTTGATCCTGTTAAATGAAAATATGAATAATTAACTGGTTAGAAAAATCATTGAGTCAACATATCACTGAGATGCTTGCGTATGTTAAAATACATATAGAAGAAAATTTAAGTTTTTAAACTTTAGTAGCTTACTGGTATATTTGTAAACGAGAATGTAAGAATGTAAGGCAAGAAGGGGAGTATGGACGGTGTAGAGAGAGAATTGAGAAAAACCGTATATGTGGGGAAGTAACATTCCCGAGATGTTTGAGTGAATTGTGTTTGGGTGGGTAGAGAGGTGAGTCTCGGGATTGTGGAGACAGGTGACAAACACACGGAAGTGAGTAGAATGGGAACAGGTGAATGTGAAATAGAAGGAATGACGTAAGAGAATCAATTGGATGGGAAATTAAGGAAGTAGTATTTGATTGGCTGATGGGGCGAGAGATTTAAGGGCCTTTAGAGGGTTCGGGAGAGAGCGAACTCAGATGTAACACTAGAGAATAGCAGACTGACCACGCCATGAGAGCGTAAGGCCCAGTTTAGCAGTAGTTGGGCACATGAATTGTGATTAGAGAGAAATAGTTAAGTGGTTCTAGAGTAGGTTAGCGCAGTATAACCAGCCAACACTCTTAAGAGGAGAAGCAACCGTGTGTATGATGAGTGTGCAGTGTCTAGTGAGTACCATATATGTGTACTGAGTTCACTTGGAGACCCAGGCGGGAATTTTAAATTGCTGGGTTCGTTATTGTTCAGGAGTTGTTATAAAGGACTCTATTAAAAAAAAAACGTCTTAGTCTGATTTATCAGAGAGACTTATGTGTACCGTGAAACATTGTGTATTGTATCCAAGCCTCTTAGAAGTAAAAATAAAGGAGACAACACGAATCACTGAGGTCGTAACAGGTTTCACTAACGACTGAGTATATACGCTGTGGCGGTCGATGAAGTTGAGAATGTTACGGGGGAGAGAGCCAGAGATTCAACGACGACCCACACCAGAAACAACGGCAAGAGCCGAGTAAACAAGCGCCTTTACACAGACTGTACAGGCGTATTTAAGGTGTGTCGGTGTTGACAGCATCAGGCCGGCGTTACACTTTTACGCCACCAAACTGCAGGTAATCTAAATACTTGCCTAAAGCACTTCATTGTCTAATTCTTTATAATGGTCAAAACTTGGGGGAATGGTTGGTCTCGAGGCAAGACGCCGGCCTCTAGACAGAGACGTTGTGGGTTCAATCGCGGCTGGGTTAGGATTGTTATTTATGATTTCTCTCTGCGGCAACCACCCCTGGTCTCAGCAGCGAGGCCCGGCTTGATGTGCGGCGAGGGACCCCTGTGCACACGGCTGCCATGGAACAACTGGATTAACACGCACAATTCAGTTCCTAGTCTCTAGAGACTTCGACAGAGCTCAAAGCTGGCGAACGACCAAAAAAATGGTCAAAAGATGATCATGTACTCCGATTGCATATTGTTTTTTTTTTCAAACTTTTTCTACGATCTAAGATAGTCATCTAAAAATGCCCAAAACCTCACAATAACATTTCATCTCTATGCTTGTATTTTCGTATGTGGCTCTGATTTAGTACCCTGTTAGGCAAGCGTATATATAAAGAAAAACATGATTTATTAGAATCGTGTGAATCAAACTGATTTGGAGCCAGGAATGATGTTCTTATAGAACTAAGGCATTAGCGACGTTAATGATATCACAAGTACGTTAACTCCTTGATCACATCAACACAATGCATATATCACATTACTTACTTTATACGAGAACTGTAATTCAAACGATATGTAATAATGTTTGAATTGTGCAAACACATTTGTCAAAATAAGCATATATTGCTATAAACAGTTCAACAAACAATGGGGGAGTAAATCAGTAAAATACAGAAACACTTTCTATGTTATCATTGTCGTTAAACATGACTATAAATGGGAAGAATCAAATCGTGAACTTTGTCATTTCTTTAGAAATTGACATTGTCATAGAAATTGAAAAAAAAAATAGCAAAACCAAGAATATTCGGAAAATTAGCGTGTTCTTATCATGGTCGTTTATACAATAAAATCTACCAAGATAAATAGTCACTTTCTCCAGTACACACAACCTAGCTTGTAAACTCACCTCCTCTTGTCTCAACTACTTCGCTGCCCATTGCTAAGAAATTACCAGTTTCTTATATCAGGTCTATTCGATGATAACTTCGCATCTCCTGGTTTAACATGCCTACTTCCTTCTCTTGTTCTACTCCTGACAGGACCATACAGTCGCTTACTTCCCACTTATTTGAAAATGTGGTAATTAGACCAATGTACCACTAATTGCCAGTCTTTTTTGTTCTGATTATACACCTTGCTTATTTTCTCTGAGTTACTTAAGGTGTTAAACGTCACCGAATTGTAGGTCCATTCTTGTCTCCCTCCTACTATTCTGAGCGAACGGATCATAGCCCTTGTAAACGTTTGTCATACCTGCTCATATGAGCAACTTACGTTTTTATTATCTTCACAATGCTGGAATGGTTTCTCGTGCGCGTCCTGTAATGTATCTGCGGGATTAAATTATTTGAGTGGTGAAACATTCTTAGTGTTCGTGACCCCTTTCTTGCCCACGTTTATCATCTTTTGAGAGTTGTGCATGCTGATGGTTATCTTCTTCACTTACATTAACAGCTATGTTTAATACAATAGCCAAGTTATTGGCATATAACCATTTTTTCTCAGACAATCTGAATATCTTCGCCGAAATGAAACGACTTTAAACTTCAGTGATCTGGGCCTTTCTACGTTAGACCATTGAACAGGGTTCTTGTTGATGACACATCAAATCGCCCTATCTTTTCTGCCTCCACCGCCCTATATATATATATATTAGTATATCTTCATCACCATCATCATCATCATCATCACACAGTTGCGTCTCGAAGGTTGGCTACCATGGAGCGCTATACCGCTATGTCTCTTGCTTTGATGGTGCAGGTTGTCATTGGTTGATTTGTACTTCTTTTGATGTTATTCGTCCATGTCAGTCTCGGTCTGCCTCTGCCTCTTTTACCTTGTGTTTGTCATTTCAAGGTTACATTTAGGAGTCCTTTTAACATGTTCCAAAAATCCAATTTGTCTTGCTTGAATTGTATTTAGTAGTTCTCTTTTAAATTTTAGTTGTTTTAAAACGTCAACATTTGTTGCCTTTTCTTTCCATCCAATTCGTCATATTCTTCTATAAATTCACATTCCAAACACTGCTCTGTTTCTTGTCTAATGTCTATGTTTCATTGATATCCAGTTGTCGGTTTTGCGTATTGTGTTTACGATCATAGTTTTACGTTCATGTGTAATCCATGTTGTTTGACTCGTCATGTTTACTTCATTTAGTAAGTGTTTCAGTTACTAAGGATTTCTGCTTTAATGCGGCATTATCAGCATAGTTTAAGTTATTGCATATTTTTCCATTAATGTTTAAGTCTGACATGATTTATGTTTGAATCATTTACTCAGTGTGTAGATTGAACGTGTTTGGTCCCTGTCTTATTCTTCTCTTTATATCACTATGTGGAGTCTTCGTTGCTATATTTTATTGTTGCTGTTTGCTCCCATTATAAATCACATATTAATCGTATGGCTGTGTCATCTAGATGTATATCTTTTAGGCATTGGATACGTTGTGTGTGGTGTAGTCTAAACAAATACTTGGTGTAGTCGATGAAGCACGCATATATAGGTGTGTTTATCTTTGTGTACTTTTTGATTACTCTAAAAGACTGCCCACTAGAATCAGTACAGAAATTTACATATCTTGGATCCACAGTTACGCAAACCATCTCTCTTGATGAAGAAATAAACTGTCGAATTGGTAAGGCAGCTACGACCTTCGGCAAACTCACAAAAAGGGCATGGAACAACACGAAACTAACTCAAAAGACTAAACTCTTAATATATCAAACTTGTGTGCTTAGCACACTACTATATAGATCCGAAACCTGGACAACATACTCAAACCAGGAAAAAAGACTAAATGTCTTCCACATGCGATGTCTCCGCAAAATAATGCACATCAAATGGCAGGACAAAATAACCAACTTAATTGTCCTGCAACGTGCTAAGACCCCAACAATCATGTCGATGCTCAGAAGTCGAAGGCTAAGATGGCTGGGGCATGTCCAACGGATGGAAGAAAAACGCATTCCTAGGCAAATACTATATGGCGAGCTAAAACACGGAAAACGACAAATCGGCAGACCTAAACTACGATATAGAGATATCTGCAAATCATCTCTGAAAGACTTCTCCATCTGTGAAAACGACTGGCAACATCTGGCAAGTGATCGCACATCATGGAGAGCACGTATAAGGAACGGTATAACAACATTTGAGACTGTTCTAAGACAGGACTTAGAAGAGAAGAGACTCATGAAAAAGGATGGTAAACCCTGTGGACCAGCGAGCCTGACCTGTTCTTTATGTGACCTCGTGTGTTTGTCAAACATTGGTAGAATTAGCCACGAGAGAAGCTGTTCGGCAAAAACAATACCTCAAAAAAATACGCAATAGCCTCCACTAGACCGTCTGACAAGACGAAAAGGGCCATATATATATATACTTTTTGATTAACCATTTCACGCTGAATATGGCTACTTTTATCTCACTGTTTTTCCTAATTCCAAATAGATGTTCTTCTAATTTCATATTTATGTTATTCTGAATTCTTTCTTATGTAACTATTAACAACATTGTTGTTACATGGCTCATTAGGTTTATTATTCTAAAATCACTGCGATCAACTGCTCCATTCTTTTTAGACAATGGAATGCAATTGTATGTTTGTAATTTATTTGGTATGCATTCCGTATGGTATATGTCGTTGGATGTGTCTGTGATTACTACAATGCCAACATCTTCTAGTGTTTTTTTTTTTTAATCTGTATCTGTATGTTGTCAGGTCATGCAGATTTTCTCTTCCCCATTGTTTGTATAACTTTTGTCTACTTTAACTTTAAAGATTGTATAGCCTGGCGTACATTTTATATTTCGTTTCTTTTCCATTTCGTCATAAAATAATTATGTTATATAATCCGTCTAACTATCGATTATATCTTAATTATCTGTTAGCATTTGTTTGTCCTTTTTTGTTTGCAATACAACCAGTATCTGTAGCTTTTTTATGTTAACTAGCTATTCTTTTTATTCCTGTATGCATCCTTCTTAAATCTTCTTTATTTTCCATAGTTTCGATTTCTAAACATCTTTTATTTGAGGCAGTTTTCTTGTGCCCCTTTGTACATTTTGCGTATTTCATTATATATTTTGCTCTGTTGGGTAGTGTTTTCTTCATCTTTCTCTTTCTTCCATTTTGTCCAGGGCGGCATCAGTCATCTATTTTTTTTTCTTTCTGTTCTTTTTATGTAAAGTGACGCACGTTTCTTGTTTGTATATATATATATATATATATATATATATATATATATATATATATATATATATATATATATATATATATATACATTTTATTAGCTCCCAGTGGAGCATAGGTCTTCAACAAACACGTTCCAAGTCGTTCATTTTTTTGCCATTCTTTTAAGATCATTCCATGTCTTCCCCATCATCTTCATCTCTGCTTCTATCTGATTTCTCCAAGAATTCCTAGGACTTCCACTTTGTCTTTTCCCCTGGATTCCAAAAAAGGGCCTGTTGTGTAATACTCTCAGTTGGCTTCCGTAGTGTGTGCCCTATCCATCGCCAAAATCTTCCCTGTATCTCTTTATCCACTGGTATTTGACTGGTACATTTCCATAATTCCACATTAGTGACTTTGTCCTGCCATTTACATCCTTTTATTCTGCGTAAGCATCCATTAATGAAAGTCTGTATCTTCGTGATTGTCAATGTTGTTGTTATCAATGTTTCACAGCCATATAATGGGACCGCCTTAACATTTTAGTTGACATTTTTTATTTTTGTATTTAACCTAATTTCTTTGGATTTCCATATGTTTCCCACTGCAATGAAAGCTCCTCTTGCTTTTGATATCTTTATTTTGGTACCATTTTCTTTTCCTCCCTCTTTATCTATATTACTGCCAAGATATATGTAAGATTGAACATCTAAGAGAGGTATTTCTCCTAGTTTTATTTGGTTATTGCCAACTGTATTAATTCTCATAATGTTGGTCTTATCGCTATTAATCTTCAGTCCTAGCTGTTGTGATCTCACATCAAGTATGCTCATTTTATCCTGCATCTGTTAATTGCTGTGTGATAGGTGAGTTATGTCATCAGCAAAGTCTAAATCATCAAGTTGTTTGGTCAGTGACCACTGGATTACATTTCTGTTTTTTTGAGTTATTTTCATAATCCAATCTATGGCCAGTAGAAAGAGAAAGGGAGACAGAGGGCACCCCTGCCTTACTCCTGTTCTTATTTCAAATGCTTCTGTAAGCTGTCCTTCCTGCACCACACTACATTTCGTTCCTTCATACATTGTTTTTATCAGGTTAATAAATTTTATGGGGATTCCGTAATGACTCAGCAACTTCCAAAGCATTCTTCTGTCTAAACTATCAAATGCATTTTTCGTAATCTATGAATTCAAAATAAAGTGGGGATTTTAGCTATAAACTGTGTTCAACTATTATAAGTAGAGTAGTTATTTGATCAGCACATGATCTGTTCTTCCTAAAACCTGCTTGTTCATCTCACAAGTGTTTCTCTATAGCCTCTTTTAGTCTCTCCAGAATGATTCTGCCTAATATTTTTCCTGGCACTGATAGTAGCATAATTCCCATATAATTTGTGCACTCCTGTAAACTTCCTTTCTTTGGTAGTTTGATCATATAACCTTCTTACCAGTCTTTATGTATTTCTTCCCTCTCCAAATTTTATCCAGTAGATCATGTAACCTCTTGGTAGAGGTGTTAATATCTGCTTTGATGGCTTCCGAAGGAATTCCATCTGGTCCTGTGGCTTTACCATCTTTTAATAGTTTGATGGCTTTTATTATTTCTTCTGTGCTTGGTTTTCCACAGTTAAGGTGTAACTCTTCCTCTCCTGGTAGTATATCTGGAGGATTATTTGAGCCGGGTCTATTCAAAAATTCTTCAAAGTGCTCTTTCGATCTCTCCATTTGTTCCCTTATATTACTAAGCAGATTTCCTTTCTTATCTTTAATAAAGGCATTGATCTGTTTGTATTTTCCACTTAATTTCTTTGTGCTGTTGTACAGTTCTTTCATATTCCCTTTATTTGCTGCTTCTTCTGCCTCTTATCTTGTTCATCTATATATTTCCTCTTATCCATTTTGATACATCTTCTCACTTCTGTGTTCACCTCTGTGTAAGCTTCCTGTGTCTTGGCTCTATTACTTCTTGTTTTGCTTTTATTTATGTCTGCTTTCTTGTTCTTTCTTTCTTTAATTGTGTCTGTGCTGTCATCCATGCTTTATTCTGGCGTTCTATTCTCTCTAGTGTTTCTTCGCATGTCTCTTTCCATATATCTTTTACCTGTTTCAAATGATCTTTTATATTTATTGCATTTTCTTGTTGTTGGAGGACTTGGTATTTTTTTGATATTGTGACTGCGAATTTATCTTTAATTCCTTGTTCTTTAAGAAACCCTAAATTGAAATACTTTCTACCCTTATTCCTTTTTAGTTTAATTTTAAGTTTGGCTATCAGAAGATGATGGTCAGAAGCTACACCTGCCCCTCTATATACTTTTACATCCTGTAAGGATGACTTAAACTTAGTATTAATACATATGTGATCAATTTGATTTTCCGTTATATGATCTGGTGACACCCATGTAGCTTTGTGCATTCTTTTATGTTGGAATATTGTTCCTCCTAGGTTCACTTGATTAAGGGCGCAGAAATTCACAAATATCTATCCATTCTCTTTTTTATCTCCGATTCCATGTTTTCCCATAATCTCTTCGAAGCCTCTGTTGTCTGATCCTACTTTAGCATTTAGGTCTCCCATCAAGATTAAAATATCCTTGGCTCGTCTTCCATCCATCTGACATTGTAGCTGTTTATAGAAATAATCTTCTTATATATATGTATATCTGTCTTATATTCATTACTATTTCAAATCACATCCCTATTTATAAGACTGCCTTTATCCCAACGTTGCGCTACCAATGCCAAACATGGATCTCAATTTTGAAAAAAAATGTTAGAAAATTAACCAACACAGAAAAGAAGTGGGTCAGAGGCATGACAGGAAACAGCATGCGAGATGAAATCAGAAATGAAGAGTTACCATAAAGACTAGGAACTGAACCATCAAGTGAATACATAAAGAGACAACAAATCAGTTGGATCGGTCTTGTAATTGGATAAAGATACCTACATTTGACACAAGTTTTCAACCAATGACATGAGAACACCGAACCAAGAGGCCAGAGGAGAAAAAAGGGTGGATAAACAGTAAACTAGAAACATTCTGAAGCAGAACACCAAAAGAGGTAAATAGATAAGCATGACATCACCAAGTGTATCTCAACTCGACCCCGAAAGACAAATGAGAAAGGAAAAATAAAAGGAAAGAGCCCGTTATTGTTAGACTTGCGATATTATAAAGTAGAAGCGTGTGTCTGTAGTAACTTCCGTATGACTTTTTATCCTCAATTCGTTACTGGCCGGACAGTCCACAGAGAAGTCCCCCTATGCAGATAAGATAAGTATTATTATTTATTTGTTATTTACTATATTATTGTTTGATCTTATTTTCTGTTTTTTTTTTGTGTTGCTGTAGAAGACTCTTCTCTACTCGATGTTATACGGTTTTTTTGCTACTCGTCATTACTGTTCTAAAACTACATATTAAGTCTATAATCATGTTTTTCTGGCCTCAGTTTTACCAGCTTTACTGAAGCTTCACAAATTAGTACTTCATATTTTCCAATTTAATATTTTTCAGCTTCAAAATTAAGTCAGTCTTATTATATGGCTGTGAAACATGGAGAACAACTGAAATGACAATCATTCGATGAAGCTACAGACCTTCTCAATGGATGCCTACGCAGAATAAAAGGGTGGAAATGGGAGTACAAAATCACTAAAATTAGAATTATGGAAACGTACCAGTCAAATACCAGTGGATAAAGAGATAAGTCGAAGACGATGGCGCTGGATAGTACATACACTGCTGAAACCAACTGAGAGTATTACACAACAAGCCCGTTTTTGAAAGCCCGGGGAAAAAGGCAAAGTGGAAGACTAAGGAATTCTTGGAGAAGACAGATGGAATCAAAGATGATGATGGAGAAGACATGGAATTATCTTAAAAAAAATGGCAAGAAAAAAGAACGGCTTGGAAAGTGTTTATTGAAGACCGATGCTCCACAGTGAGCTAAAAGTTAGAAGAAGAAGATTTCTCAAGGTCATTCTAGAATGTGATAAATTTGTATTATTTATCCTTGCTAATACGATTCTTTATGTATAATTTACCTTTTTCACTGATGGTGTCTTGATATCTTTTGTAACCTACGGCGAGTAATTCCATTTTTGAATATGTTAAAGTATGTCGCATATAATAATTTGTGAAGCTAGAATTTGACATAGTGATTTGGTGATGCGTTATTTGTAAAAAAATGAAAAAAAGTATCAAATCGTCAGAGACGTATATTGATATATCGGTAGACATATCTATCTACAATAAAGCATGTCAAATCATTGGACAGTTATCACCACTATTGTCCAACAAGAAAATATCTCTAGAGTCAAAACGGACACTACAATACAATCTTCATCCCAACGTTGTGCTAACAGTGCCAGACTTGGACCCTAGATGCAAGAACAATAAGAAAAATAACCTCTACTGAGATGAAATGTGTTAGACGAGTGACAAGAAACAGTCTGAGAGATAATATCAGAAATGAAGACTTGAGAAAAAATCTAGGAATATCCCCCGCCATAGAATATATAAAGAAACAACATGTAAAATGGTTTGGCAACATGACAAGTCAGAAAGATCTAAATGAGCCTTCAACAAACGTTATGAGAACACCATACCCAATGATCGACACGGAAACGATGGATGGATGGAATATTAGAAGCACTAGGAAACATAGCAGCAGTAGAGGCGAACAGAAGTGCAAAAGACCGCGAATTATATCTCCCCTCGACTCTGAAAGGCAAATGAGGAAGGAAAGTAGAAGATGTTAAACATACGACTGCACCATATATGCTTGTTTGAAGACCGTCAAACCAATTACTGAAATAAGTGAATGAGCAGTTCATTGACAAGTGTTTAACAGAAGATGCCTTTTTTATGATTGTGCTTCAGTTCTTTAATGAGTGGTTGCACAAGTGATAACAAATTGAGATGTATGTGTGAATCATTCAGTATAGGAAATAGACATATATGTGTGAATCATTCAGTATAGGAAATAGAAATATATGCGTGAATCATTCAGTATAGGAAATAGAAATATATGTGTGAATCATTCAGTATATGAAATAGAAATTTATGTGTGAATCATTCAGTATAGGAAATAGAAATATTTGTGTGAATCATTCAGTATATGAAATAGAAATATATATGTGAATCATTCAGTATAGGAAATAGAAAAATATGTGTGAACCATTCAGTATATGAAATAGACATATATGTGTGAATCATTCTGAATAATTCAGTATATGAAATATAAATATATGTGTGAATCATTCAGTATGGAAAATAGAAATATATGTGTGAATCATTCAGTATAGGAAATAGAAATATATGTGTGAATCATTCAATATAGGACATATACATATATGTGTGAATCATTCAGTATAGGAAATAGAAATATACTTGTGAATCATTCAGTATAGGAAATAGAAATATATGTGTGAATCATTCAGTATAGGAAATAGAAATATATGTGTGAATCATTCAGTATGGGAAATAAAAATATATGTGTGAATCATTAATTATAGTAAATAGAATTAATATGTTGGAATCATTAATTATAGTAAATATATACGCGTAAATCATTCATTATAGCAAATATAAATATATATTTGAATCATTCATTATATCATGTAGAAATACATGTATTAATCATTAATTATAGTAAATAGATTATTAAGTATGTGAATTATTCATTATAGCACATAGAACTATATGTGTGAATCATTCATTATATCATGTAGAAATATGTGTGTGAATCATTAATTATAGTAAATAGATTAATACTTATGTAAATTATTCATTATAGCAAATATAAATAATGGCATGGTTAAGAATTCCATATATTCATTCCACTATCATTCCAAAACACTTGCTGACAATTCAACATAATAAAGATCTTAATTATTTTAGCATCAGAGGTTAGCTACATGCATGTTGTATTTTTTTTAATAAATACATTATTTTGCAGGAGGACAGCTGGTCTCATTGAAGACACTCTCAGCTCAGTACGTGGGATGTCAGTGTGTACTCGCAACAAAACAGATTTTAAAGCAAAATTCAGTCAAAGGAAAAACCAACAAAAACTTCCACACGTCAATGTGGCTTCGCTATGGGTTAGAGGTTTATGAACGTAAAACACACACACCATCACACACACACACTCTATCCATCTCCCTCTCCATCTCGCTTCTCTTTCTCCCTCTTTCACTACCTTTCCTTCTACCCTGCCTCACTTCCACTTTCTCTCTGTCTCTGCCTTTATATCTGTCTCCCGCGGACAGTGCAACGGTTGGGGTTTTGTGGCGTACCTGTATTGCGGTAAAATCCTATTACGGTGTCCAGCATGAGACTGGAGACAGAAGCAGCAATGTTGGCGATACTATGGTTGGTTACACAGAAGGTGGATCACGCAGTCCTGGTAACTAAATCACAAAGTACGCTACTGAAGATTGACAGGCAGTCTCTGCGACAGCAGTGCATGTAGATGTGGTTCCAAAGTCATCGCGTTAACCTGGGCGTACTGTCCAGGACACGCTGGTGTACACGGCAACTAAATAGTCGATATGCTCGCTGGCAACATTGAGTGTGAGTTTACTCTTGGCAACGCGGGCACCAGCAAGTTTGTTCTTCATTCATTTAAGGGAAGTGTTGGAGAATGTATGGGACAACGATACATACAGTGAGGGATTGAAGAGTCTAAAACGGGAAAATATGGGTCTGATTCATCCGGAGTACACAATGAGGGAAGCATAAGTTACCTATAGTCAACACCTTCTAGGAACAATCAGTCTCCATAGGGTTGCGAGAAATGCTGGAACGGGCGGTGAGTTGGGTTTTGGGATATCTCGACTGCAGTGGAACTGATTTCGTAAATAGAATAGATCAGAATAGAATAGAATAGAATAGACTAGATATAACACAAGATTCGTTTTATCCTCACAAGGCACTTTAGTTATAATCTTACATTTTTACAGCAAAAGCCACAGCTATTTCCTCATTGTATCACAAAACTTAGCTTGCAAGGACCACACTTCTGTCAATCACTGCTACATATATATATATATATATACATACATATATTGTTATTTGAAAAAAAATGGAAAGCTGCTTCTATTTCTAAAGTAGTCTTTTATTTCAGTGTGCATGTCTGGTAACTTTGATTTTTTTATTAGATCATTTTACTTACATTCAGTAATTTACTCAGTGCATTTCGCAATCTCTGAGAACACACAGACACAGTTTTAAAGCAAACATAGATTTATATATCTATATATATTTATATGTATATATATATATATATATATATATATATA